>WBMW01012088.1:1036103-1098077 GCA_013396635.1 Penelope pileata | reverse complement strand
GGCCGAGGCCGAGCCCCAGCCCCAGGCCGAGCCGCCCGCGGAGGCCGGGCCCGAGCCGCCGGCGGAGGCCGAGCCCGGCGCGCCGCAGGAGGACGGGGAGGCCTCGCCCGCCGCCCCCGCCGAGCCCGAGGACGAGATCTCCTTCAGCGACCCCGAGGACTTCGTGGACGACATCAGCGACGAAGGTGCGGGAGGGGCCGCGGGGGAGCCCGGCGCTGCCCGCCCTGGGGGGGCCGAGGCTGAGGCCGTGCGGGAGCGCCGCGGGGTTCGCGGGGCGCTGCCGGGCGGGGCCGCCGCTCTGACGGCGTTGGGCTGCGGGCACGGAGCTGCGGGGAGAGCCGTCAGCCCCGGCGTGCCCCTCCGTTGGGGGAACTCGGCCGTAAGAGCAGCGCCTCGAGTGGGGCGAGTACAGACCGGGCTTTGTCATTGCGTCTTTTTCTGTACACCCGGAATAAATCTGTAGTTTAAGGTGAGTTGCTGTTCGTGAAGACTGCGGTGCTCTGTGGCAAGAAAGCATGGAAAAACGACTTATGGCAGTAGGAAGTTCGGACTGAGACCTTTGGAAAGGATGAGATGCTGCCATAAAATGGCCTGAGCATTGTAGAACTCCATACAGTTAATTTTGGTGGAAGGGATTAACAGTATTTTAGCATTTCAGGAAAGGCTTTCTAGGTGAACCGTGCCAATTCCTGAATAGCAAAGCCACTTGTCTGTTTTGCCAATTCTTACTGTGGCTGAAGTGCTGCTGTAGGGTCTATAATAGTTACATGTGTCAGAACAGGAAAAATGTTTGGTAGAGCAGGTGGCAGTTCAGAAGTCAGTTGGCTGATGGCACTGGGATACAAGTGATAATTGTGCTTTCTGGTGTTCCACTCCTTTGTTTAGCTTAATAAATAAGCGGAGAAGTATTTTAGGTTAAGAAAGTATGTTATTCTTAGTAGTCTGTACAGCTCTTTGAACATGTGTTTGTGTCTTAAAGAGGCTTTGGCAGAAGTGTCTGCGAGTATATCTGGAATTTGCTGCGTTCTTTTTGTCTAGTTCTGTGTTTGCTTGGTATGTTTTGTCTTTATCTGGGATTGTGTTCACTTCTGTCTGGACAGAACCTAGGAGTATTTGCTGTCCTCTCCTGTTTCGTTCCTTGGGATTAATCTGGCTAACTTTTCAGCTGTATGAATAATGCAGTGTTAATGGCTGAATTGCAGTGTTCAGTCACTCCTGCTGGTCTGGTTTTCCGTCTGTGTGTGCCACTTTGTGGGCTTCCCTGTTCCTTTTGCCTTACTCTGCTGGCACCACAGGAGAATCAGTTTCAGGCCACCAGTGTCACTGAGCCAAGGCTATTTCAGTGTTTATGACAAGAATCACATGTGCAAGAACAACTTGGAGCTGGTCTAGCTTTAGGTTTGGACCATCTCTGCTGCTACTTTGACTTTTTTTCCCCAGAATAGTGCTGGCATAGCAGAACCTTCACTTTCAACAGAAGGAATGTGTCAGATAACCACTCAGATGCAGTGAAGCTTTAGCTCAGATAATGAGAGTGGTCCTTAAAATCCTGCCAGCTGGAGATAGCTGTGTACCCACCACACCTCTCTCCTCTCCTCTGGCCTCTGGAAGAGGAGCTGGCTAAACCAGCTTCCTACCCTTTGAAGATTCCTCTGTTCAAAATTCAGAATTTAAGGTAGAGGAGTTGTGCAGCATGGCTATTTGTGTTTAATCTGCTACAGTTCTGGTTCAGTGTAGGACATTGTCTACTTCTACATTAATTTGAACATATATTCTTTTGTTTGTCTGTAGCCTACAAAGCCTTTTGTGAGAAGTGATTATGAAAAAATGACTACTAGAGCTTAAAAATTATCCCTAGTTTCTTTTGTTGCAGGCTTATGTGGAAATATGCTTGCTGCTCCTTATGGGACATGCTTCTATTTTATATGCAAGGAAAATCTAAGCTATGAGATTCTAGAATTAGAAACTTACATTATTTTCCTGTAATATCGGATTTTGAAATTCCTTCTTTCAGTCCTTACAGTTTTTGTAGGCATAGCAGATGCTTCGCTGCCTCTCTCCTAACTCTTAGGCAAGCGGTTGCCTTGTTCTGAAGCACAGATGTGGTTTTAGCCATACTTGAGTGTTTGCTGTCATTGAGGTGATTTTTCTGACTCTTGACCCTATAGGTCTGTATGTTTCTGTAGTTGCAGAAGTTAATTTGAGAAATGTATTTAAATTCTGTATTACCAATGGGATTTAGTTTGTGGATACAGAATAATCTAATAGAATTGACTTCAGGTATAGATTAAAGTAAAGAATGTATAGAACTCTACAGGAAAAAGTATGTCTAGAAGCCTCCTGGTTGAAGTTAAGGGAGCGTGGTTTTTGTGACACCGAATTTTGTGTGCAATATAGGGGGGTACTGTGTGCCTTTCCACTCTTTTAGTCCTGGTGTAGTGTGAAAGGCACAACTGCTGGGTTATGATCTTTCTGAATGTTCTCCCTGCTGTGTGTGTGACTTCAACTATGTTGCAAGATTTTGGCCATCTTACCCTGGTGGAAAGAAGCTTAAAGCTGACAGTGCAGGGACTGGAAAAACCATCCCACCAGCAAGTACTCTGTGGATGTGTAAGGTGGTGGAAAAGGTGGGTTAGTGTGGTTGAAGAGTATGCAGAGTACAAAAGATGTGTGCTTATATTCGTTACTTGCATGCTTAATATGGTTCTAAGTGCTTTTATGTAGGGCACCTTCATTTTCTTGTTTAATTAAAGGTTTTGAATGAGCTTCAGTTCTCAACCATAATTATAGCGATGCTAGTATGTGCAGAGCTTCTAGGATGGAAGATCATTTTGAATTATGCTAAAGCTCTTTTAATGAGGAAGGGAGGTGCACGTTGTGTTAATCGAACTCATATGGTTATGATTTGAGTATATCTACTTGTCGGAGCCGGGGCAGTAAAAGTTACGATTGTCTGCTCTGTCCGTGATTGTGAAGGCTTCAAGAGCCAATTTCAACTCTTGAAACGAGCTAGTAGTAGGACTGTTGATGTCCCCAGTGAAGATTTCAAGATTTAACTCCTTGAAGCTCATCAAGAAACCGAGGAATCATGTCCCTTAACAAGGAAGTGCTGTTGGGGTGGTTTGTATTCACTACAGTTCCTCTGACAAAGGCTTAATTGACACCAGGTTTCTTAATTGAATCATTTTCTTGAATTTCAGGCTTTCTCCTTCTCTTAGTATCACTATTATTTTCGTCCTTTGTTTTTTCATGATGTAGACTGGTACCTCATTTTCCTATGTGCTTTTTGTTTGCAGAATTACTTGGTGATGTGCTGAAAGACCGGCCACAGGAAGCAGATGGAATAGATTCAGTAATTGTAGTGGATAATGTGCCCCAGGTTGGACCAGACCGACTTGAGAAACTCAAGAATGTCATCCACAAAATATTTTCCAAGTTTGGTAAAATTATAAATGAATTTTATCCAGAAGCAGACGGGAAGACAAAGGGGTAAGTCATGGTAACACCTGCTGGAAGTTTGGTTTGGAACACTGCTCTGAGTTACCCTTCCTTATTAATGTCAGTACTGTATGGCAAATGTTTATGGTGACCTCATAGCCATGGACATCGTTATCTTACACCTTAGTCTATATCATCCTAACATCTAGTCTCAGCGACAAGCAGTTCAACCAGCCCTTCCCAGGGCCATTTTGTCATCTTCTGATCTCTGTTCCTGGTTAATTGTAGCACCTGAAATGGAGAAGAAGGCTAACCAGAAATGGCCAAGCCCTGAGGGAGAGGACAATGTAAAGAGCTTTAGGGAGACAAACCATACAATAATTTGTCTGAGGCATATGATATTTTACTAAGTCTTGTTACAGTGGTTGGAGTAGCATATCTTCCTGAATTTTAGAGGAATCCATAATCTAGGAGGTAAAAAAAAGTGAGATTTCTAGGGTGGGAGATTGTTGGCTCTGTAAGGTGAACGTGAAGAGAGAAAGTGGTGTTTCTCACACTTCTCATGTGTTCTTGACCTTTTAGTGCTGCTGTTGCGCTTGTTTTGAGAAATGGGTATCTAATACTTGAGGAAAAATAGCTAAGTGTTTGATTTTCAAGACACCAAGGAACTTAAGTCTGCTGGGGTATGAGTTAGGTTATATTAGTGACAAGGAGGAAGCTGAATTATGTTGAATATAATTGAAAAATAAGAGCTGCGCTTCAGAGATCTGTAAATGAGCAAGTTCAGCAAGGTTTGCAGGTCCTAAACATGATCTGTCATTCAGCTGGGAAGAGCTATGTGCTTAGCTGTCTTTCACTAGCTCCTATTACAGTTTTCTGAACTCAAACTCGTGTTTAATTCAGATCTAGACAGTATCAATAAAATGTCTATGGTTAAATGGAGACTAATTGCTTTTCACCTTAATGGATTAGGGACAAGACAAGAAGTTACTTTGTAGATGTTGGGTGCTCAGTTTCTAGTTCAACAGCATTGTGTGTGTGGGTTGGTTTTTTAATGTAGTCACCCATGAGCATACTCTTGTATTCCCTCGTTGCAGGTACATCTTTCTGGAGTACATGTCTCCGTCTCATGCAGTGGATGCTGTGAAGAATGCAGATGGATACAAATTGGATAAACAGCACACTTTCAGAGTCAACCTTTTCACAGACTTTGATAAGTGAGTGCAGCTGTCATGTGTTTGTAGAGTCTTTTGTGTTCTAATCAAGACTACCTGCACTAAGTGTAACCAATGAAATTGTTCTTTCAGGTACATGACAATCAGCGATGAGTGGGAAATCCCTGAGAAACAGCCATTTAAAGATTTGGTAAGAGTTTTCTGAAAAGTGAACGTTAATCTGTATTTATGAAGCTTATGAAAGTAACTGTGGTGATCACATACTGCAGTTCCTATGTTCTCACTCAACTAGTAAACTTAATGACTTTACACAGTTCATTTAGTAATAGAATTTTGAAAGTGTCTTAATGTATTTTTAAATGTTTGAGGGCAACCTCTATGTTTAGTACCACTAGCTTTGTAAGATGTCCTGTAGCAGAAGGGATAGTTTTTTAAAAAAAAAAAAAAAAAAAAAAAAACCTCAAGTTGCTTTGGCCACAATGTGTTAAATGTTATTAAACTACCTTGAGGATCCACCTTCTTATGAGCTTTTCTCTTATCCTCAAATAACCAGTGGGTCTGCATTACTTAATTTCACTTGAAAATTTTCTCTTGGGAATCTTGTTTGCAATGGTAACACTCCAAAGGTACATGCTCTGTGAAGACAGACTTCCCCCTGCCAGGTAGATACTAATCTGCTTGTCTTCCTAGCTTCTGACTCACTGATCTTTTGTTTTTTTTAGGGGAATCTTCGTTACTGGTTGGAAGATCCTGACTGTAGGGATCAATACAGTGTCATCTTTGAGTCAGGAGACCGCACTTCTATTTTCTGGAATGATATCAAGGAGCCTGTTCAAATTGAGGACAGAGCAGTGAGTGTCCTGGAAGTGCTGTACATTGCAGATACACTGTCAGTTGCATTCATTTCATAACATCTCAGGCTTTTTAGTTTAAAAAATGTTTTTTTTTTTTCCTTCTGCTGTTGAAATACTTTTCTCTCTTTTCACTGTTTCTTTTCCAAAGGAAGAAATGATGTCCTTTAGAATTAGGCTTAGCTGCTTAGGTGAAACAAATGTGGAGTTGACTTGTCTGTTTTCATTTTTTCTTCTTTAATCCTGTGCATGATGCTTATTAGTTTCATCATCTGTACATTGTAGGTGACTCAGAGAGATCTGAAAATGCAAAGTCAGAGTTTGAGGAGTAGTATTCATTGGTGCTGAGAATGTGCTTAAGCATGTGGCTTCTAATTGTTTTTTCCCTTTGTGCTGACCACAGAGGTGCTGAAGAGGAATAGCTGGTTTGGTAATACCATATAAAAGGGAGAGTTAGCATGCCTGTCTGCTGTAGCCAGCTGACTAGCTAAGAACTGCTGGTACCCAGAAACGTTTTCTTTCTCTAATAACCATTGTGCATTACAGTTGAAAGAAACTGTCTCTGGGATGGAGAGCAGTTTTGATCATCACCATGGTTACTAGCCATGATCTGTGTTGCTGATACTTTTCTGACTGAGCTGAAGGTCAAGAGCTGTAGTGTTGTTATTGAAGTTTAGGCTACTTACACTTACTTCTGAGAGGGATACATTCTTGCCAGAACTGAAATCCAAGAAAGAATCCTAAACTGTTGGGTTGTTTTAATTGTCTGTTACTCTATGATGGTTGTCACTGTCCCTGGACAATACTTTTGAGGATCACTAAGATGAAATGATCTCAACTGACGGTTTTCAACCTGAAGAATGAGTAGTGTGCATTATGTACATGAAATTTAACTCTAAACTGTTCTAACATCACTAATTCAGTGATACTCACTAAGTGGATTTGTGAAATATGATACTAGTAGCCACACGTTAAGTCCTTCCCCTTTATTAATCCAGCATGAAGTTAAATCTTTGTGTATGCATTTTTTTTAATTCCAGCGGTGGACAGAAACCTATGTACGTTGGTCCCCGAAGGGTACCTATCTGGCTACATTCCACCAGAGAGGCATTGCCCTTTGGGGTGGAGAGAAATTCAAGCAGATTCAAAGATTTAGTCACCAGGGAGTGCAGCTTATTGACTTCTCACCCTGTGAAAGGTATGGAGCGTGACATTCGTTTGGGGTAAGAGATCAAAAGTACGAAGCACGTGCGTTCTGGCTGCTGTGCTTTCAGATTTTATGTGGCTTTATGTTTGGTTTGAAGTCAATGATGTTGTGGTGGCAAAACTATAAGTAACAAGATAACTATATAGTAAGTAACAAGATAACTGGTTAATTTTAAGTGCATTGTACTTGAATATTATTTGGATGAAAGCCTACTTGTACTGATGTGTTAAATCAGATTTCAGTAGTGAAATTATTTCCTTTGTAGGTATTTAGTGACCTTCAGCCCTTTGATGGACACGCAGGATGACCCTCAGGCTATTATCATCTGGGATATTCTGACTGGGCAAAAGAAACGAGGATTCCACTGTGAAAACTCAGCTCACTGGCCTATTTTTAAGTAGGTTGCAAAGCAGCATTAGAGAGCAAGCACTCCTAGACTTTAACATGCAACTTCTAGCTAATCTTTATTTATTTTCTTAGATGGAGTCATGACGGTAAATTCTTTGCTCGAATGACTTCAGATACCCTCAGCATCTATGAAACACCTGTAAGTTTTTTTTTGTTTTTGCACAATGCTTATTGCTTTACAATGTCAGCTTTTCCCATGGTAGCTATTTTAAAGTATATGTTTTAATAACGCATTCTAGGCCTTAAAAGGGAAGAAATCCATTTGCTCATCTTATCTTCCCTAGATGAAAAAACTACTTGATCCTGACAGCAACTTTTTCACCATGCTTCTAGAAGACCTAAAGAGCTTAATATACTGGTCAATAGAATCAAAGTTAAGTGATAGCTTCCAGGTCTTAGTGGCAGGTGATTGCTGGAATACACAAAAGACATTATAAATTGCAGCATAATATAGTCTATTTTATGTTTTCATTATAATATAGGCTGCTATAATCATAAAAATCATTACACGATTTTATTGGTAGTTATGGTATACATATAGAGGATATAGGGTCTCTCAACACTGTTAAGTTTCCTAGTTTGTGCTCTTACAGTAAGAGTTGAAGGTGCATGTATATGTGCAAGAATGCTCTTAACTTGAAAATTGTCAACTTTCTCTTTTAGTCTATGGGCTTGTTGGACAAAAAAAGCTTGAAAATCACTGGAATAAGGTGAGTACGTTCCTTTTTTAAAAAAAAAAATAGCTACTCTCTTGTCTTTGTCTTGGACTTTTTTTTTATTGTGAGATGAATCTTTATACTGGTTAGAGCAAACTGTCTAATTTGAGCACTTCAGTATGAGGCTAAATGGCAAAAAAAAAAAAAAAGAGCAAGGAGCTCTCCACTTAAGCTAGCAGCTATGTACATCAATCTGTGCTTAGAAATCCTCTTTGTGGTAATGTTTAATCTAGGATCTAACTTGGCATCCTGGTTTATTGTCTACCAAACCAAACAGGAATGCAGTTTGTTAGGTAGTATCTTTTAACATTGGTATGCTGTGCACTGTATGCTGCCTGTTGGCAAGGAACTAGCTTGATTTTGTGCATGTCTGCACAGTAGACACTGATTCCTGAGTTTTTGAGGCACCTTCTTGGAAGGCAACAGTAAAATTGAGTGTACTCAGGTGCAAGAGGATTGTCTCCAGTTTAATTTCATAGAGGGGAGTCAGTCATTGGTTTAGTCATGTTTCATAGATCTTTTGCGTTTATGCAGTAAAGGAGTTAAACCTTCTCTTTAGTGAATTTTACTGTTTTGGTAACATTGATATAGCAAGTTTAAATGGTATTTAAAAAAGGTTATGTTGTGTGAAGTTAGTGAGCTCTTCAGTTGCTCGTCTGTCTCTGCTTTTGTTACTGAGAGTTGCTATTTGTTTGCAGCGCTCGGATATGATGCTGCAAATGCTTTCTGCTTGTAGTATCTCTAACTAAAAATTAAAATGGAATGCGTTTAACTTTATTCCTGTAGAGATTTCTCATGGTCTCCAGGTGGTAACATAATTGCTTTCTGGGTGCCTGAGGACAAAGACATCCCAGCAAGAGTGACCTTAATGCAACTGCCTGCTAGACAAGAAATCCGTGTGCGGAATTTGTTCAATGTCGTGGATTGTAAACTACACTGGCAGAAGAACGGGGATTACCTGTGTGTGAAGGTAGACAGGACTCCCAAAGGCACACAGGTATGGAGATTGTGCTCACAAAATTTGAGTTCATTTCATGCTGACACTTCATTTTCTTGCTGTACTGTCTTTCAATATAGACATTGTAAATTGTATGATGAAAAAGTAAAAGTAGCTTTGACTATTAAGTTTGAAGCATGTGGAAAGCCAAATGTATGTAATGTTTGCATCCACGTTTTGCTTTGAATTTACTGGCATGTTGGACTTAATTTTTAAAATGAGTGAAGGCTAGATACTGTCTCTTTTCCTACTCACCATAAAACCAGTTGTTGAACCCATAGGCCATGCTGCACAGTGTACAATATGTTTATCTACTTCAAAGAAACAAATTATATACAATCCTTGTTATTGTTTATCAGAAAAAAAAAGGATTTAGAATGTGCTCAGTAATGAGGCATGCACTATTTATCTGCTCATTAAGGAAACAAATCTTGAGCCTTTGAATCTCATCCTGAGTTATCTCACGCCAATTGTGTAGCCATCCTTCTGTGCCTGGTGATAAAAAAATAGTTTGCTTTACAGCTTCCATAGTGAATAATGAGCTAATATTGGCCTTCACAGGGAGTGGTGACCAACTTTGAAATATTCCGAATGAGAGAGAAACAGGTGCCTGTGGATGTGGTGGAAATGAAAGGTAATTCCAAGTATTTCCTCACTTCTGATATTTAACTGTTTTAGGCAGCCTTTTTTTGGTAGACACTTGTGTTTGAGTTCCTGTTGACATGTCCTGATTATCACCAACAAATGTTACATCTGCTCTTGATGGGAACTACAGTATTCATGTTGCAGGGCTTCACATGTGAAATGTGGGAAGTCAAAGTTTTCATTGCTTATTAATGCTTGTAGCTGACTTAAAAAAANAAAAAAAAAAAAAAAAGACAGAACTGAATATACTTGAAAAAAACCTGAGTCCTTGATTATTTGAATATATTCTTTAGCACAAGAGACTTTAGAGCAATTGTATCTGACCAAAACACTTCCCCCAGTGTCTTCTATATGCCTTTGTTTTAAAAGATAGTCTTTATGGCAGAGTTCAACTGATGTCTTTCCTCTTCAGCATCTTGTTTTTAGTTGATAAGTGCTTGAAATCAAAGCTTTTTATTGTTTTTTGACGTAATTTTGACCCCTCTTTATTTTTATTACAGAAAGCATCATAGCCTTTGCTTGGGAACCAAATGGAAGCAAGTTCGCTGTGTTGCATGGAGAAACTCCACGCATTTCTGTTTCCTTTTACCACGTTAAAAACAATGGGAAAATAGAACTCATCAGTAAGTAACTGGAAAGATAAGTGAAATGAGCAAACGCTAAGTGTTTTGTGTAGCAGTAGATGTAGTAAATTCAAATTGTGATTAGTTGTGACACTGTGGCCTTAGGTGCTATACCTGACAGTTGTATTTGAGAAACCTGTGTTGCTAGTGACAGCTAAACTATTTTCACTTTGAATCAGTCCAAGGTCTGAGAATAAAAAGCTTACAAGCCAGAATAATTACATGGTCTTGGAAAGTTCATGCAAGGCAATAGCACAGGCTTAACTGACTAGCTAAATTTTTTTTCTCAAGTTGGGAGTTGGGGTCTTCTGGTATCCTTTCTGCTAGCTTTGGATTTTTTTGTGCTACTGGGTTTTGTCTTGAGAAGTGTAGAGCTAAGGGCTGTTGTGAGGGCTTGCTTGCTGAATTCAGAAACATCTTCTGAGGAATGGATGTATTTACTGCATGTAAGCTAACTGATGGGGTTGGACTGAGATTTTTTTTTTTTTTCTGGGTTCCTTGTTTCTTTCCAGAAACGTTTGATAAACAGCAGGCAAACACGATATTCTGGAGTCCTCAAGGGCAGTTTGTAGTGTTGGCTGGCCTCAGAAGGTAAGCATTGCACAGGTTACTGAATGCTATATTCCTTTTAAAGGAGGGGAAAAAAAGGCTACAGTATCTCATCAAGAAGTATTTGCTATCTCTATGAATGTTTTAACACCACTTTTTGTTACTTAAATGGGCAAAATATCTTACTGACTTTGAGTATTTACTTGTATTGAAGGGTCTGGTCTAAGAAAAGAATTTAACTTTGACCTGTGGTAATCTGTTGATTTGAATCTAATCGGTACTTGACATTATTAAATCCTACAAGGTTTTAATTAAGCAATTAAGACTCTGTCCAGGTTGCATTACTATGTAATTCTGATACAGCTTTGCAAAAGTAAAGAAAAATGAGATGGAGTTTCGTGATAGAGCTTTGTCCTTTGCAACCTTAATTTGATATTTTTGCCACATCAAATGAAGAATAGATTTTTCAACAATGAAGTGGATATTTAGAAAAACTTCTTAGCTGTTCATTAGTCACTGACTCTTGAACTAATCCATGTGACTCATAGTATGTTGTTGTCATAGCCTCGTGCCTTCTGATGGGCAATACTTTTACAATACTCTTAGAACATGGCTATATTATAAAAAGTTATTACTTGCTTCATATTACAGGAAATGAAAATTATTTTTATTAACCAACTGAATAGAATTTGGCCTTACACATTTTCAGACAAATAATGCCACTCATCTTAAATCTCTTTATTTTTGAACTTATCTTCATTTCTTAAATGTCTAGGCATATGATTGTTAAACTTCAGCTGTAACTTGACTATAATTGTCATTGTGACTTTAGGAATGTATGTAAAATGAGTTAAAGGTCACTGAACATGCAAACAAAAGTTTCATTCTCAGGTGGATTTTTGGTTTTATCTGTCACATTTTCTAACATGCCTCTGTGGCTACTGGTATTAGCCTGTTTTTTGGTTGCTTGCTGAAAATATTTATCTTTGTAGTGTGGAGCTGTAAAGATGTAGCTTGTGAAATCTGTTTAAAAAATGGGCTATACTAGTGTGTAAGACGTCTTGTTTTTGTCTTTGCAGCATGAACGGTGCCTTAGCATTTGTTGATACATCTGACTGCACCATGATGAACATTGCTGAACACTATACAGCTTCAGATGTGGAATGGGATCCTACAGGCAGATACATTGTGACTTCCGTGTCTTGGTGGAGCCACAAGGTACTAATGCATTCATCTTTTCCCTTCCAAAGATGTTGGTTACGGAGAGAAAATGGACGCCTATCGCTTCTTATATGGCTTATAACCTGCACCATGGTTTTATATTTTAATTCTAAACATTGGTATTTGTTTGGGCCATTAGCTTGGCTGGTTGTCCAAAACTAATTCTGGAAGGGCACTCATACTAAGCTGAGTGTCCTTTTTCTGAATTTTCATTGTATCTTTAGCTGTTTGGATCTCGATCTCTGTGTGGTCCACACAGAATAACAGGGATCATTGCATCTGTCATACTTTCACATGGCTCCAGCCACTGCACTGTTGTTCTCTTCTGTACAAGTATAGAATCTGAGACTTTATAATAGAAGAGCTTCCTGAGTTTTGAACTGTTGTGATCGTTCAGGATATAACTTTATGCAAAGTGTCAGTGGAACAAATGAACTCTATTTTGCTGAGGAATTTGACTTGTGCAAGGAAGACACTAATAAAAAGAGCACCTCACTTCTACTGACGAGTGATGCTAATTTTATTAAATACAAACAAAAAATCATTAAGAGACATATAGTGAGAATGGGAGTGTTAAGTTGCAGCTTATTTTACTGTAATGTTATGCTGTTCCAGGTGGACAATGCATATTGGCTATGGACCTTCCAAGGCCGTCTACTTCAGAAAAACAATAAAGACAGGTTCTGTCAGCTGCTGTGGAGACCACGACCGGCTACCTTGCTCAGTGAGGATCAGATAAAGGTATTGTGTTCCACTGACTCCTGTTGACATTGCTTTGGTGTATATGCATACTTGGTTTATTTTCTTTTCTTGGAAGAGGCTTGAACTTCAAGACCTGTAGAATTGCCTTTTTCCCTGAAGTTATGAAGAAACCTATTGCCATAGGACCTCACTTCTGGGAATGGCTGTAAATATTAACTGTTCTTTAAGTTTGGGATAGAAGCAGTGACCAGTTGTGCTTACTGTTAGGGTACAGTGAAAGGATGTGAAGAGTAATAAAACTGAATTTAGCTGTCCAGACTTGTGTAATTGAATGATTACAGAAATGTTTGCATGATCTGTAAGCCAGGAAGAACAAATGGAAAAAAACAGTGAAAGGGAGTTGCCTAGAAAAGCAGTGTTTTTCAAAAATGCTAAGCCTACTCAAGATAACAGAATAAATTCTTACAGAACATGATGATTGTGATTGCTGGTCTGATATCTTAGTTGAAATAAAATTCTCTTTTACAGCAAATTAAAAAGGACCTGAAGAAATACTCAAAGATATTTGAGCAGAAGGATCGCCTGAGCCAGTCCAAAGCTTCAAAGGCAAGACTGTTTTTGAATATAATAATGTAGATGAAGCTCTTGTAACACAGAATCATAGAATCATAGAATGGTTCAGGTTGGAAGGGACCTTAGAGATCATCTTGTTCCAACCCCCCTGCCATGGGCAAGGACGCCTCCCACTAGACCAGGTTGCCCAAAGCCCCATCCAGCCTGGCTTTGAATACTTTACAACTACAACATTATGTTGTAATGGTCATATAAAAGTTGGATTTCTTGTCTTTAATAATAAACATCTGTGACCATGTTAATCCAGATGTTTAGACTTGGTTCCAGTGGGTGGTTCAGACATGCCACTAAACTTCTGAGGTTAACAGAAATCTGGAGAGGCACTGGTGATAGCTCATTAAGCAAAGGTGGTAAAAATTTTGGAATTCTTAATAACTTGCCTGTATTAGCCACTCTTTAAACTGGGGGGGAAAAAAACCCTTTAATAACAAAAAAATAACCCTCACCAAACCAGCTTTCACGTTAGATAGAAGGTTTTGTTTTTAAGTCAGTAGGAAGGGTTGAAGAAAAGTTTGCTTTAAATTGTATGCATTTGGTTTGTTGTAGGAGTTAACAACCTCTTCTTGCCTTTGTAGGAGCTGGTGGAGAGGAGACGTACGATGATGGAGGAGTTCAGAAAGTACCGCAAGATGGCACAAGAGTTGTACATGGAGCAGAGGAATGAGCGTTTAGAGCTTCGAGGAGGTAAGCCACACATAGTAGTTGTAAAAACCTGATGTTAGGTAACTACCACTTCTTACCCAGTAACAACTGTTTTGATAATTTATTTGCTTTTTCTCCGTATCCACTTCCTGCCAAACCTTCTGTGAAGGTTTTGTCCTTTCCTTTCCTAAATTGCAACAAATTTTGATTTTGCACACGAGAAAACTCGACGCTGGCAGCCAGCACTGGTTGCCTGTGTTTTACATAGCTTCTTTCTGCTTCAAGTCAAGGACTGGTTTGAACTTGGCATTAGGTTGTAAAGAGATTTGGATATTGAGCATAACCAAAAAATCCTCACAAACTCTTTGGTGGGAGACAGTAATACTTTATCATTTAATGACATTAGCATGTCCTTGTTATGATTTAAATCAACAAATACCTCTGATTTCGATGCTATTTTAAGGTCTGTTCCTACCAAGAACATAGAATCCTTCCCTTGTTGCAATGTTTGAGGCATTGTGTTAATTCTTTCTTCATTCCAGGGGTAGACACAGATGAGCTGGACAGCAATGTTGATGACTGGGAGGAGGAGACTGTTGAATTTTTTATCAATGAAGAAATTATTACCCTTGCAGAACCAGAGTAATCTAGTAAAACTGTGGTAAGATAGCTTACCTCTCAGAAGAGAGAAACTTTTCTGTCAGCTGCCTCTATAGATTGATTGATTTGCTTCAGAAAGTTAAGTCTGCTTGTTGCATGAGTGCATGAGCTGTTCTGAGTTGGCTTGTGTTCTGTGGCTAAAGTGAACAAACAAAAGCTTTCTTAAATGTAGTCACAGACTGTCAGATTTATGGGCTGTACTGAACAGAATATTGTCTATGTCCTGTCTTACCAGAATGATCAGTGCTGTGACAGCTTGGGTCAGCTTTTAAACACAGCACATTGCAAGCTCTTGAAGTCCTGTCAGTAGGAGAAATAGAAGTTAGTGTTAGATTTGAAGTTTTTATTTTTGTGAGACTTTCATGTTAGTTCATACTGGACAGGGCTTAAATACAATACTTAAGACTATACAGTAAGGTGACTATAATAAGACTATGAATAGAAGTTTAAATATCCACATGAAATCTATCGTTTTCTAGAAATGTTGGTTAGAAGTCTGGTAGCAGCACTTCCTCTTGTCTGACTGTCACCATTCACTGCTGAAATCTTTGTTTAATCTAATCATTTTCCTAGTTCTGCTTTGTGAATTCATGTTGTATAGTTGTATGTTGAAAACAGACACTAGTTTCAGCAGCTGATCTAGGAAATGAGCTTGAAATTGTATTCAGAAGTGAAAAGATGGTTTGATAGTGAAGGTACTCACATGGGACTTAAAACCTGGACTGCATTCCTGGGCTCTGTTGTTCTAAGAACTTCTCTAAAGGAAGGGGAGACTGGAAGCATGACTTCTGCAACTGCCATTGTACAGCTCTGTAGCCCCTGGATATCTAAGGAGTAAAAATAAAATATGAGCAGTATATACATTTTGTACCTGTAGAAAAAACTAATAGCCTTGATATCTGGAGATGTATTTGGATCTAGCTTATCTGTGTCCTGTATGTGGGAGATCTTTTATGGAAGGAAGAGAGAGAGTAGCACTTAGTTTCTGGATTTAAATATCAATTTAAGAGCAGGTGAAGCACGTGTTTTTGTAGCCTTTCATCAGCTAGCATCTGTGGTAAGCTTGAGCTGTTTGTATAAAGCACAGTAACTGACTCATCTCTTCTCTTTTTCCCTTTTCTGCAGCACCACCATATCTTGTGCTGAAAAGAGGTTTGTTCATTTTCAGAAAGCCTACATCAATTTTGGAATTTTTAATCCATATTCTTGCACTCTGGAAGGGTGGATGCACCAGATTTTCACCATTCTGACACAGTGTAGTGCCTTTAAGTCTTGCTGCTTGCTGCAGTGAGATATTGAAAAGGCGCTGCTTTTAAATTTTTATTCTTTTTTTTTTTTTTTAGGGTTCAATTTTCTTTTTTTAAATCCACTACTACCAGTATTGACTTCCTGACTCCTGTGCAGTACTTGCAACTGGCATTTTGTGACTACTGCCAGTGAAGTGAAATTCATCAGTGCGCATCTCTTACACACGATGTTTCTGTTTCAGGACTCTTTTTATGTCCCGAGTGCATGGACAGGTGTTCACTTTGTTTGGGGAAAAGTCAACAGAACCATTTTTCGTATGATGTGTTTTAGTGTGCTGAAGCAGCACTACAGTGGGCTATATCCTCCTCCTTTCAGATTGTGAAAGGATGTCTCCCTCAAAGAGCTGAATATGGAAATAAAAGCAGACCGATATTAAAACCAGGCTGGCTATGTGTTGTTTGTAGGGAATCTTTCCCTGAATGATCAGGTGTATCCAGATTAATATGAATATTTGCTATATTCACTTCACAGTTGCTTTAGATCGTTGGTTTTTTTTTTTTTTCCTCAATTTTTCATGGCTTTTCTGTTTTTGTGTGTTCCTGTGGTTTTGTTGGGTTTCTTGTTTGTCTGTTTTTACAGTGATGGTACAACTCATTAATCTTGACATTAACTTGCTAACTATAGCAAAGTGACTAGAAAACAAATGGATTTCTTAAACCATTTGCAAACTGATATGAACCTTGGGAACTCCAGGATTAGTTTATCTTGCTAGTGAACATTGCAAACTTCCTGAGAAGTAGTCTTTATACACATGCCTTAGGCTCCCTGTTATATATGTAAATTCATTTCTAAAGCCCTCTGTGTATAGAGGGGAAAAGTGTACTTAAAAGAGGGGAAAAGTGTACTTAAAGCTGGTGGAGCAACTTCTCCCTATTCATATCCACAAGCAGAAATTCTTTTCTGTTTATTGACAGGGCAGTCAAAGAGATTTCTGGCCTGCTGCTTTCCCTTTGAGGGGTAGAGGAAAATGAGAACGCTCACCTGTCCCCTCGCCAGGACTGGCTAGTGAAATTGCTAATGTAAACCCTCTTGATCTGAGCTCACTTAGGTAGCAGTTTCTGTGATGGACCTGAATTGGAGTATTCTTCTGGCAAAGGGTACCCTTGCTCAGCTGGTGGCTACCAAGGGACGTTAGCATCTTTACCACCCACTTTTCTTTGTCCTTAGGTAAACTTGCTGTGATCACAAATGCAGAAATGCCTCAACTCACTCCCATGTTCTCTTCATCAGGAAGGCTCTTCAACATTATTGTTCAATAATGCTATTGACTTAAAGTTCCAGTAGGTCACTCTTGAACTAGCAGATCATTTTCCACCAAAGTCTGTTCTAGTTTCCAGTTTCTGCATTTGTTCATTCATAATCAGTATGTACATTACGATGACAAAAGTTAAGCATACAGTGCTTACTGAGCTCATCCTTCAACTGAACAGGAAAAAAATACTTTCTGCCAAAACAATGCAAAAAAATTTCTAGGATATCCATTTTTTCATTAATGGCTTGAGCTTCTGTAGCAGTAATGATCTTTATTAAATCTTTTGGTTGTGAAGAGCTGTCTTCTCAATCATTTAAGTATAGTAGTATAATATAAACACTACATGAATTAAGTACTCTTCTGTTGTCCTTCTCTGAAGTGCAGGTCATCAATGAGCAAATAATAATTAAAAAAAAAAAATGCAACAAAACACTTTGGGAGCTTTGCATGCTGGCAGGATGTCCTGACAGCAATTAAGGGCTCTTCTCATCTGAAATACTGGCATTTCTGACACTGCTCGCTTCAGTTACTGTGTCTTTTCTGTAGTGTTTCGTAATTCAAATGTTTATCATAAATCATGTAGTACTGAAATTGCCTTATGGGTATGTATTTGATGAACTGCTTTGTTTGGCGTATCTCTGAGAGATGGTAGGAGTTGTAGGGAGGAAGGATCTTGTTGGATTGAATCCATGTTGGTACACAGCTTTAAGCACTCCATGTTGCTGCCTTTCAGCATGCAGTCTGTGGCCCTCATAATTTTGAGTTTCTGAAGGACGATCAGGAGGGGCAGGGCTGTAGACACTGTGTGGGGTGGGAGTAGGGGGGGAATTAAGAGCTTCCACCAGCAGGTGTTTGTCCTCTGAATGCCTTCAAGGGTCAAGTGGGGGAAGACAACAAAAACTTAGCCATTAAGTAGGATAGTGTGTTGTCTTGTGTTTAATGTACTGTCATAACTATTTATAATGATTGTTTTTTAAATAGGAAGAAGACTAACTGGAGCAATTAATCCTGGTCTAGTCTGCACTTATACAGGTTTTATTTTGGATTTGTAATAAACATTCTCTGACCTTTTCACCATCTATGGTCTTTAACACGAACTTCATAGAGCAAGTTTTGTTCACTTGCTACTCTAAGTTTTAATTTCTTATTCTAATACTTTTTTAATAAAACCTGACTGTAACTCTTATGGGCTTTGACTCTCACTGTCAATAAATAATGAAGACAAAAGGTGATCCTGTTATGTTGCTTTTTTGTAAGTTGTTTGAGTAAATGGACTGAAGCTAAAAATACTGAAAATCTGAGATTTGTAGTTTACGTTGGTTGCATGTATGCTGCAGCAAAGAAAAAAGTAACAGGGGACTTGAGGATGTGTACCCTGGCAGGTTGTTAGCTTTCTTAAAATGGATATTCAGTGTGCCCATCCCTTTGGGATGTCTGAGTGGCAGATTGATAGGCAGCTAAGAGCAGCTGGGATTAGAGTCTGCCAGAGTCTTCATCATCATTTTGGGACCTTGTTATCGCGTTGCTGATCAGGATAAGAGGAATGCTTTGAAAATGTAATCCTTTTCCTTGTTTCAGCCTTCAGTCCTGTGGCTCTCCAAGCAGAAGCACTGCTGCTTTTACATTGTGTTGAAATCTGACTAGGATAGACACAAACTTCTGCTCGAAGCAGAACTTCTCTTAGAATAAAGCCAATAATATCTAGAATACCTTTCATTCTTTTCTAAAGCAAGAAAAAGCCTTAGTCCTTGGTATGACCCCTCTCCACATGCTGCTCATTTGGGTTTGTTTTCTTACCCTCGGTGGCCGGGGTTGCCAAATAGGGTGATGAATGGGACTGTTCTGGAGGTAAAGGCTGTCCAGGGGAGACTTGCACTGTCTCTGCTCCACAAGATCAGGGACTGCAGTGTGCAGAATGCTGTTTTCAAACAGTTACAAGTGTTGGAATAGTTTGGCCTATGGGAGTTAGGTGCTCATCAGAGTTGTTCAGTTGGAGGTGAATAATCAAAGTTAATTGCTGCATTCCTCTGAGTATCAAAAGCTATGGAAATCCAGAGAGCCCACTCCGTGCTGAGACACTCACTGAAGAAACCTTATTTTGCTGCTGCTTGAATTCAGAATTGTCTACTACAGTGCTCTAGATTTGGAGCTGCTTGTGAAAACCCTCATTAAATTGACAGGTAGCTTGACTTGTTATTGTGGAAATAAATCTGGTTCCTATAGAAACCTATTGTTTGTGACTGGTGGGGCTGTATAATGTCTGTGTCAGTAATTGTGCGCCCTCCTGATAAGACATCGCTTACGCGCATTATGCAGTGTTTTCAGGAGCTGTTAAGGAGATGCTGCTGGATTTTATGAAGGGGAAAACAGCCATGGAAAGGTGAAAATAGCTTTTCTATTATTAGCTAAGACTCCAAGGACAGATTTTAGGTGGGATTTTGCATTGGTGGTCCTCTCAGGAGACTTTCCTCCAGGTTTGGAATTGGGTCTGTACAGCTCATGAGCTGCTGCAAAGTGAGTTGGGGCCAAAGCAGTGCCATGTTTCTGCCTGATTGAGCTGTTAGTTAATTGCTGCTTTATAATCGGTTCAGCCCTGCCATGAATTGCACACAAGCAGCTCTCGCAGAACCCTAGGGACCAGCACAGATCCGGGCCAACTTGCTCTGATCTGCTCCAACAGGCTCATAATGATCGCTACCTGGGATTAAATGAAATGGGTACTTAGCGAATTGCAGTTCCCTTCTTTGTTATGGGTAACTTTGATCAGTGTTCTGGGAACGCTTTGATCAGTGTTTTGGGAATGATGGGGGAACCTGGAGGCACGCTCAGCTCTGCAGCTGGTGGTCGCCTGGCCCCAGACCTCTGCAGGCTCCTGCTGACAGCACTGCTGCGCTCGTTGACTTTGTCAGCCAGCGTGAGTCCGGCCCTGTGAGAGGCAGAGACTGGGAACAGAGGAGGAATTTGTCTGCATAGAAGTACGAAGTGTGGGAGAATTAACTGGATTAAACTTGATCAATTTCTGCAAGCTCTCCAGGCCCTGAGCTTAAGGCCCTGAGGTCAGGCCAAGTGAGAAGTGGTTGGTGGTGTTGGTGCTCGGTGCGGGTAGAGCTCGGTACACACAAACCCCAGGGCTCTGCCATGTGTGCTGGCAGCCCTTTGCCTTCATCTCTCCACAAAGCTGAGGCAGAGGAGGGAGCTGGCTGCAGTGTGGGGGGCTGTGGCTGTGCAGAGCCCTCGCCTTGGGCAGCGGGGCAGCCACATGGGCTGCTGTGAGACTGAGGTTCTTCTGAGCCCCACGTGAATGTTTTCAGGTCCTGCAGAACTCCTGCCTTGCTGTGACACAGGTGCAGCTTTGTGCAAATCACACTTCCATTCAGGTTCTGCACCCTTCACCTCTTGCCCTTGTTTGAGAGGCAGGGATTGCAGAAGCTCCTGACCTATCTTTCATACATCACTGTATCTATTCACATATTTTTATTTGCTTTCTTTTCCAGTGTAAATCCCATTATTTTCTGTCTTGCTTCAGCTGATCTTCCTCTGAACCCTTTCTGAATGCATGCTAATTTTGTAGTATCTCATTTCTATGCAATACATGAGTGATAGCAGCTCTCAGAAGCAGAGAGCAGGAATCTGTCTTTCCCCCTTATGGATTATCTTACAAATGTAATTTTTGTTTAGCACAGTACTGGGGAATTGTCTTTTTTTTTCTTTTGAGTCATTAACCTCAGTTTTATTTTTATACAGATTATTCAGACTTGCACCATCTGCCCTGAAATCTATTTTCTCTAATAGATATCTGAGAAGGAAATTTTCATTTTTAGTCTGAATAAATTTCATCCATGGGAATGACTCTCTTAATAATACGAATAATCATGCTATGAAAGCAAATTAATTGACCGGGCAGTTGAAGTTAGATTTCTTGGTGTGTTTTGGATTGCATCATGTTCTCCGTTATTTTTACTCCCACCATAACTTATTTAGCTCTGTTTATTGATCATAAATCAAAACTGGCTCTGTTGTCTTATTCTGTTTTAATGCTTCTGTGTAATAGCAGAACACTGAGGCTTTTAGGATACTGCTGGCTAGAAGAGGTGCTCGCCCCAGCACCTGCTGCTGCTGAGCGCAAACCTGGGCTTCCCTTCCTGCTGCTCCGGGGTCGCTTTGGTTTTTAAGGATGAGTGAAAACCAAAGAAGAATAAATGTCATTCTGGCAGTTGAAAACTTGCAGATCAGAACTAGAGATACTTACTAGGAAATGTAAATAAATAGAGAGAAATCAAAGCGTTGACATTTCTTACGAGCATGTGTCCTAGACACTTATCTCTTTGCCATGCTTGGCACATCGATGCAGTAATTCTGTAGGTCAAGTTACGGTTCATTTATGCTCTAATTGTTTGTCTAGTGATCTATTCACCTGAGAGACAGTGAGAGCTGCTCTGCAGTACGAGGTGCAGGGTTCTTAGTCCCTTCCCTCGAGGCCTGAACGTCTCCTGAGCCATGTCGGTGTAGGAGAAAGAATACCCTTCTACACTGTAATTATGTACTGTGATGATTATGTACCAAAATAGATCCTAAGGGACCGAAAAGAAGCAGAACCAGTTCTGTAACCTGGTGCAACTCCTCTTTGTTTTTTTGTTTTTTTATTCCCCCCTCCTTTGTTTTTTCTCCTGGTAAGAACCACAAATGGAACAACACGTCAGTCCTCAAGCAACGCAGAAATTTCTAGCAGTCATTCTACAGAAGAGGCTTTGGAAGGTGACTTTGGGCACTTTTACCCCCAAAGAGCTCAGCTATTTTCTGTCACAGTTCCTGTGTCTGAATCTTGGCTGAAAGCAGAGCTGAGAGGTCCTGTGCCCCTCCTGCCTGTGTTGGGGGTGAGTTGGGTGGAATGTCACTGCAGCCCCTGCGCTGAGCCAGTGCCTCTTCCCGAGCATCTCGCACCAGCAGCTAGTTGTCAAGATGACAGAAGCTGTGACTTCAGTTATGACTTTTCAGCCTCAGCATTCTGCACGTAAGTGTGATTTCCATGTAAACCTGCAGTGCAACATTCCTTTTACTAAGAGATGCTATGGGGATAGTGCTGCAAGAAATCCAGGTAGGCTGTTAACCAAAAAAAGTTCATCTCACTTCATCTCGTAACAGAGGATTGTCCTGATGGATCCAAGTGAAGATCCTGATGACATCTTGAGACCTAATAGATCCCAAGAAAAAAAAAATTGGATTCAATATGCTTTTTTATCACCGAGCAGCACCTGCATATTTTGACCACTACACTGTGCCTGCAGCCCTACTTCTTATAAGCAATTCAGATATTTTCATTTTCTTTCGTGTGAAACTCCGGTGTAGCACCCTCGTGTGCTCCCTAAAATGTTTTGCCAATGCTTGTTGGCGCGCTCAGTAGAAAGGTTAAGGTCAGGGAGGGAATTTATTCCCTTCTTCAGCAGAATAAACAAAGCATTCCACTTTCAGAGTCCAAGGAAATATCAAAAGTAAAGAGAATATCTCCATGCATTGTCTTTATCTGGCTTGGAACACTCCTCCAGGGTCTTGCATGGGCTTTGCTACAGTCAGTGTACCACAGTCAGTGATTTCTATAAACTTGCTGCCTGTGTTTCATCCCTTCTGTAAGGTTTGGCTGAAATTGACCAATAAATTTGGGTGTTACTGGGGCAGGAGGAAGTGTGACTGAGAGTGATGGTGCTGTCATAAGTCGTCTCTCCCTTAGGAAATCAGAAAGGTCATGGGCATGCTTTTTGCTACACTGGTTATTTTATGGGTCCTTTACAACTCTGTTTATGAACCTTACCTCAGGCCTTGGTGCTGAGTTATGCTTTTGCTGCCTGACAGATGTGTTTTCCTGAGGGTGGCAGAGAGGAGAAGGGATGGAGAAAAATGGAAGGTTTCTGTTATGGGCAGAATTTAGAAGCTGCCAGTGTTTTTGTGGAAACTGTGATTTTCTTGCAAAAATTCTTTTGTAGAAAGTTAATTACTTATTGATTTTGTTGTTGATGGAAAGAGAACCTAACAAATGGTCTGTTACCAGCATTTCCTTCACTCCTAACTGGGATCCTCCACTAAAATCTCAATGGCTCACTTCCAGGGTACCCGGCCCATCACTTCCACTCTAACCACAGCAAGGCTGCATCCCTCCAGGACTCATTAGGGGTAACAGCAGCACTGCTATGATTGCACGTATCAGCCCAGCCAGCATCTCCTTTGAAGAATCTGGAATGCCCTTGAGCTGTGTTTATCAAGCAAAACGCATCAAGACAAGTAAATGAGCAAACAGGCCGCAAGGGAAAGGGATTTAGTGTTTAAAAGCAATGTGGAAGTGGAGGATGCAGTGGATGAAGCGAGAGGAAACTTCAGGAGTGGCAATGTAAAACAGAGAGGCTCTGTGAGTGATACAAAGCGGCAGAAGAAAAGCACGTGAAGAACTGAAAGCGTGTTGTGAGGGTAGTGGATGAGAAGAGGAATGTGAGGGACACGACAAGAGGGCAGATTAATGGAAAGGCAGAGGATGAGGTGCCTGGTATGGACCAGGTGCAGAACATAAGGAATGATGGATGGAAGACAGCTCTTTGGAGGGTGATGTGGAGAATGCCCAGTGGGGACTGCTGGTCCTAAAGAGGAACTAAGGACCTGCAGAAAGCAGGAATAAAAGGAGAAGTCTTGTGGGATGAAGGAAGATGAGCAATGATCTACAATAGCATTTTTGTTCTTTATGGATCCCTCAGTGTTTTCCCTGTGGACACAAGGCCCCAGGTTTCCTGTGTTGCCTTTTGGGAATTTTCCAGAATTTGATCAGGGACAGCACAGTCAGTCTTTTCACCATCTTCCCCAACATCAATATGTACATTTCACAAACCTGCCTGACACTAGCTTTGATATCAAGTGGTGGCATTGGCTGTGGGAAGTCCTTATTCTTTCAGAGAGGTGACCGAGTCTGTAGCATGCGTCATCCTGAGCTCTGATGCTGCGTCAGGACACAAAGCTCTGCTCTATGGCTCATTGCACTTTGTTAAAAAGTAGGGAGGGAGGCAGGGTGAAGCTTTCATGACATTAATTGTTCTGCCCTGGGGATTGTTCCTTTGATCAGTGACTCCGACAAGTAATGATAGAAAAATACTCAAGTTCTCTGACGAACGAGGCATGAAGACCCTGCCACCGATACCCAAGGTCATTTCCAGACAAGGTTGGAAAACAGCTTTTTCTTTTTGGTGGATAGGAAGGGGGAAGAGAGATCCCTGCAATGCAGCATGCTCTCAGAAAGCAGCTCTGCTACAAGACGATGTTCCTGTGAGCAGCACTCAGCAGACTGCATCCAAGGACAAGTCCTACAGAAGCAAATCAAGGGCAGTACATGAAATTTTGTTTTGGGCAACCTGGTCTAGTGGGAGGTGTCCTTGCCCATGGCAGGGGGGTTGGAACAAGATGATCTCTAAGGTCCCTTCCAACCTGAACCATTCTATGATTCTATGATTCTAAATACCAGGTGGCTGCCTCAAGGGCCACTACTCTGCTCTTCAGCACTCATTTCACTCTGAACCTAAAGAGCTGTGAATGCAACACAAGCTGTCCACTGGGGAAAGCAGTCATATGGATGTGTTTTACAGCCAAATTTTAAACCTTTTAATTTTTTTTTATTTTTATTTTTTTGCAGTTGATGACATTGGCAATAATCCAGAATGAGTTACACTCCATCTTCCTCTTAGCCAAGAATAACCTCTTCAGAAGACAAAACAACATGTTCAGAGGTGTTCATAATCCTAATCTAATCCATACCTGAAGTATGAAATTTAACCTGAACAAGCCATGTGACAACACACTGCTTCCACCAAATGTGTTGCCTTGGGCTTTTGTCAAGGCAATGATGTGCAAGCCTCATGCCTTTGCCGATCTCACCTCTCCACAGCCTCTTCTCCGTTTAGACCAGCAATGAGACTCAAACCCAAGTGTGAAAATCTCAGCTGAAATCTTCATCCTCCGTCCAGTGGAGGGCCTGCACATGGTGCCAGCTGCCAGCAAAAGCAACATCCGTCCCTGCTCGGGAAGGAGCGACATGGGAGCAGGGCTCTCTGTGGCCCCAAGAGATTGCAAGTTTGGGATTCTTGAGAGCAGGAGGAGTGGGTGCAGGGGGAGTATGCCTTAAAATGTATTTTAGCTTCTGTGTTGCTGAAAAGCAGAGGGAAGAGGGAGCTTACCTTTTTTCTGTACTGTGTGTTCTAGCTGCTAGCTTCAGATTAAGACAAATGGGGTGTTAGCTGAGTCTGAGAGAAAAGGAAAACCTCATTCTCCTTGCAGTGTTCTCCTAGAAGATGTCAGTGTGGAGCCCAAACCGCCTTTTTCCCACAGCAAACATGTGGATGCCACCCATGGATCCAAAAGGCTCCCTGACTATTAAAACCAAATGTAAATGCCTGAGAAATACCTCTGTCTTTCTCCCCTGCTGTCCCTGCGTGTTGCTGTGGAGCTGGGAGGTGCAATGCGTGCCTGGAATGCTGTTTGGGTGAGCAGATGTTCAGCTGTGAGAGCAGCCAGAGGCTGCTGCAAGCTCTTTTCCAGCTAAAGAGCATTTCAGATCTGAGTGCAGCCAGAGAAGCAGCGTGGTGATAGGTGACGACATTGATAAGAGCCTGGACGTTAACAGCAGGAGTGTGTTTTTCTTTTTGGAACAAACATCTCCAGCCAGCAATCTTCTCTATAAGGGGCTTTTTTTTGTTTTTTTTTTTAATTGTTCTTTTTCCAACTTTTACAACGTGTTTCAAATAAATTCATTCTGGTCGTTCCATTGAAAAGTGACTCCATGCCAAAGCAGGAACAGCATCTCTCCTGGGTCTGCCAAGAAACATCTGAGATGACGATCTCAGGTAGATTCAGGCATTCCTCAAATGGATTGAGAACATTTTTACAGCTGCAGCACTTGCAAAGAATTCCACGTGCTCTGTCTGACCGGCTGTGAGGCAGGCACCTTCCCCACCCCTGTGCCTCTCACTTTGCGACCTGTCAAGGAGATGAGGATAAGGAAGCTTAAATCACTTGTCTTTGTAAACTGTCTCAAACTCTTGAAGAGGGATAGAATGTAGGTGTGTAGAATGGGGCTAGTTTTCCCTATTAAGCAGGAAGGAGCAGGATGAGGTGCAACTGTGAAGCAGAATGGTCAGGAAAACTTGTTCCTTGAGGCTGACTGTCACATAAACAAAGATGCAAAAAAAGACAGATAAAATAAGCACAGTGTGTGTGTAAAACAAACCTGGGCCAGCAAGGCTTGAGCCAAGCCTCCATTTACAAGGCCTCACGTGACCTGCAAGCGCTGGAGGACCAGGAGTGAGGGACAGCTCGAGTTTTCCAAGCCCATCCATCTCCACTAAATACCTTTGGGCTGAATCACCGTGAAAAGTTGCAGTGTTCAGAGCTGTTTCAAGCAAAGATGGATGTTGGAGTCTGATGCACTGGTTTGAGGCTGCATCTCTACAGAGAGGCTGTGTAATGAGTTTGGTAATTTGCCACGACTGTTGTGAAGAGCACGGGGTGGGTGATGTGCTGATTTTCCTGTTTGTAAAACCTATGTTTTAAGTCCATGTCAATAAATGTAAATGTAAAACTCAAGGACTGAGGCTCCAGCCCGTGGCCCAGAGCCGCCTCCTGTGCAAGGCAGGACCCTGCTCCTCTACTGAGGATTTGATTCTTCTTGATCACGCATCCTAAGAGCAGAAAAGGGAGCTTAAACTGTTCTGTGCTTTCAAGCAGCCACTTCTGGCTGTGCTGTACCATCAGTGACATCCTGCTCCTGGTAAGGGCTACTGGGACAGTCCCCAAAAGACCCCAGAGGGGCTATTTTCACTCCTACAGCCCCTGTACTCCCAAGCCTGAAGAGTCACTGTTTCAGCGCTTACTGCCCGCAGCTTTCTGCTGCCTCAGGCTTGCTCCGGGTGTAGGAAAGGTGCTGAGGGGTCCCCCTACAACAACCCCTGGGCCATGTGCCCCTAACGGATTTCTGGACCGGGTCTGGGGTGCCCGAGCCCCGCTGCCCGAGGGGCTGAGGGACCACCGCGGCTCCGGGCCGGCAGAGGCGAGGCCTGGCCGGNCGGGAGCCCCGCCGCTGTCAGCAGCGGCCGCCGCTTCGCTCCGGGCCCGGGGCCGCGGGCGGCAGCAGGTAGGGGGCAGCGCCCGGCAATCCCGGGGCGTGGGGCCGTGCCGGGGGCCCGCAGCGCCGTCCTCGCCCTACCGGGGCCGGCGGCGGTGGTGGTGGTGGGTGAGCCAGGCGGTCCCTCCCAGCGCTGCGAGACATTTGCTTTCCTCCTCCGGTGCCGGGCCTGGGGCTTAGGGGCAGCCCCTGGGGTGTCTGTGTGTGTGGAGTTGTGTGTGTGTTCTTGGGGAGTCCGTGTGCTCCCGACCTGCCGCGGTCTGGGCAGCTCCGGATGCAAAACGGGAAAGCAGTGCCCTTGGAGGAAGGTTTCCATCGTGGCTTTCAGCTGCGGACCCATCGCTGCTCAGATGGGAGCATAACAAATCGCTTCAGAACTTTGAAGACAAAACTTCAGACCGAGCTGAGCTACAAGCAGTAGAAGGCTGAGCTTAAATAAAGCGTNCGACCCGGGCCGGGGCCTCCCGCGGGCGGGCGGAGCAGCGCCTGCGCCGCGGCCCCGCGGGGACCCCCCGTGCCCGGCGTCTCGCGAGAGGCGGCAGCAGNCGGCAATCCCGGGGCGTGGGGCCGTGCCGGGGGCCCGCAGCGCCGTCCTCGCCCTACCGGGGCCGGCGGCGGTGGGGGTGGTGGGTGAGCCAGGCGGTCCCTCCCAGCGCTGCGAGACATTTGCTTTCCTCCTCCGGTGCCGGGCCTGGGGCTTAGGGGCAGCCCCTGGGGTGTCTGTGTGTGTGGAGTTGTGTGTGTGTTCTTGGGGAGTCCGTGTGCTCCCGACCTGCCGCGGTCTGGGCAGCTCCGGATGCAAAACGGGAAAGCAGTGCCCTTGGAGGAAGGTTTCCATCGTGGCTTTCAGCTGCGGACCCATCGCTGCTCAGATGGGAGCATAACAAATCGCTTCAGAACTTTGAAGACAAAACTTCAGACCGAGCTGAGCTACAAGCAGTAGAAGGCTGAGCTTAAATAAAGCGTTTCCGAGGCAAAACGTGGACAGCGTGAGTCGCAGGGCTCTGATTTCGAGCCCTTTCAGAGCTGATGTTGACATGCAGCGACTGTTGCAGGTTTGTGTTGGCCCTGGCTGTGGGCGCCGGGACACGCCGAGCTCTTCCCGTGTCCGTGGGGCCGGAGCACTGGGTGTGCTGGGAGCTCGTGGCGATCTGATGAGTGAGCAGCACGTGCTGCCTTGGGGTGCTTCCCCCTGGAAGTCTGGGAAATAGGGTGATCGAAGCGGCTTCCCAGGATGGATGTTAAAATAGAGAACGGCACTGCCAAGGCCGCACAAACCCAGCTTTGTGGCAGCGACGGGAGGGAAGGCTCTGGTGGCATTACAATGTCGATTAAGATGTTTTAATTTTTTCCCTTATGCTGTGCATTACTGTAAGTCAGCATGTAAACGCTGATTGTCGGTAGCTGGGTTAGAACTTCCCTGCTCTACAAAGCACGGGACGTTTTGGAAAGCTGCAGAGAAGCAATTTGTTGAGCGATGGCCAAATGCACGGAGTCTGTGGTTATTGGCGCGTTGTCCGTTTGCTGTGGATGAGGGGAGCTCATTCCCTGCACCTACAGAGAGGTTCATTTGGTTTTAGTGTTCTGGAGCCTGCTTGCTCCCTAAGCCCGACCAGCTACAGGTGTGTTCCAGTGCAGGTGGGTACAGACAGCTGGGTGGGTGGGTGGCTGCAGGTCAGTGAAGTTGCCACAAGGGCAAGTGGTGGGTTAAATTTCTTTTCTGTGTGTTTTTAGATGTTCTCATTTCACCCCTTTCCACCTTCAGAAGGCTGACCGAGCTGTCTGACCTCCTGCAGCTTCCCACAGGGGGATGATCAGGCTCCAGAGCAAATGATTTGGTGCTCGGTGCCTGCTCTGCCTCTGTGCGTCCCCAGAGGGAACCGGGAGCAGCAGGAGGGCAAACCTGGGAGAATGCAAAGAAGAGATGGGAGCTGCACCAACGCCTTTGGAGGCACGGTACTTTAGGAACCACTGCTGGTAATAGAGTGGGGTTCTGTCCACTGCCTCCAGCATGTGCCTGTAAGTAAGCTCTTATTTTCTGTAGACCTTGCTGCTCCAGCAAGGGAACGAGCAGAGCTGGAGTTCCCTTCATCTGCACAGAGAGGCGATGAGAGAACGTCACTGCACAGATACGTTGTGGAGAGGACAGGAAGAAAGGGACAGGGATTGCTTAAGCTGCCGTTTGCCCTCAGAACAAACGGTTGCAAACTGGCTGTGAAGTGCAAATAAGGCTTCCAAATCCCCGAGGAGCCGGATCTGCAATAGCTTGTGCAATGAGAGTGCTGGGGAGGCCTCCCCCCGCTTCTGGTTTAAGTGGACTTTGAGCAATGCAGAGGTGGTTGTTCGGCACATCACCTTGTGGCAGGAGGGAACCAGAGCGGTGACTTTGCACCTCGATATCTTTCAGGGCTGGACCTGGGAGGAAAGTCATTGGTTTACCCCCAGGCCAAGTTCAGGTTGGAGATAATCCCGTGAGGGCTGTTCAGGAGGCTGTGTAGGATGATTATAGCACTTGGTCTGTTTCCCAGTTTGCCGGCATCGTGTCACAGAAGCAGCTTTGTGTGGATCCTGGTGCACATTCTTGTTGGCTGGTGACTTTGGGTTAAACTTGAATGTAAATTCTTGGCTTCTTCTGGAGGTTTTCCCTTTGATTCTGGCAAGGGGAGGATGAAGGCACATTCCCTCTGATGTGCTCAGAGACCTCTAATTTGTGCTTTCAGTCTGGCATCCTTTATGAAGTGCTCAGAAAGAGGATGTATCTTAGTCAATAGAGCAACTCTGTGTTCTGTGGCAGCTTTCTCAGGAGGAGAAATGAAGTTGCACTACTGTTCTTTTCCAGGGTTCCTCTCAGGCACTGACAGAGTCAATGGAAGCCAAGTCATTTCGATTCTGTGCCGCTCACTGCTGTGTGTCTCGGGAAAGCCGAATGCTGTGGCTGTGTGCTATGTCCTGGAAAGCAGGCTCGAGCCCTTGGGGTGCCGGGAGAAGCTATGTGAGCGGGGTGGCTCTAATGAGGAGCATCCTTCCATGTACCCAGAGGAATGCGAGCGCCTGCCGTGCCACACACAGCGCCGTGCTCCTTCCGTCGGTGCCGGCAGCGCGATCTGTCTGTCTGGGGTGGGACAGCTCTGCAGAAATGCTGGCAAGCTGCTGTGCTGCCCGGAGCTGTGCGAGCTGCTGGGTGTAGAGATGGCAAGAAGGGAAGCTCTTTGCAGCTTTCCAGACTTACTGCATTCCAGCAGGCCCTGAAGGTCTCCAGCAGTGTTGGACACCCACTGCTAGGGATTATGTGCACAGTGGGCATCGTATTCATCCAGAATAGGAAGCATTCCCTGTCCTGAACAGCTAACTGTCTCAAAAGCAAGAACAGATGCAGGCAAAAAGCACAACCAGAGATGTGCCAAGCAGTAGGCTTGGCAGCGTCACTCCATTATCTTCTGCTGTTGGGCTGGGATGCTCGGCCTGAAGTGCTGACGCACATATATAATTTTCCCCTTCCTTAACTCCATGCTCATCTCTGGGTGATCCTTAGATCTGATCCATCCTCAACCTTCACTAGCTAAACACAGAGAATTACTGCTGAATAGTACCTGCTTTTTGCTCTGCAGAGTGCTGTGTGATGTGTCTGCACGGTTCTCCCGGCTCCTTTTGGTACGTACAAGAAGAGCCCGGCTCCAAGGAACACGGCGTTTGGTGCTGCAGTGTGAAGCCGCGTGGCTTCAGGCTACAGCTGCGCTGGATTGCTGGCCCTCCCTACCTCCAAAATGCAAATAAATACACCGGGGTGGAAAAATCCCAAACTCTCAGTTCTGCATTTTATGTCTTTTGGGACAAACTGAGCTAATATTTTGATATGTAACCATATCTGTTATTGTTCCTGTCCATTAGGAAATTCTGGTCTAATGTTTTTCATCTAAAGTTTGAAATCAGGGCTTTGCTTGTTAAATTCTGGCATCCCGGAGGCGTAAGCACAGCCACGCAGATGGCCCTTTGGACAAGTCGATGGATTTAAGGTGTCTGTGAGGTTCAAAGGTGCTGAGCACATTGCCCAGTCAGAGCAATGGGGCTCAGCACTTCTGCATATCTGGATTCCTGTGTTTCTTTTGCATCCATGTACAGGGTCAGGTTGGTGCTCTTCAAGAACTGTGTGTGAACTGGCTGCAGAAGTCTCTCCAGTTTTGAAGAGCATTTCAGGGCTGCTTGCTGCTTACAGCGGTTTTGTTTTCAGAGCTGATGTAGTAGGGTTTGTTCTGAGGGCGGAAATGGTGGCCCTAGTCTTGTGTGGGCATATGCTCCTCTGTGCTTATAATCAGGGGCTGGACTGTGCTTGGAGGGGAGAAGGAGTTTGTGAAGTGCCCACTCTAGCTCAGCTCTTGGTTCTAAACCTGCAGATAGTCTGTGCAAAACAGCAGGCCTCGGATTCTCTCAAAACATCACACAGCTGCTCCTCACTTGACTGCATTATTCTCCCAGTATTTGCTGTCTTTCCAGTATTATTTTGTCAGTATTTGCTCCTTAATTCTGCGGTGCTTTAGGGCTGTTGGAAGTGTTGAACCTCAGACCTGGTGGTGAGGAGTGAACAGCTTCGTGTCCATCCGACAGATGTGTGAAGAAATCTGCTGTGCCCTCCAGGAAAGGTCTTGTGCCCTGCCTTGTAGCAGTGATTTCTCACCTGCCCTTGGTGATCAGGAGTTGCTAGGGATGGCTGAGACAGAAACATGAACTATGTTAAGCTGGAACAGAGTTTCTGACTCGCACACAGTCCAGGCGTAGACAGAGATTTACCAGAGCATCCTTAATCTCAGAAATCATTCAGTTAAAAACAATCATTCTTTTAGGCTTTTATTGATGCTTGACTGTTAGTGGGGCCGTGTCCCTCTGCGTTTTCACAGGAAAACTGTTTGTGTAATCTCTGCCCTTGACAAAATGAAGTAGATACTACGAAAGGTGGTGGAGGTGACATCCTCTGGGTACCTTCACACAGATCAGACAAAGCAGTGTGTTCGGTCAGTGATGCTCTGTCAACAGGGGCTTTCTTTAGCCACTGAGGCAATGGCATCATCAGCGACTTATTTATAACTCTGATAAGGCTTTTGTTTTTAGCACAGTGGTGCAGAGCATCTTCGTGGGGGAGATGAGGCCACAGCGTGATACCAAATGCTGAAGTCATGGATCAAGCCCTCTTGCTTAAAAATCAAGGAGATCTGAAACGTAGCTGAGTCTGTGTACTTTCCATCTACGGCTGTAGTTTTTTAATACTCTTAAACTTCTCTCTTGACGTCTGAAATCTTAATATTTTGTTTATTTATTTTTAAATGAAAACAGAACTTCTCATGAAATCATGTGATTCAAGGAGCTTGAGACTGATGAACAAACCCTGATTGCTATGGAAACTAGTAAACTTACAACATGTTATGCTTCCTTTTGGCCAGAAAATCAGAGCTTTCAAGTGGATCACAGGCTAACCTCCAAGGGCCCAAAGATCCACTCCTGACCGTGTCCCCTGGTCCGTAGGACGAGTACAGCTTTTCCTTTGCTAGGAGAGGAGCTAGTGAGAGCTGGAGCAGAAGCTGAAGGCTGTGGTCTGCTCCCCAGGATACTTTGAGATCTGATGAGCCCGTCTGTTCAGCTGCAGAACCAGACACTGTTAAAACTGCCATGGGAGGGAAGGTCAGCCTTTGTCTGCAGGGTATTGGTGCTTCTCCATGTAGTTGTTACAGTACCTGGGGAGCACACAGCTCTGCCCATGCAGAACCATAGTTGTGCAGGGTCGTCCTCTCTAAACCAGAGTGGTTGAGGGATCAGCTAACTTTATTTCTGGTACCTTTCCAGGCTCCTGATCTGCAGCACCATGCTGGATCCCAGCCCTCCCTCTGTGAGCCGGAGGTGAATCCAGGTGAAAGCCAGCTATCGCGGTGGCTGCCAGGATGACCAAAGCACGGCTGCTCCGTCTGTCTGTGGTGCTGGTCTCCATCTTCATGATCCTCCTGATCATCGTGTACTGGGACAACGTGGGAACAGCTCACTTCTACCTGCATACGTCCTTTTCCAGGCCTCATTCCCCAGAGACCATCCCTGGAATCACCGCAGGTGGGGATTGGGAAGCCTTGCCAGAGGTGGATGAATTTTTGGCAAAGCTTCTTAGTTCGAGCCTGAAACAGAACAGCTCTACCTCCCGAAAGACAGAGCAGCTGCTCGTCCAGGGCTCCATCAAGCCTGTGGTGAGCAACTTGGAGGAGAACGTACGGGGCTACGACTGGTCTACGCACAATGCCAGAAACAGCTTGGACCAAGAGAAGCTGCAGATAGAGAGGCAGAGAACGTTGCGAGAGTTTTGTGCCAATTCCAGCTTTGCCTTCCCCACCAAGGAGCGCTCCTTTGATGACATCCCCAACTACGAGCTCAACCACCTGATTGTGGATGACCGCCACGGCATCATCTACTGCTACGTCCCCAAGGTGGCCTGCACCAACTGGAAACGGGTGATGATTGTGCTAAGTGAGAGCCTGCTGGACCAAGGGGTCCCATACCGGAACCCCCTGGACATCCCACGGGAACACGTCCACAACACCAGCACCCATTTGACTTTCAACAAATTCTGGCGGCGCTACGGGAAATTCTCCCGGCACCTCATGAAGATCAAGCTGAAGAAGTACACCAAGTTCCTCTTCGTACGGGACCCTTTTGTCCGCCTCATCTCTGCCTTTCGCAGCAAATTTGAGCTGGAGAACGAGGAGTTCTACCGGCGTTTTGCCGTCCCCATGCTAAAGCTGTACTCCAACCATACCAACCTTCCCACCTCTGTTAGCGAGGCCTTTGGGGCGGGCCTCAAAGTCTCCTTTTCTGACTTCATCCAGTACTTACTGGATCCCAGGACAGAGAAGATGGCCCCCTTCAATGAGCACTGGCGGCAGGTGTACCGGCTGTGCCACCCGTGCCAGATAGACTATGACTTCATTGGGAAGCTGGAGACGTTGGATGAGGATGCTGCTTACCTCTTGCAGCTCCTCAAAGTGGACAGGCTGCTCCGCTTCCCCCCCAGCTACCGGAACAGGACTGCCAGCAGCTGGGAGGATGACTGGTTTGCCAAAATCCCACTGGCTTGGAGGCAGCAGCTCTACAAGCTTTATGAAGCAGATTTTGTACTCTTTGGCTACCCCAAGCCAGAAAACTTGCTTAAAGACTAGAAGTGATGGGGCTGCGGGTGTGGGAGGGAACATCTGAAATACCAAAAATGTTTAAAGCCTCCTCATTTTTGCTCTTAACTCCCTTCTCCGTACAGGTTGGTACAATGGAATATATTTTTTCTACGGCTTCCCCTTCCGTTTTTGCAATAATGCTGAGTCCAGGATATTCCATCCAGCTGTGCATATGCAAAAAATGCCAGTTTTTTTATCATTATTTTCTGGATTTTCTTTTTCTTTTTTTTTTTTTTTTTAAAATGTCCCCATATTTTGCAATGGGTCACTGCCCGTGGTCACTCTGCCAGCTGTGTCCTTCAGTAGCTTTTTATTAATACTTTTTTAAAATTAATATATTTAAAATATTTAATACAAAGTGTGCGTTGTGACAAAGGAAAGGAAGGAATAAAAAAAAAAAAGTGAAAGAAAAACCCAGGAAGTGGTACATCTGCCTCTGTGTGTTGTCTCAGGGCTGTTTGTGATGCTGCAGAGCACTCCAATCTCTGGGTGCTGCGTTTGTCAGCGCTGCCTTTTCCAGCCAGGTCTGAGTTTGGAGCCAGGTGGATTGGGTGGGTCTGTGTGTGACTGCCAGACGGCCCCGGGGAGCACCTGTGCTGTAGTGACACATGCAGCTCTCAGCCAGGGTCACAGGAGGGAAGTGGCTGAGGCCTGTGGGGTGTTTCAGGATGTGCACGTGGCCAAACCAGTGCCTCTGCACTGCTTCCGCTTCCAGCAGTGGTGGAAGGGCTCTGCTGCACAAAGTGCTGTTTGCTCAGCCCATGTCCCTGCCTTGCTGACGTGGAGCATCTCCCATGATGCTGCTTTTGGGGATGGTGGCTGCTGTGCTCAGGGCAGGTCACTTGGGAGTTGTGTTATACCCCCATCACTGCAAGTGCTTTAGGGGCACGTGGCAGGGTGCAGATATTTACCCCTGGATGAAGAAAAGCTGAAAGATTTCTTTCAGTTGCTGTGCACCAAGGTGATCACAAAATTCATTTGTTTTCAGAGTGCCAGCTACTGCTCGTGATGCTGCATCCTCGTCTGCTGCGTTCCTGTTTATACCAACTGACTGATGCAGATTTAATCATCTGCCTTGCTGGGACCTGCTGCAGAAGTGATGGTAGCCCACAGTGCTAGGAGCCCGTGGGCTGCTTCCCAAAGGAAATTAATGCTTTTGGAGACGCGCTGTGTGTCTCATCAGCTGAATCTGCTTCTCTCTGAACTGCTCTGCAGAAACAGATCAGGCAGAGAACTCCTTTAGAGCTGAAATGCTTAATTACTTTCTTGAGCTGTGGAAATGATGAAAGTCCAGGTTCAGGCCTGGAGAGGCAGCCTTGTGTTCTGGGCAGGCTCCTTTGAACTGGCCTTTCCCTTGTTTCTCTCGCAGGCCAGCACGAGGATGACTTTTCCCCTGTCTCCTTGCTTCCCCAGCCTCTGTACATGTGCAGTGCCTTAGCATTATGTACTCACCTTGGTGAACAGGCTGTATCAAGGATTTTAATCTTTAAGTGAAAGATAATAGCTGGTAGTTATGCTAGAAGCAAAGAATCTGTTTCTCATTGTATTCACAGCACCCTCCTGTAATTTCTGCAGAGATATTTGCAGTTTAAATGAGCCTGAAGCCATGATCTGATTTTTAGTGCTTAGATCTTCACAGCTTGGGGAGAAAGGAAGTTCCTGTTTCTGAGTCATTATTTAAAACTAATAATAGAAAAGTGTTGATCTCTTCAATTTTTTTTTCAATTACAAGTTAATTGCTGCAAAACAGAAAGATGTTGAGACGCTCGTCTGCTGTAATGAGTAATCCCGGGAGTCTCTTGGTTCCTGTGATATTTACATTTCTTCAGGGTGGGTTCATCCTGCTCTTCAAAGATACAGCATGGATGTTTTCAGCTCTTGTCTTTACAACGTGTTTGTTTTTTTTCTCCGTTAATTCCAATTTAATTGATGTTTAGTATTTGCAGACGTGGGCAGCTGGGAACACAGCGCAGATGTGCTGCCGAGCGCAGCATAGCCCGAGCTGTGCAAACTTCCTCCCAGCTGCTTCCCCCGTGCCTCTTGACCAAATCCTGTTGACCAGATCCTGTCTCTTCCTGCCCCTCTGAACCATGCTCAGCTGATGCCCCCCCGCCCTGTGATGCTCATCCTGCCAACCAGCTGCAGCTGCATCCTCACCTGCATCACCCCACAAGTCAAGGCCATGCCTTGTCCCAGGCAGAGCAGAGCCTATTTCATGGCTGCAGGCTGTAGATCCCTTGTTCTGGGCAGAGGAGGAATTGGCTGTGGGATGTTACCCCTCTCCATGGATGTTTCTGGTGGCAGGGTCCTGGTTGTGCAACTGGCGGAGAGCTTGTACAACGGCTGCAAATCCTACACAGCAGCTGCTCTGCGTGATAGGGGAGCATGTCCTCTGTCAGTTTAACGGCAATAGCAGAACAAACCTCTCTCCCCTCACAGGCCTCAGAGAGGGAAGGCTCTGGATGCACTGCCTCCCCACGAAAAGCTGGGCAAAGTGGGTAAGTTCCAGTACTATGTGCAAATGCCAGCCTGCGTCATGCCAAGCCCTTGGTGTCCTGCGTGCGAGGCTGAGCTGCCCGCAGGCTCTGCCTTACCCAATGGCTCCACCCTGGGAGAGCCTGGGTGGTGAGGATGGTGGAGGAGGGCTCTTTCACTCAGTCAAGCCTAGCTTACTTTTGCATTTAAGACATTCCAATGTCTATAGACCCATACCCAACCAAAGCCATGCTCCAAAACGCTTGCAGGGAGGAGCGGTGAGGCTGGGACGGAGCGGGCTCGCTGTGCAGCGGGTGGCTGCTGGGCTCCAAAAGGCTTGCTCCTTGCTGCTTCAACCTTTTGAAGCCTTCCCTCCCACCCTTCCGCTGCTGTGAATGTATTGTTAAGGAGTCACAGGCGATCCAGGCTGTGCTTTGTGGTGAGGCCACTGGCAGAACTGGGACAGAGCCTCCAGCTTTGGGAATGTGCATTTTTTGTGGGTTTCTTGCTCTGTCCTGATGATGTAAAAGTGTATGTGGGGGGGAAGAGAAGGACAAAGAGTTCAAACCGGCCATGCTTCCTCCCCCCAGTTTTCTAAAGGAGCTGGAATGCAGTATTCGTCAAATAATGGCAGAATGACTGGCAAGGGTGGGCAGCATGCGTGCTGGCCTGAGCTCAGAAGAGAGCTAAAAATCCTGAGTTTAGATGGTTGTGATGCTAGTGCTGATTTTATATGGGGTAGAAAAATGCTTTGAAGTGGCCTATGTGTGTCTAAATAAACCTGGCTTTGCCATTTCATGCTCAGCCTGCAAAAGTATCTGCTGTTCCTCTTCTGGCTTGCTTTTTCCTGGGGTTGACCACTTGGCCAAATCCAGCCTGGTATCTAGTGAAGCAGAACTGATGTAAAAATATCCTGGGGTTTGACCAAAATGTTTCCAGGTGGAACTGAGACCAGCTTTAGTGCTTGCTCAGCATCCCAGCCCAAGTCCTCATGCAGCCATTTGATGGATGGGGTCCCTTGCTGTTTGGTGCAGGGCTCACTGCTATGGCACGAGGTATGTGACCTGTCCCCACAGCCCGTGTGCTCCAGGGAAGGACTGTCAGGGCTCACAGCTCTCTGCTTTTTGAGCAGTGGCACAGCTTTGCCAGGGTACGGAGCGTCCTTAACACATGGCTTCCTTTGCATCTCAGTAATTTTTGCTTTAACCCTTTAATTCAAATTGTAGAGTCACCAACTGCGGACAAATCACAGGGCAACAAGGTGTCCTGGGATAATGTCTGAAGGCTTTTGGCTGCGTGTTTTGAATCCCTCAAGGTGGCACCGGGAGGGTGGAGGGCAGGGGATGAATGGCAGCATTGAAAGGGTGGCGAAGAAAAGCCAGCTTGTTCCTCTTTATGTAAGCCAGAGCACGGGGGAAGCCGGTGACTTGGCAGGGTCATGTGTGGCTGTGGTGCAGAGCAATGCCGGGGGGGTGCGGGGTGCGGTGGCTGGCAGACAAGTGGGGTGGCTTCAAGGTAAAGGCGTACCCACACCAGGAAACGTTCTCATCAAGGATAGGGGGAAAAAAGAAAGGATTTCATCGAGATGGTGATGCCTGGCTGTTTGGAGAAGAAACAGGAGACTGGGCAGCATGGGGTCTGCAGCAGGGCTGAGGCAGCTCTTCTGTTCTGTTTGCTTTAATCAGGGGTACAGCTTGGTCTGCAGGGGCTGACATTTGTCCTTGCGGAAGCCGAGTGGCACTTGGCTGTGGGAGAGCCAAGCAGTGGTGCTGCCTGCAGCACTGGGGCTGTGGCAGCTCTGCAGTGGCCCAGCTGAAACCCATTTGCTGTTTGTGGGCTTTGATGAGCCACGGTGCTGCTGGGTGGGCTGCTGCTGCCAGCCTGGCTCCCGCAGCAGCAGGGTCCTTCCGAGCACCGTGCATCCCCCGTGTCCCACGCTGCCTCCCGCAGAGCTGCTCTGGCAGCCCAGGGCCCTCCCAGCCCCGCTGTGCCTTGGCTTTTGTGCTTCTGCATCTTTCAGCAATGGCTTAATATAGAATAATTAAAAACAAATGAAGAAAAGAAGGAAGTGGAGGAGTGGTGGCAGCTCAGCTTGATTCCCTCTGGAAGACGTGAGGTCAGCAGCATGGCCCTGGGAGGGGAGGAAGTTTCCAGTCACCTTTCTGTAGGCTTTTTGGTGAGCCTTTCTCTGGGCTTGAAAAATTAATTGCTGCTGCACAATACCAGAGGCTCTAAAAGCCACGTGGAAGGATATCATTTACAATTTAATCTGTAGGTGCCCACGGAACGGTGCCAGCAGAACAGCACGGTGGTGCCAGCCAGTGTCTGGGGACAGCAGCCAGGCACATGGGCTGCTCTGCCCTTTGCTCATCACTTCACACCTGAAGGCTGTCTCTTCCTGTTGCTTTGGCTTTCCATCCGAGAGGTTTGGGGGCTGGTGACCCCAGGCTGTGCTGGGGCGGGGGGCAGCAGAAGGTTCCTGTGACGTGATCACACCATGAATCAATGAACCCAGGGACCCCCACCATGGCCCACGTCCTCACACCATGGGGCAGAGGTGAGAGCATGTTTTCCACCAACAGCTCGAAATTGGGCAAAACCCAGCTGAGGAAGCACTCGGAGGTCGTGGCTCTGTCCCTGGCCGGCCTCCAGGCCCAGTGCATGTCATCCTGGGGACATGGCGGTGTCCTTAGGGTCTGGAAGAGAGCACCAAAGGGACAGCTTTTCACCTAATGAAGAGTTCCGCCATCATGTCTCACGTTCTTATCCTCAGTCTGTGCTGAATCTGGGTGCCAGACCGCTGCCAAAATACCCCCAGCCCTATCTGCACCATGCAATAACCAAACGAGGAGACCTCCAGGCCCACCGGGCAGGGCCTGCACCGGCCCCGTTTGAGGCCCTGTGCAGACGGAACACACGCGGCCCTGGCAGGGCTGTGCTTTGTGGCAGGGAGGCTGCAGCTTCGGTGTTTGTCATTGCAGGAATTCAAAATGGGTGGAAGGGAACGCGCCCGGGAATGCCTCTTGTTTTGGTTGGACTCCGGACAGTTCTCTGTGGAAAAATGGGAGGAGCGGGGAGTAGGGACGAGGCGTGTGTCAGAGAGGCAGCACGGCCAGAAGTGTGGTCAGCAGGGAGAGGAGGGAACTGGGGAGGGGCTTCTGGGGGGGAAAAGGGTGTGGGGAGCTGAGATGAAAGAGCATGGAGAGGCCGAGTGCTGTCCGCTTCAGTGAGGAGAGCTGCCCTCCGGGGTGGGAGTGGGGCCTGAGGTGGAGAAGAGAATTAAAAACGGAACAGTGGAGTGCTGGCAGCTCCAGAATGCAGCAGGCAAAGTGCAGGGAGTTCTGATAGGAGGTGCAGGGTCAGACTGCCTGAAATAGGCACAGCTGTATGAGCGGTGCTGGGACTCGCAGCCCACAGACAGCTGCTCAGAGGCTGAGGTGGGCTGGTGGGCTCCTGGCCTGCTGGTGGGGAGGGATGCGTGCAGCTTCGCCGGGCTCTGCAAGGTGACATCCACATCGAGCTGTCCCCAGGTCACCAAGCAGAGCGAGGACAGGCTGACCCTTGGGTTTAGACCAGCAGCACTAACGGGGGTGAAATGCCATGAAGAATAGTTTAGCAAAAGCAGTGCGACCAGAGAGGGGATGGGTGTGCAGGAGAGACGGTGCTGATGACCTTTCACGTGGTGTGGGGCGCCTCTATCTGTCTCTATTTCCAACCTTTGTGTTCTTCATTGATTTCAGACTGTATATATTTTGGCTTTTGGGTAAATCAGAAGTATTTGTCACCTAGAATAATCATGCTGAGACTATAAAGCTTTTTACAAAGGCTTCAGTGACCTTTAGCTAATGGGGAATCAATGAACCAAGTGTATGCGAGCGTTTCCCAAGAGCTGGGTAATGCCCTGCGCCGTGGAGACCCAACCTGGAATCACCCAGGTACCCAATATCACTTCCAGGGTCTTGGATGAAGGTTCTTGCACCAGGTCAGGATGACATAGTCTTGTGCTTCTTGATTCTCATTACTTCTTGTATATATTGCTTGATGTGAGAATGTACATATATGACATCAGATGAATTGTATACAAAGTCATCTGTTTAATTGAAAGCAGTAAGCTATGGATAGGGTGAAATACATGTGAGTTGCGTCCTTCTGTTCTCTATAAGCAGAGGATCATTCCTGATTCCAATCACTGTGTTGCAATGGACTGTCATCCCCAGGCCAGCTGCTCCTCCCTGCTAACACAGCTCTGTCTTCAGCCGTTTTCCTGAGCTGCTCCCTGGGGATGCTGATGTTGTGCAGCCTCCAAGCGGTTGTTGCAGTGGGTGTGGAACAGTCGGACTCCATCAGTGGGTGTGGATGTCCCTCCAGCTTCATGTCCCCAAGCCAGCTTGCTTGTTTCCTCTTCCAGCTTCTGTCAGCAGCCAAGGAGTGAATTGGGGCGTACAGACACAGCTGTGTGCACGGAGTGGGTCTGGGCACTGTACCCAGTTAGTGGGGCTGGGAGCTGCTGCTAATCCCCGCTTCAACGTGATGGGATTGGGACCATGTTGGTTTTCCCTCTTCATTTTTTTAGTCCTCAAATCTGAGCTTTCTGGCCCTTTTCTGGGATTCTCAAAATAGAACAATTTTTTTCTTCCAAGACTGTAACAAAGGAAAGAATGTAGTGTATGGTGGGCAATGAGATTCTTAAAAGTTATTCCACGGGTACTGCTGAAATGAGGTGTTTCTGGGATTATTTTGCATTGAATGCTCAGGTTTTCCTGGGGTAAGTCAGGGTGCCAGAAGCCAGTCTGAAACCAAAAGCCCTTTGTAAGAGCTGGAGCGAATGGAGGCAAAGCAGCAAGATGAAGCTGCTGCCCTAACGTCCCCATAGCATTCCCAAACCAGGTCCCCCAGCACAGCCATTGCTCTAGGCAGTGGTTTCTGGGATAAAATCTGTTAAAAAATAAAATAAAAAATAAGAAAAATGCAAAGCATTTGTCATCAGCAAATGAGAATGTGAATTCAAGATGTCAGGGCAGGCTCCAAATGCTGTTGCAGTTTGCATTTATTACATTTTTTAGAGCTTAGAAAAAGGTCAGCCTTCTTGGATGCAGTTCCTCACTTTTGGAAAGCCTGCAGGTTTGGAAGTAATGCTTTTTATTTTATTTATAAGAGGAAAACAGCATGCTTGCAAAGTTTGCCTTGGGAATTGAGATACCAGCTGAAACCTAGCCCTTGTGTTTGCCAGCTTAGTCTGAAAAGACAACCAGAGACAAGGTGGTTGTTCTGTTGTTTTTTTTTTTCCTCAATATATAAGAAAGAGGTTTCAGTATAGATGAGTTTGCTGTTGTCAGTGTTAGCTCCTTTCTGGCAGTGCCTATTGGAAGGAAATTTCCAATACAGCCCAGTTGCCAGAGACAAATTCTTTATTGGAACATCTCAGTTCAATATTCCGACTCGTTCCTTACAGTGACACCATTTAGTGAGAGAACACACGGAAAGTGGCTGCTTTGTTTACAAACTCTGAGCTTGGTATTTTTATGTTGTATTTTTCTTGCCGGTGTTTGCTTTGGACAAGCCTGTTACCGCCTCATGGGCATGATACCACCACGTGTCTGCAGGCAAAGTGCTTTCCCAGGCCCTTCCCTGGTCCCCTGTGGACCTGCACGGTTCTGGGAGCAGTGGCAGGAGGAGTCCCGCTGGGTCGGGGTTCAGGTGTTGCTGAAGGCCCAACAAGCTGCTGCACAGTTGGAGATAATCTGCTTCTCTCTTACCTCCTGACCTTCTGCCTCCTGGGAGGTTGACTTTCTGTACTTACCCCCAGGATCTCACTTGGTGCCTTCTGTGTGTGCACAGCGCTGAGCCTGGAGGCCAAGCCAACGTTGTCCCCTGTAAAAATGGGGAAGATGCATGTGTTAGGCTTGAGCTGCTGCCTGACCCCGCTGCTGGAGCTGGCTGTGCCCCTGCAGCCGCGTGGCTGAGCAACATCGTGCAGACATTGCTCTTCCCAGCCCTTTCAGACAGCTACCCAAAGGCAACAGGAGCTTGATCTGTGTTTGTTTTTCTTCTTTTCTTGCTAGGCCTAAACCATCAGGGGATATTTCCTCCCTGAAAGCATGTCAGTGTTTGGTCTGAGAAAGGATGAGGTCAAGAAGAGGCAGGAAGAGGCCGTCTCAATGTGTTTTCAGTTGTCCGCCTGCATTTCTGCACCTGCACCAAGATTCCACTGCTGAGAACTGGGGCTGTGCCGGGCTCCCAGGGTGACTCCAGGGGGGAGCATCCTCACCCCAGTGTGCCTGGGCTTCGTCATCACGGCCAGAGTCAGATCCAGGGCCACCTGCATCCCTCTCTGCGTCCCCAGTGTGCTGGGGCCGAGGTAGATTTGCAGCAGGAGCGTTCTGGCTTGGAGCTGTGTCACCACCTCTTGCATCATTTTCACTTCCATGGGGAGCAGGGGGGTTGGTTTTGCCTCATGCTACAAAACTGCTCTTAGGATCAGGGTGTAAACTGCTGGGGCTGAATGAAGTGGAGGCACAGCCGTGGTGCCTACAGCAGCTTTTAGGGCTCCCTTCACATTAGTGACAAATCTCATGTTTTTCCCCAGCAAAGCTCTCTGCAAATAAAGAGACACTTCTCAGAATGAGAGGATTAAGAATAAAGAAGAAGGAAGAGGAAACAATTTGCAGATTGCGTATCTGGACTATTTCAGCAGCAGTTTAATGCAAGTGAGCTCTGCATGTGTGAGTGTGCTGGGTCCCCCCTGTGCCGCCTTTTCTGAGAACAGAGAACTGTTAGTGCTCAGAGTCAGTGCAAAGGGTTTCCTTTTCCTTTTCCTCTGCAGCTGGGTCATGCCCTGATGCATGACTTTCCCGGGGTTACAGCTGCCAGCTTGTTCCTAAGGATTCGGAAAAGTTCTTGGGCCAGGTACCAAGAAAGCATATTTTACATTTTTGGCTGCAACAATTAAATTGTTTAGATTATTTCCTACCTTGGGCTGTGGTTACATGGCAAATTAAGCAACTAATTAAGTTGCTGCTGCAGGGCCAGTAGGGAGGTACCGACCCATTAAGCATCTGCTTCCATCGGACACCTCGCAGGGAGGCTTTGGTTCACACTCTGTCTTTAAACCATGCCCACGATGGGTCGGTGCGCTGCAGCCAGCCCCTTCCGTGCAGTGTTTTGGGATGTGTGCTACGTGCCTGGTGCCGGCTCCAGAGCCCCGTGCAGACGCCTGTCTGCATGGAGCAGCTGCTGGCTTTAACTGACTGAGCAAGTTCCTTATAGTTCTGTTGGCACCTGATTGGTTTTACTCAGGGAAATGCAGTGTGGCTGATGCAGGCTTTTTTTCTGCCAAATGATTATTTTCCTATGTTTTTTTCTATTCCTGCTTTAACTTTGCCTGCTCTGACCCCTTTAAAGGTTGAAGTGAGATGATCCTCTATTCTCTTTCCCTGCTTCCCACTCAGGCACCTTCTGGAGAGAGCCACAGCAGGAGACCAAAGCCTCAGTTCTGCAGTCTGTGGGTTCGATAATCCGACCTTTCACACCAGCAATTCCGTCTGTGTTTAGTCTAACAGCAGTGGGGGGTCGTTTGAGCTGGCAAAGCAGGGAGAGGACTGCAGAGATGCCAGAGAAGAAAAGTTATTCCAAGAAGCTGATATCCTCTCAGAAGCCCCAAGGGCAGCAAGACAGAGAATAGAAATAGGTTATCTAAAGCCCAGGCACAATAAATATTCTTATTATAACTCAGTGGGCACTGTGCCAGCTCTCTGTAAGCAATATTTCTCTTTGCATCTCGCTTTACCCGTTAATGGGACATCTATTTTTTCATGATTTCAGCAGGAAACATAGCCTGAGTGATGGCTTTGGTACCCAGCCCAGCACCGCTGTGCACTTTCAGGGCCTTGGGTTGTGTCAGTGCTTCCAGCCCTCTCTGCTCTTCTAAATGTGTGTGTGACTGTCGGAGCTTCTTGGTGTCGTTTCCAGGGACAGCAGTTCCGTGATGCCTTCTTGCAGCAGGCAGCTCGTGCTGTGATTCCCAGGGCCCTGCAGGGATGGAGGTGGAGGCAGCTCATCCCTCCCCATCACTTGCTGGGGACTGGATCTGTTTGGACATCGAGGCAGCTGGAGGACCCGTTGTTTGAACTGTAACTGGGAATACACATCTCAAACAGAGCCATGCACCATGTATGTGGGACTCCAGAAGTGGCCATGAAAGCTGCTAATTTTAAGGCGCTATCATTTCTCTCTTTTTTTTCACCTTCAGGATTTTGTAAACAAGTTTATTTGCCCTTCCTGCCTGACTCAGACTTATCCACACACAGCCAGGGAGCACAGAGCAGAGTCTGAGCACTGTCCCTAGCGCCTGCCCGGATGCTCCCACGGATTGTTTGCAGGCAAGCTGCAGACCTGCAATTACACTCTGAAATTATTCAGCAAATAGTTTTGAATAATGGATCCCTTTGAGAAATGTGAGTTGCTCTGCGGGTAGATTCCAGACGGAGAACATGCTCGGAAGTCTCATTTCTTAACACATTTTCTCCTCTCTTTGCCAACCAATGGGGTTGGCATTGAGTCCCTTTCTGATGCCTTCATGTAGGACTAAACCACTCCATTAGGCACACGAGATGCAGGCTGTGTCCCCTCGTGTTTCCTGCTGTGATACAGGCACTGTGTGCTTGAGTCCCCCCACATCCCCTCCTAATGGGGATCTTCACTTGTGGATGTCACCAGCAGTGCAGAGCGTCAAGGGTTAGAGGGCAGGATCCCACTGGTTGTCACCTCTCTTGACCAATAGTTCATGTATGATCTGCAAAGTGAGCCTTACACTGCTGCGGTGCCTGGGAGCAAGGGGGATGTAGAGAGCTGGGAGAGGTCTGGGTGAGAATTTGGCATCCTGAGAGCTAAAGGAAGAGGCAAAAGCAACTTGTGAGGTGAAATTTCTGCGAGTCCATTCCATTCCCTGCTGGGACAGGGGGCTGCCAGCACCCCCAGCTCACGTGCCGCACGTTTACCTGTCCTGTGCCCGTTGCAAGGAGCTGGCATGTCTTTGCAAACAGCTCTCCTTAACCCAGCACTGTGTTTGCATATTGGAAGCTCTACGGCCACAATCTGTCAGCAGGAGAGCAGCCTCGAAGGAAACAGCTTCAGACGTTGGTACGCAAATTCCTCAGCCTGAAGGTAGGACGGGAATACAAATTCACCTGCATCCTCTTGGGCTCTGTGCATTTAGATTTGCACATTCCCTATTTTGGACTGAGTTTGAAAAACATCCCAAACCTCCCGCTGCCCCTTCCAGAGGGGATCGCTGAGATGTGAAATCCCCTTTCTCAGGATGCTTTGCCATCTAGTGCCCAGCCTGGGAACCTCAGCCCCATCCAGGATAAGCACCGGGGATGACTCCTTAGGAAGGGCATAAATATTTTTGGAGAGTGATACAGGCACCTAGATTTAGGGACTTGTGTGTGAGAGACTCACTGGGAACTGGGGAGCCAGTCTGCTTGCTTCCAGCTGCAGCTAACACCTTCATGGTGTCAAGCACAAGGACGGACGTTGCTTGCATGTCCCCTTAGCACTTTGTGTTCATGCTGCCAAATGTTCTGATGCTGCGTGCGCCCAACGTGACCCAACGCTTTTTGCTCACAAAGATCAGGTTGTCAAAGCCATTAGCTTCCTAAATATGCCAATAGGTGACTAATGGCTTCTAAGTGCCCTAACAAACCTGAGTACAAGGAGGCTGAGAAAGGAAAGAAGGCTCGGGGCTTTGTATCATTTTAAGAGCTGCAGCTCTCAAGTGTTTGAAAGTATATATTTAATGTCTGATGTTCATGTCTAATGAAAAGGAAAACCTGGAAGGAGTACCTGAAATATTTCAATTACTTTATCGATTGATTTCATAAAGCATCTGTTGCTAAACCTCATTGCGTTGTGGCCCTGCATCCTTGGCCAGTGTTTTTACAAGCCCTTTATTTATATTCCTCTGGTTTGCCAGATGCGGCTCCATAGAGTTCGGCTTATGCCTCGCTATTTATCTTAAAAACAAAGTACCAAAATATCACTGGAGCAGAGACACAAATCATCTCTTGTAGTACCATTCTGATGGTCTTAAAAATGGAAATAAAAAATTGCGAAACATGGTACTACATCAGTGGCTGGAGCAAAAATAGAACCATCACTACACGCAATTTTTAAATTATTTTGCAGTTTACAAAGTCATGCAGTGTGCAGTTTTGCTGTTTGCTTTATAAGCTCAGATATTGGAGGAGTGTAGCTGATAGCAGAGATAAGGTCCTTCTCCCCATAAATGAAAGCTGACATAAGTAATGAAATCCGTGTCTCTGACCTGGGGGAGACACTGAGCTTGTGCGTGGGGAGGAAGCTACTGTTAAAAATCACCATGAAGTCATGAGAAAATCTCCAAATTGCTCTTATCTCCAGCTGGGAAATGGGGTGAAATCTAGAATTTCCTTACACCTTGCAGAATAAATGGTCAAAGTAATGCATCTATAAATAATTCACGTTCAATTTAGATGGAATGTAGATTCTGTTATTTTATCAGTGAAGATAATCTACTCATGTCCTGTTCTATTGAAAATTCCTATGAAAATCCCCTTTTTCTTCCCTGACACATGCTGCTGTAGTCTTGGAGGAAGCTGGCAGGGGATGCAGGGCAGTGATTCTGCTGAGGCATCAGCTGGATTTCAAAGCCAAATGCTAAAAAAAAACCCTCTCAGTTTGTCTATCTGATATATGATACAGAAGCATGGGAATTAAATTTAATGGCCTTTATAGAGTCCGGAGACTGACTAATATTAATGCTGAATTCTTTTCAAGATGATTTTTAATTTGCCATTGCTTTTTAAATCGAGAGGCTCACAGAATGGCTGTGTTTCAGGGATGGGCTGGGAATCCTGGGCTGCTGCTGTGGAGCTGGAACAAGACAAAGCACAGTGAGCCACGATTTTGGACATGTCAGAATTCTCTCCCAGGACACTGGAGTGTTGGTAAGGCACAGGGATGCACTAACTGCTTCTTGGTAGGTTTGATGAGGTATCACATTGCAGCAGCAGACCTAGGAAGACATGTGACTTCCTATCAATTTCATATCATTTTAGGGATCTCTGCACCAACAACGTCATGGAGTGGATTATTCTTCAAGAGCCACAGTGACACACAGCCGTGGAGATCAAATCCAGACATCGAATGTACAAGGCACATAACTGAAAGCAGTCTTGCAAAAAACTTGGATGAGGGTCAAGCAATTTATCAGAGGCCGATACCAGTACAGCATCTTTTTGTTACAGTTGTTTATAACTTCATATTATTCAGAGACCCTTCTGTGGGCACAATACGTCAGTATTTGGGAAATCTCTATCTACTTTCTGACATTTGGAAGGAAAGGATTAAGGATGTTGCTCAGCATTTCTGTTGGGTGTTCTCTTGTGCTTGTATCTCATGGATGTGGGAGGGGACACGCACATAGCATTTCATAATCAAAAGCTTGCAACAAAGGCACCGTTTCCGTTCCTCCATTTCTCGGTTGTTTCTTCTCACTCCCAGTAGATGGTGCCACGATGCAATGCATTTATTGGAGCAGTTTCTTATCTGGAGGCTCTTTATATTTCATTGAAGGACTGCACAGGCATTACTATCTATCAGAGTTCCTATCCTTCCCCTCTTTAAAGAGTTTTTTTTTTTTTCCCAGTTCTTAAATATTACCCCAGGAGGTTATTTATACCTTGATTTCGTCCCCGTTTTCCTCATGCCTTCTAATTGGTATCACTTTTACAGTACAAATATTTAGGAAAAAAATGGAAATTCTGATCCTTCTATTTTGAATTTACATAATCACCCTGAATTTATTTATTTTTAATTTTTTGAGTACAATGCAGTGCCTAGATTTTGTATTGGGCCACAATCTAGTCTTGGCAAAACTGTGCGAAGCAAGTGGGTTTGGAGAATGAAAGTTGAGGATGAGCAGCATCCTCGGTCATGCCTTGAGGAGAGCCATGGATCTCCATTTCCCAACCACTTGGCCACGTGTCTGCAAGCACTGGGAGATCCACCACTAGCTTTATCTGTGGCCAGGCCGAGTGTCAGAGCAACTCATTTCATTCAACCAGAGCAGAGAGCAGAGGAACAACTGGTGACCTCCATTTCTGGCTTAGATGTCTTCTGCTGCATCAGCCTGAAAATGAAAAGATCTTGTATGTAGCATAAATGCTTTGATAATTCAGGCTGTCAGCCTGTCTTCAAAAGCCAGAAAAAAAAAGATGAGAGGACGTTTCCCTGTGGCCAAAATGCAATATTTCATTCCTGATCCTTTGTTTGCTTTTTTGTTGGAAGTTTCACCTGTGGAGCATTTGGTTTTCTGTCTCGCAGAGTGGAGTTTTCCTCTAGCAGGCTGTTTAAATATTTACCTCCCCTGTCCTTCCCATCCCACCATACTTCAAAATGGAGAAGGGAACATTTATCCAGTGGCAGACTGGAAGATGCTTTGTCTGAGTGAGTAACAAATATTTGTGGTTTAATAAAGACTGGAGCTCTCTGTCTTTGGGAACATGTATTTCAGCCTCAGTTTGGAATAGGTGATGAGGTGATTACTGAGCCCTGGTTGCTATGGGGAAGGGAGGAGGGTGATTACTTTTTGATTGAGGAAGCTGAGATGCACCTACAGTAACTTATTACCAATAAACACTCAAGGTGCACTCGGCATCGACGCGTCTCACGGGGAGCAGCAGTCAGTCTCACTTAATGTCTAAGGAGTCGGCTTTTGCAGCATTAGTTATTGACGACGAAGGTCAGGTTTTCACAACTGGCCACTCTGGTAACGTCCCTCAAATTCTGTGTGGCTGTGGGAGTGATTCCTGCAAGGGCAGTTGATTGAATTTGCAAGCGAGGCCGAGTGGTACGGGGGTGCCCACAAATCAGGCAGACAGCCGGCCGTGTGCAGATGGCTGCTTCAGCAGCCCTCGGTGCAAAGCATCCCGTGAAATGGGATGTGGAGGCTGAGGTCTTTTTAATAAGTCAGATCGTGGAGCCAGTCTACTGGAGAGCATCTCCTGCCTTAAAGTTTATAAATCTTTGGAGGAAAGCTGTGCCCAGTGTTACTGGGGGGTCCTGCCCTGCATGCAGGTACTGGGTCAGCCTGCTTGCCCTGTTTCCACCTTGCTCTTTCTCTCTTCTTAGTGGTTCTTGAGCTGGGAACAGCGACCAAGTAGCCACAGTCTTTGGAATGACACTTAATTCCCTCTTTGTCGTCCCTAACGATCAGACAGCGGTGGAGACGCATCACAGTAATTGTGTTTGTCTCCTTCTCTGCTTCACTTTGTAAATTTGTTCCTTGCATTTGTTTCTGGATGGCAGATGTGTTAATGGATGGGTAGTTTCAATGTGTTTATCTTTCTCATGCTGTATATTTTGGATATATAAGCGGTGAGAAGAGATAAGCACATAGAAGCCACTTCTGCATTAATGCCAGTAATTCAGAGATTATAAATATATATGAGAGAATTTCCGTGATTATGAGTATATTTTAATGTTTTGTTTAATGCATTGACTCTCCAGGGATAAGGCAAGAAAAAAAAAAACGCCATCTCATTTGTATAATTTAAGCAGCAAAGGACGGACAAATTAAATCTCCGTGCTTTCAGATGTATGCAGATAGCTCTCCTCTGAGGGCCCAGTCCTTGCAGTGGTTTCCTACAGCTCCAGCCCATCCCTTCCTGGACCGAAGCCATGGGCTGCGGTGCCCGTGGGACCCAACAGCTTCTGGGGCTGGAAGGAGTGAGGCAAGTCAGGTCCCAGCTCGTGTAGGGATACAAGGGGGACATGGGGAGAGTCACTTGGAGTTTTTTCTTTCAAGGGGAAAGAAAACACAGTGGGGGCTGCCAAAGCCAGTTGTCCTCCCCTTCCCTGGGTGGATGGCAGACTCTCATGTACTGAGGAAGATAAAGAGTAAGACATAAAGGATAAGGCAAACTCATGTAGTTCCCAAGCTGGCTGTCTGGTTCTTGGAGCTCTTCTTAGCACATATGTGCTCGCCTAAGGGTACTTCATTGATGTTCTTTCTTGCTCCTTCACCATCCAAGCTGTCTTCAACTCAGTATGTTTCCAGCTCTTTGTTCACGGTCACACTCCATAGTTTCACCCCTTTCTTTGCAGATTTCTTTTATTCCAGCACAGCATGCCAAGGAAAAATAAAAAAGAAAAAAAAAAAAAAAACTTTTCTCACAGTTGAGAAAGGACTTGGGGGAAAAAAAAAACACAAACAGCAATAATCTATCAAAACATTTCCCATGGGTAAAGGCTTCTTGACTGAGCACGCTCAGGGCTTATCAGCAAAAATGAAACACTGCTTTTCTCTTTCTCACTCCTTCTGAGCACTTCTCACCCACAGAGCACATCTATGCTCCCACCGAGCAGGATACAGACCTTCCTCATTAAGTGCTGTGCCCTGGGGTTTCCTCTAGTCACTTCCAATTGCAGACCTGAAAGAATGGGTTATTGGCCATATTTCTGTGCTACAAGATCAGGTAGCAAACAATGCCTCTGGCTGCCTCTCTAGTTTAGTCCTTTGTTTTACAGCTTCAGGTCTGCAGGGAAGAAATTCAAGGTCTGGCTGTTGGGTTGCGTTGCACCTTTGAAGCCAACCAAAGCGGAGCGGGAGCATTCCCCATGTCCTGGTGGGATCTCTCTTGGCAGAGGGCAGGGATTAGAGCAAGGAGATGGAGCTGCTCCGTTGCCAGCACCCGGACCCCTGCACCCATCACCACCCCTGTTTTCCCAGGTTTTGTTTATTGCTTGATAGTGCGAGAGGTTCAGGAATGAGTTCGTTGCCGTTGCTAGGAGTTCTGGCTTCCAGTTCTGGCATCATGCTGTGCACAAAAGCTTTGCTGTTTCCATGACAATTATGTCAGCTTTCTGGCTTCTGGGCCGTCCTGCCCAGAAAAGGAATTTGGGGGATGAGATCAAGAAGAGAAGTTTGTTATTTGACTTGAGAGCAAAGACTTTCCCACCCTACATAGCCGTCCAGCACTGTGCTTGCTGAGGCAGACACATGCTGTGGGTGGTTTTTCTTTGAGGATGGAGATCTGTATGGATCCATTTCACTTTCCTGCACTCTGTCGGTGCCTGTCCTATGTGACATGATATTGGCTGAGCCACGAATTTCTATTCACAACCCATGGTCACACAGATATTCAGTGGTTTTTGGAGGGACCCCGCTGTTCTGAACTTGCTATGCCCACGCCATTTTTGAAAGGGAAATATACTTACATATGTTTGCTCATTGTTGGAGTAAACAAGAAAAGCCTACGTGGATGGAAATGTATTTCTTCTATGTTGTAATTTTCCCTGCAAGAGGATGCAGCTCATCAGGCAGCTGGGCTGCTCCCAGGCAATGGTCACCATCAGACAGGACCTCAGCCCTCAGCAGATGGCTGCAGGTTCCCTGGAGGATACAGTTGCTCATTTTGGACCCTGAGGGTCTGTGTGGAAAAAAGCAGATACCTGAAAAGCCTCCCACACTGAGATGTGAAGGTTACCCCAAAACAATGATGAGAATTTCACCTTTCTGCAGGGAGAAATAGGAATATGTTGCAGTGCAGACCTGTTGGAAAGATCGAAGATGGTGTTTATTTCAAGTATAAATTTGAATATATAAAAGTGGCACCATTGTACTCAGCCTCTGGTGCTGGATCCAGCTCTGACTTGTAAATTAGGAGCAGATTCATTAAGCCGATGGAATTATGGCAGCTGATGTGACAGCAACCTCACCTTGACAGTATTTCGCTCACTGGGGGCTTCGCTCTGAGCTTCTGCTGGTATAAATCAGAAGAAATGCAGCTGAAGTCAACACTGGTGGGGAGGGAATGAAAAGGAAGCAGGTCTGTGTGCTTTCAGGCAGCAGATAACGTCTCCAGGCACAAAGGAGGCTCGGACATGCTGTGGGGGAGGCAGCATCCCTCTGCCTTGTTGGGTGCTCACATCCATGCCCAGCTGCCGGCACCGTGATGTCCTGGCACAGGCTCCAGGCTGCAGCTAGCCCTTGTCGTGATGCTTTTCCCACCTGTGTCCCCTCCTGCTCTCTGAGGAGCAGGCTGAAGCTTTGCACCTGCAGGATTTAGGAAGGTTTTTGCAACTTTTTCTGTTGCATATTCTCGCTGTATTTTTGCCAGAGGCCGCGCTGTGCCGTCAGCTTTTGAAGGAGAACATCCCAACTTTTGTGGAGGCTTTGTGAGTCAGCCCACTCTGAGTGCTGATCCGTACTGGGAGGCTGTGTGGGAACTTCTTATTTTCTCCTGTGCTACGCAGACCTCAGAAGAACAATCTTAAAAGCCAGAAGTGCTGAAGAAGAGCCCGAGGAAGTGTGGGACGGGCAGTTTGGGAGGTTACTGAGTCACTGTGACGCGGGAGATGGTGCTGACATCTGGGATGCAGGTAGCACGCACCTGCTGCACATCCATGCTGGAAATGGCCTTCCCTGGGGCACGTGGCCTGTGAGCCTTGGGCTGCCTCTGGCAACGATTACTGCAGATTTAATGGTGTTATTAGTTGAGCTGGTCAGACCTTTATCAGAACAGATTAGCGGGTGCATGAGAGCTGTAATATCCTTGGCAGCTCTATTTCTTCCCCAGTAATTGCCTCAAGATAGTTTCATCTCACTGTCTGGATTTGCTTTCCTTACATTCCCTTTTTTATTCCTTAGCTTGTTTCCTGAATATTTTGCCACTTTTTGCTACCTTACACTGAGAAATAACAGCTTGTGACTTGCGAGCACTGAATAATGGGATACATCTGCCTAAACACCCCTTCACACAGGGCTTTAGTGCAGCAGCCCCTGTCTCATGGCTGAGGAGAGAAAGCAGTGATTGACTGCAAACACCTAGAGTGGAAAATGAAAAATGGAAAAGGGCAACAACTGGGCAGCATGTGGGGCAGGGACATGGCTGTGCAGCCACCCAGAGATGCTGGGGCATCGTCAGCTTGTGGTTATCTCACCTCCCCCAAGCTCAGCCTTGCTGAGGATCAGAAACTGCCTCAATCTTTCCTGCCTCTGTGTTTGGAGGAGCAGAGCTGGGAGGTGCTGCTTGGACAGGCACCAAAAGCACCTCCTGCAGAGGCAGGGAAAGGCCAAGCAGGCAGGCATGTGGGACAGCCAGAGCATCAGCAGCACCGGCTGCTCGCTTCTCTGCAATTTGGACCCAGAGAGCCTGGCACAGGGCTGCCATTGGGAAATGCATGTCTGATTAAGGAGTGATTAAGGTTTGGCTCTTCTATCCTGTCCTGCACACAGCATTTTGTTCTCCACAGTATCTGCCTGTTGTCATAAAAACTCAGAGAGACAGGGGTAAGGCATATGAGGACAAGCTGATAATTCCAGGATTTTTTCAAAGCCCAGGTGCAGAAGTATTTTAAATGTATTTTTAAAATACAGTCTCCTTGGAGTGTTTTTCCCCTGGTTAGCAACATGAACTGACTGTTCTATTCTGGGTGCAAGGAAGTGAGAGGAAAAGGTTGGGCATAGAAAATATGTGAAATCAAGAGCCGTGCTCCAGCACTGACTTCTGCAGGGGTTCTTGCAATCGGCAAGAGACAGCAAGCAGGGAGGCTCTGGTCCAGATTCCTCACTTGGAAAAATGTTCTCTGCAAGTGCTAAATCCATCTTTATTGCCAAAATATTTTTAAACTATTACTTTAATAAAATATTAACAAATTAAATTATGAGACAACCTTCAGTGAGTGTACCCCTGTAAGGCAGAAAGCGCCGTCATTTCCTCTCCAGACAGAACACTTGGTTCTCCTGCCCCAAAATGGGTTTTCCCATTTGATTCAAGCCAGGAGTGCACTCCCTGAATTAGGGCAGCCAGGAGGCTCCGTTGTGGGCTGCCAGGGGAGCCTGGGAGCTGGTAGCAGCACCAGACCCCCTGACCTCACAGCTGCCTCACATCAGCTCTGAGTGCTGGGACTTCACCTGAAGACATTTAGCAGGCAGAGAAAGCTCTGCTGCAGTTCCTGCCCCTAGGGGCTGACCCCACCAGGAGCCATTCATTTCTAGAGAGTTTGGGAAAGTCTCCTATGAGCCCTGTATCTGCCAGGCAAACAGCACTTGTGTGGATGCTGACTCCTTCCTATAGGGATCCAGTGATCCTCTTGGCTGTACCTGCTCTTGCTTGTTCTTCCAGCAGCCTCTGGTGATTTATGTTTATGCTGAATGTAATCACAAAGGTAAACTGAGCTATGCTGAATTTCCCTAGAAAGTCTGCACTGACAGTTCTCCGGTTCTTTGCAACAGAGACATCACAATGTGGTGTAAACCCAGGTGCCTCCTGTACTCTCCACGTTCCTTTGGTTGTTTTGAGCCAGGACAGCTCAGCTGTTGGTGCATGGGATGTGCTGTGGTGTAGAAGGGGACACAGGAGCTGTGCTTGGGGCTGCCAGTGGTGCAGATAACTCACCAGCCTGGTTCCACCCTTAGTTAGAGTCCCAGGATCAGTAAGGGTAATAGAATCATAGAATCATTTCAGTTGGAAGAGACTTGTAAAGGCCATCTGGACCAACTCCCCTGCAGTGAACAGGGACACCTACAGCTCAATCAGAGTGCTCAGAGCCCCATCCAGCCCAACCCTGGATGTCTCCAGGGATTGGGCACCCACCACCTCTCTGATCCCCAGTGCCAGAGCTTCACCCCCCTTACTGTAAAAGGGTATGTGCAACGTACCAACAGGCAGGAGCTTCCCTTCAAAGGATATTCTTCTTTCTGGGGTGCTTGGGATTGTTGCAACAAAGTGCTGACCCACCAGGAGGGCTGATGAATATTAAACATGGGCTAGAGCTGTTGTTGCTGGTTTGTTGCACCAAGGGAGGCACCGTGTGCGTCTGCTGGGACTCCTCGGGCACTCACTCTGCTAGAGTGAGCATTTCTCAGCCCGTGCTGTGTCAGCAAGAACGTGTCCTACCTCCAGGTGGCTGTGTCCTGTGAAGTTTTGCTCTTGATCGACTTACGCCAGGTCTGAAACTAGCCCCTGCTCTCCTTCTACTCTTTAAAACAGGATTCAGATTAATGGTTTGGGGATTTTGTTTTGTTTTGTTTTTATGTGTGTATGTGTAGGGATATAAGAGCAGCTACAGGAAATGGTCCAACCCGCGCTGAGCCCAGCATTCTAACTGGCTTATTTCAAGCTATTCTCCTGCTCTCCAATTTTTTTTTCAGGCAAATGCTGGCAAAGAAGCCTCTTCTCCAGAAGAGTGGTCAGGCACTGGCACAGGTTGCCCAGGGAGGTGGTTGAGTCACCATCTCTGAAGATATTCAAGAAATGTCTAGATGCGGTACTAAGGGACATGGTTTAGTGGGCAGTATTGGTGGTGAGTGGACGGTTGGACGTGATGATCTCAGAGGTCTTTTCCAACCTTGCTGATTCTGTGGTTCTATGATCCCGATGGTAAGTCAGCAGCAGCACTGGGAAGGGCCAAGAGTGGAAGTTACAGGCTATGGACCCAGTGCCCTCTATGCCACGTAATGCATCGTCGCTTTTCACAGCCCTTGGTGGCTCTTTTTGCTGGGAACACTTTGCTCTCCCCTCAAGCCCTTTGTGTTGCTCCCAGGCCTCAGCACCCCCTGCCATGGGCTCCCACCATTGCTGGTGGGGTGCGAGGGGCTGCCTGCCCTTCCACACGCTGCCTCATCATCCCATTGGCTTCCCAGGGTGTTGTATTATAAGGAGTGATTCATCATTCTCCACGAGTGCTACATACCAGTCATGATTGTATGTGCCTCTGTGATGCCTCGTATGAAAGATTCTCTATTTATTTTTCTCTCCAATGGTTCACAGACGGAGAATCAATCCATAGCATTATTGAGACAATACTGACAGTACGAGAGGAGACCATGGGATATTCCTGGCGAGGGTTACTGAGCAGCGACTATCTGTCAGCCCTTACAGCAGCACAAGGATCTGAGTGAAGCTGTTTTGAATACTCTATTTTGATAGAGTGGTAAAACGCCTGTATTGACCCGAATGGCAAAGCGGAAAGGGAGGACCCATGGGAGTAAGAGTGGGACTGTGATGCATTAGCAGTGTTGCTGTGGGGAAACACCATCCTCGAGACATCTCAAATTCCCATTTCCAGTCTGCCTGGGTGCATTTAGAGAGAAGTGCATTTCCTCAACCACACACCAAGTGCGAGACTTTTGGCACGGGCTCCTTGGAGGAAACCAATGGCACTCACCACCGAGTGTGTCAGCTCCCATTCCCCAGAGGGCCACGAGTCCCCTGAATGCCTATTGGAGTATCTGAAACAAATTTCTTGTGTGGTCTGGAGGACTCTCGGGTGTTTTTTCAGGCATAAATATAAGGAGATGTTCTCTCAGACAGAAGGAGCAGGCAGTGCTGTGCTGCGCAGCCCGGCTCGTGTTGATGGAATCGCTGCTCACGGGACGCAGCGCCTTCTGCATTGACGTCACTGCTGCTAATGTACCCGGGGTGGCAGCGGCCAAAATCCATCACTACCTGGCAGCGGCTGTGTGGGGAATGAGCCAGGGCTCCCTCAGCAAAGGGGTGGTTCTGCACAAAGGGGTGAATGGCAGCAGTGGGGCAGGGGGAGGATTGAGATCAAAGATGTGGGGGAAATTCACCGCCAAGCAGGGGTAAGGGTGAGGGGCATGGAGAGGTTTCTCTGCAGAAACTGTAGGGAAGCAGCAGAAGGGGTGACAGAAGGAGACAAAGAGGAGTTAAATAGAGCAGTTTGTCTTTATTATAGGAAAAGAGGAACATGGAATGGCACTGACAAGCAGCACAGGTCAGGGTGTGACCCGATGGCCCCGCGCAGCAGGAGGGGAACCCAGCACAGTGCATCTCGGGGGTGCAGAGCTCTGCGGGGCTGGGGGAAGGCATGGGAGTGTGCTGTGGGGAGGGAAAGGCACGGGAACCTGCAGGAGAACCTCCGGCCTCTGGGTTTTCTGCCTCCATGGAGGGCACAGGCAACAGCTGGGAGCTGAGGCAAAAATAAAATTCCTCTGGGAAGTGTTGTCAATGTGAGTTTCTTGCATTTTGGATTGCATTGTTTGATCCAGACCATTTTCAGAGCTGAGCTGCCACAGGGGATGCAGCCGGGCTGGCATCTTCCTGCTCCTTTCATTGTGATTTATTCGGGACAGAACTGAATCCATCGGTCAGGGCGAGGTGGGGAGGTCGCAGCGCTGTCACATCTGTGCTGTGGGTGGCAGACATCTGTCCCCAGGACCTGGAGAGAGCTTTCAGTGCTCCTCAGCCTGCTGCATTTCACCAGCCCTAAAAACATGCCTCAAAAGAGGAAATAAAACCTTCACAGGTTTTCCTCTGCAGCCACTGAGAGATCAAGCAGTCAGTGCACTCCTATATCACCTGCAAAAATGCAGATGTTCTCAGCTGCCAGAACACATAAAGACATTCCTCACGCAAAGTAAATCTGTTTGCTTGAAATTTCATTCTCCTTCACACATAAAGGGAATACAAATTGCAGACGGCGCTGCGTTAAGGAGGAATCTCTCGTTTTCTGGGCAGCTAATTAGTAACATAAAATGTTATTTAAGGATCGTTAAAAAGGTGGAAATTCTGCTGGCTAGAATGGCTATTTTTGGTCTTTATTCTTTTTTTGTGAACAAAAGGCTCCCTAGACGGCAGAAGGATGTTATCTGAAACTCGTATTTCCCAGAGCATCGTTCTGTTGTTCAGCAATAAAAAAGCTCCCAGCCCTCCACAGCTCCACGAGCTGCTCTCGCCCTGTGGATCCCCCATGGAGCTCAGCTGTGCTGGGCACAAACCATTGTGGCACGGACTCTTCTCAGCCCCCCGTACACAGCACTGTGCCAACACAGAGAAGGGACCGCTCTGTCTCAATCCAGCCCTGTGGGCATGGCTGCCCTCTTCTTCCTCCCACCTGTTGCCTCCTCTGGTGTGTTTTCATTTCGAGGTCTTTGGGAGAAAGGTTTCCCTGTGAACAGAGCCAGTGCTCATTGCAATGGGATTCTTACGCTCTAGGGAGGCCTTTCGGTGCTAATGTAATAAAAATACAGTTTATTTATTAAGGCCTCTTTCAAAAGAGAAGATAGAAGAAATAGGTTTTAACCCACTTCTGATCCTCAGGAAAAGAAAGCACTTTGATTCTCTGCTTCCCAGACAAATAGCGCTGCATTATTTGATTCTGATTTTATTAGCTATAAAACACTTTCTATTTTTATTTTCACATGCCATTGACTTTGTTTGGTACAGACACCGCTGAAAAAGGGCTGGTTTTTCAAGTGCAAATCATGTTAATAGAAGCCCAGTTCTTTCCACTCCATGCACAGGAACATAGCTGTAAGAAAAAGAGCTGATACCCAAAGAACATTTTCTTACTGCATTTTCTAAATCACCTCCAAGGCCATGTTATCCCTTCTGAATTTCCAGACGCGGAGGGGTGGTGGTTGCTTTAGTACTCCTGGCACCGTCTCTTTGCATTAGGAGAATTTATTTGCGTGGTGCAGTGAAACAATACGATCAGACAATGAAATCTCAAGTGGTAAAGTGTGTGAAATTCTCCACTAATTTTTTATGGTACTGTTTCAAGCGTTTCTCCACTACTTGTAATGACAGCTGACGTACGTGCAGCAGAGTGCCAGAGTTCTGGCTGCTGTCTATCAGCACGGGCAGCAGATTGCTGTGGGATCCAAACTGCTGTGGTGTTCCGAGCTGGAGCTGCAGAGCAGAGCCCACTCGTTGGGATGCAGCTCTGGCTGGCTGGGCAGCAGGTCACGCTGCCAGCTGTCCCCAGCAGAAATCATTTGTCTTAAAACTTGAGCTAAAATACCTTATCATTCCCTCACCTTCTTCTCTTCTTTCCTCGTCTGTATTTTTGAAGTGGTGGTGGGAGTGATTAGAAGAAAGTTTGTTTTTCCCATCGTTAAAACATCTGGTTCAGAAAGACCTCCTAAGAGCTATTAAATACAGATGGGGGAATGAAGTGCACTTCCTGAGCACAATTACAAGGAAGTGTTCTCACTGGAAACAGTGTTCAGGGGTGGGTGCTGGCAAGAAATGAAGTGTCCACGCTTGTTCTTGCTGCCAGGAGCTCCCTGAGCCCTCCTGCCCATGGCAGGGGTGGCAGAGGGCCCCTTCCTTGCGGGCTCCATTGGGCTCTGGTAAGAGAGCAGCTCTGGGACTGAGGAACGGGTTGTCCCTTCAGACAGAGAGAAGTTAAAGAGAGAGATCATTCTTTGGTGGTATTTGCTCTTCATTTCCTTGGCTGACCTGTAGAGGTTCCCAACAAAACAATAGCATATGGGGTTGAGGCTGGAATTGTTGAGGCCAAGCCACTGCGCAAAAGGTCTGAGCTGCAGGATCCAGGGAGAAGGAGTCACATCCTGCAAGGACTTGGGGATGTTGAAATCGATCCAGATGTCCATCAGGTAGACGGGCAGCCAGGAGATGGCGAACAGCAGGACCAGGGCCACCACCATCTGGGCCACCTTCTTGCGGATCTTCAGCCTGGAGGCCGGCAGAGAGCGGTTCAGGGCAGTGCTCTCCTTCAGCTGGCTGCCGCGGCTCCACAGCCGCCGCACCGTCAGGAAGCAGATGACCATGTTGAACAGGACAGGCAGGCAGTAAAGGGCACAGAAGAGCAGAAAGTTGTAGGCTTGCTTGAGCCTCTCCTGAGGCCAAATCTCTCTGCAGATGGGGAACACCAGGGGCAAGCCCTCCACCACCCCAATCTCGTCCCGTCTGTTCATGAAGATGAGGGGCATGCATATCCCCGAGGACAGCAGCCACACCACCAGGATGGTGCTGAGGATCCTCTTCTGGGTGAAGAAGGAGCGGGCGTTGAGCGGGTTGTGCACGCTGTAGTACCGGTTCACGCTGATGACGGTCAGGCTGAGGACGCTGGCAGAGACAGAAACAGCCTGGATGAAGGGCACGGCCCGGCAGAGGAAGTCCCCGTACACCCAGGCTTTGTAGATGAGGTTGCCCACGGTGATGGGCATGCAGACGCACACCACCATGAGGTCGCACACCGCCAGGTTGATGAGGAGGCTGCGGGTGGCACTCAGGCTGGACACCCGGCTCCGGCGCTTCTGCGTCAGCACCCTGATGGACATGATGTTCCCCACGAAGCCCACCACGAAGGACACCAGGTACATCGCCGTCAGGCTGATGGTGACGGGCTCCTTCGCAAAGAGGAACAGCATCTTCTCCAGCTCTTCCCAGCCCAGCTCCTGGCTCCCGTTCCAGAGCCCTCCCTGGGTCTGGTTCTCCTCCTGCCACAGCTGCAGCAGGCTGGGGAGGACACCGAGAGCGGGGGGCGAGGAATTCATGGCTGAGTCCCCCTGGGCTAACAGGGCACAGCCTGGTGCCCTTCTCTCAGCACTCCGGGCATATCTAGCTGGGAACACACCTGCAAAAAAGGGTGCACAGAGAAGGGGTGAGAGCTGGCTGCTGCCAGTGTTTTCCTCTCCCCGGGAAGGTGCCGCTCGGAAATGGCTTCTCGGTAACTTAGTTGAGCCGCATCTGTGAGCTGGCGGCCCGGCGAGCACCAGCCCGGGCGGGGGCAGCGGAGCGGCCGGAGGGCTCCGTGCGCGGCCGCGGCAGCCGCGATCCCGGGAGAGCAGCCCCGGCCGCTCCGCGCCGATTCCCCTCAACCTCCCGGCAAAGTTGCGTGCTCCGCGCTGCCGGCCCCGGGCACGGGCTGGCCCCACGGCCCCGCTTCCCCGCGGTTCTCCCCGGTTGCCCCCCTCTCGGTTCTGCCCCGGTCCGCGGCACTCACCCGTTGGGCGGGCGGCGGCGGGCCGGCTCCTCCCGCTCTGCCGGCGGCTCCGCCGTGTGCCGGCAGCGCAGGACCCGCGGGCACACGCGCACTCAGAGCCGCTCGCATCCACACGCGCCCGGACACACGCACCGCGGCACCGCGTCCCTCCGCGCCGAGACGGAGCCCTGAACGCGCACGGAGCGCACACAGCCCTCCGTACAGCCCGTCCTGCGAGCCCGCAACATACCCCCCCGCACACTTCTGCGTGTTTGCACGCAGGGTTGCAGACCCCCAGTCCGTGCACACCGCCCCAGCACACACGCACGCTTATAGACCCCCCTGCATTTACACAGATCCCTACACGCACACTGTGTGCAGCCCCCCC
>WBMW01012088.1:975826-1036053 GCA_013396635.1 Penelope pileata | reverse complement strand
ACAGGTGCCTCGCACCCTTCTTTGCACACACAACCTCTGCACACACGCAGCACCCTGCACCCCCCTCCCTGCACGCCTCCTCCCTTTGCACACCCACCCCCTGCATCCCCGCACCCGCTCCGGGAACTCTGAACGTTGCATCCCCACAGTTCTGACTTTGCACCCGCACACGGGCACGCTGTGCACCCCTCTTCCCCCGCATGGACACCCCCTTGTGCTCTGTGTTGGCTGGGTTCAAGCCTAGCCCAGGCTGTGCAGTGCCAGGCCATGCCGAGCCAAGCAATGCCATGCTGTGCTGTGCCATGCCGAGCTAAGCAATGCCATGCTGTGCTGTGCCATGCCGAGCTAAGCAATGCCATGACGAGCCGTGTCAAGCCAAGCAATGCCATGCCATAATGAGCCAAACAATGCCGTGCCATGCCGTGCCGAGCCGTGCTAGGCTGAACCCCTCCGAGCGGTGCCAACCCCTCCTCCCGCAGGGCTGCAGGGGCCCGGGCCGTGGTGCTGAACGGACAGCTCCGCCCGAGAGGGCCGGGACCTCTCCTCCTCGGGGACCTTCTCCCCAGGGACCATCTTCTCTCCCACCGGTTCCCTGCTCCGTTAGCCCAAGGCAGCGATGAATCCAGGCACTTTTGTGCTTACCTCTGCGATTACATCAAATCCCCCCTCCCGTTGTGCCTTCCCGCAGAAGCCAATAGCCAGCGGTTGACGCCGCAGCGTGTGTTGGTGGAAGCCTGCTGAGCGCTCGGGAAGAAACACAGCTTTTTGTCTTTTAAACTGAAGGAATGGGAAGAATGTTTCATGGAAAATGTCACTTGAAAAAGTTGAAGGGTTTGGGTGAGGAACAAGGTTAGTTTGTTAAATGAAGCTTTAGACTTTGAGGTAATCAGATGTTGCCAGTGAATCACACGGGAAAATGTTTGACAAGAGGAACCAATACTTCTGCCTGAGGAGTTTGTTTTGTATTTTCTTTCTTTGCCTTCTGTGAGAGAGAGCAAGGTAACAAATGCAGCCCAGGTGGAGGCTGTTTGTCACCGAGTGGTGAATGCCCTTGATTTCAGTGGGAAATTCTCCATCCATTTTAGTCTATTTATGTGAAAGAAGAAAGTAAATATTTTTGGTCAGCCTGACGTGAAGTGAAAGAAAGATCAGCAGTGGAACAACATTGGGTGGGGGAATGTGATTGGCATATAAAGCTCTTCTGCATTAGAATGCGTTTGCTTTAGGCATGTGACTGCTTATTCCCTTATAGTTTTATGTATGTGTATTTATAGATCTTTAGAGACAAACAACTTCTATAAACTAATTATAGTGTGTTGCCCAGAGCACAAGGTACACATTATTCTATGCAGTGAAGTGCCCAGATACTCTCATGGATACCTAAAATCTGCTGCAATTTCACAGCTGCTCCACCAGCAAATTGATCTATTGCAAACAGGCAGCGACACAGGCCAGGTTGAAGCTAGCAATGGAAATCTCCATGCACCCAAGCCCTTGCCAGCCACTGCCCAGCCTCCCTGAACCAGACTCGTCATTACACACAGAGAACAACAGGAGGGAGGTGTTTAAGTCACCAGTTTTAGTAGGGCATTAAGAGACCACAAGAGAAGAGAGTAAAGAATTGTGCCAGGGCTCTTTAAACATCTTTTGTCCAAGTAATTGCCTTTCAATTGTTCAAGCTAATAAGTGCAGGTAACTTTTTTTTTCGTGCACTTTATTTGTAAGCTGCATGATTTACTGCTAAGGAGCCTCTAGGCTAGATTACTAAGTTGATCAGTGGTTCGATATAATTAGGATAAATCTACTTTTGCATCCACTGACACAACTCACAACTGCCAAGTCATCTCTAACAACAAATCACAAATCTATATGCCGTGCACAGCAGTTAGAAAGGACAAGGTCACTGATTATAACAAGTTCATTGACTACAACAAGTTCAAAGTCACCAAATAACTCAAGATGGGGAATCTCCAACAAAAAGAAAATGTCATACTCTTTTCCCACTGGTTCCACTCTTACAGAACAGCTTTGGAGTAAAAGCTAAGGAAGCCCACTGGAGACAGGAGCCATCCTTCAACAGCAAGGGTAATGGACTGGACACCAATCGCACAGCAACGCGCATCAGAAATAACCACTGGTCTCACCGGAGTTACAGCTGTGAAGATCTGACCTGAGAGGAGGAGTGAGTCAGCCACTTTGGGGCTTTGCCAGAATCTCAGAAAAACTCACAGCAGCTCCCAGTCCTGGCACGTCTGCCTGAACCTGCTCTGCTCGCTCCACGTCAGAGTCCTGGGGTGGGGTAAATTTAGCATAGCTGTCTCAGCACAACCTCCCTGCTCCCGCTGCAGCATGAGCAGGAGCTGCGCTGACGTGCTCTGACTGTGCCAGGCCCAAGAACTGGTGTACATGAGAGAAATCCTGAGGCTTCTCCAGCTTGTGCTGGCGACCAGATGGGCCAGCTCCTTGCCAGTGTGAGAGTGGAGAAATTTTGCAGCAGCTCATCTACATTCCCTGTGTAAACCTTTCTCCCTGCTGAGTACAAGGGGGTGCTCGGCCAGCTGGGCTTGGGTTGCCAGTGTTTTTGGGAAGAGACAGTGAGTGGGGAAACACTGGTACAGGTGTCATTGGTTCAGATTGCCCATGACAAGCACTGGATAAAACCCAGAGTGGTTCATCACTGCCACTCACCCCTCCTGTCCCTCAGTATTTTTGACTGGTGGCACAGAGAAAGGAGGACCATGGTGATGGGAAGCTCCTGGAGCCCTTACACCTGCTGTGCTGCCTACACTCCCTGCTGCCTCCCGGGACCGCTGCCACCCAGGAGTCCCTGCATGTGCATTTCTGCCACTTGATATACACAGCAGTAATGCTGACACCTGTCCTTCTTTCCCTTTTACCTTCAGGACAGAGCAATGGTGTCACAGTTTGCTAGTATATATCGGACAGAAAAAGTCTCCATCCTCCTCTGGGGCATTTTCTTACAAGTCTCCGACCCAGCAGGAAAACTCCCCAACTCCCCAGTGCCGTTGGTTTTCACAGAATCACAGAATTTTGGGGACCTCTGAGCCGAGTTTGCCGCTCCCTCTGCTGGTGGCTGTTCCGTCCCTGTGGCAGAGCTGCTCGGCACCGTGGCTTTGGTGGGGACACGAGGACGTTTCTGGCACCGTGGCCCAGGTCCCCAGCACAGCTCTGGCGTGGAGCCTGCTGATGTCAGCACATCGACGTGGGTGCAGAGCTGGGAAGAGATAAGAGAGCAACGCAGGGCACCAAGACAGGGCACAAAAGATGTCAAGCACACTTCAGAATCCTTGAAACTAAAATCACGAAACAAATAAAGACAGCTGGGAATTGATGTTTATTGTTTGTAATTACTCTTAGGGGGGTGAAAACCTTTCTTCTCTCACTATTCTTCCCCTCTCCATCTAAGAATGAAATATTTAAACTATTTCTAGGGTCCTTTTGAGGATTTTAAATGGAAAATGTTTGCGTTTCTCTGCCTGGGAATATTCACTGCTGTCTGTTTTCATAAACAGATACGTGCCAACTTCTTTATCTTCTGTCCTTGTTATTGAAAGCCTCTTAGATTGAGTGCTTCAGAAATGTAGTGGCTGAAATGAAAAGATAATTTTGTACAGAAGAATTTGTCTGATATGGTGTTTGCTTGCTCAAGAACAATGAAAGACCATTTTGGCATTAGTGCCATTGCAAATCTGTCTTTCAGCTATCTTTGCTTTGGGTTTGTACAGGAGGGCAGGCAAGCAGCAGCCTGGGGAGCATAGGGCTGGATGTACCCTGATGGGACCCTGTTGAAAACAATCTCATTAGAAGGAGAGACAGCGAGGGGGGATACACTGCACTACAAAATAACAAAATGGTTTTTAGGAGAAATCAGTGCTGCAGGTCCCCAGTTCATCACCCAGGAGTTTTTCTGATGTGGGATTTTCTCCCAGCTCACATTTTATGTGGTGGTCTCTCTCTCTTGTTCAGAAGAGGCAACATCAGCCCTCAGGATACATCATTAGGACCAGCCTGAAAGTGAAGCTGATTTAGCTAATTGTGGACACCTGCCGATCTGATCCAGTTTGTGGGTCTCCATGTCACTCTGTGGTGATCAAAGGAGGGCTGCTACCGGGAGGCAGACAAAGCAGCATCAGCAGCAGGGGCTGCTGGGGCCGGCTGTCCTCACACCTGAGTGCTGCCAGATCTGCACAAGGACATTGCTTCCCTGGTGCTCACTACCCAGGTGCAACAGGCTCATAAAGAGCTCTTTACATGACAGAGCTCTCTGAGCTCCTTCAGCTGATTGCCAGCTGGGGGAAGTCTGACAAAGGCTTTAAATTTGCCACTGTTTGCCTTTCCCCAGCTGCAGATGCTTGCAGAAGGAAATGCACAGAGGCAGAGGAAGGAGAGGTTCTGAGAAAAGCACTTGCGGGGCCCACGTCTGCTGGCATCAGGGAGGAGATCTGGGGAGCAGGTAAAGGTTTGAGGGAATACAATCGCAGGGAGCTTGTCCCTCTGAGCATGAGGATTTATTCTTGACTGATGTGACTGGGATCAGGCTGTGATGAGATTTAGAGCTTGAGCACTTCTGCAACGAGGGCTCAGTTATCAAATGGGGTATGTGAAAAATAAGCCTTCCCATATTTTGTGTTCCTGGTCAGGAAGTCCCTGGGATTTCTGCTCTGTGGGCTCAAGAGGGATCAGCTGGGAGGAAGGGAGAGATGTGGTCATGGGCTGAATCCTCTCCAGCAGCCCGCTCTCACATTTTGACAAGATAAGAAAAAAATCTGCGAGCTTTTATTTATCTTGGGCAGCCTTTTAAGAACAATATCTCAACTGCAGTCATATAAAACCAGCCAGTCAGAGGCTCTGAGAGTTTGTTAAGCTCTGTCAGGTTCAGTTGCAAACTTTTCTCTCTAGTAACAATGCATAACCTCTCTGTGCAGTGACTCATCTGGAAGGACTCGGGCAATGTGCTGGAGGTGCAATCACTGCTCTCTCATCACCGCTGACCACGTTTGTCTCTCTGCTTCCAGTGTGCTCGCAGCACAAAGCAACTTTGGGAAATGAAATATGACAGTGGATGGAGTTTAGCGCAGAGGCTGAGGTTAGGAGGTGAAATGGCTGCGCTTCAGTTTTACATGCAGTCTACAAAGCCAGCAAGCAATAAATCACACAGTGGTTGCTGAACCTTGCTTGGGACAGGTGGCATGTCAAGGAGGATATAAATGGCTCTTTAGCCATTGTTTGGGATGGAGCAGGAAATAAACTAGAAAAACAATGATTACTGGCTGAGACCATAGCAATTACACCTATGTATAGGTGAATGAAAAACTCATTGGGTTAATGAGCTACTGAACAGCCCTGGCTCCTCGTTTAAGACAAGGGGCTGGCTTGTCTGTGCAACCTGGGCTGTGCAGCAGACTGTAGAGGAGTTCAGCATGGAGTCTGTTATCTTGTAAAGGCTAACTCTCATATATCACAGAAACTCCCAGCCAAGCCAACTTGTAGGCTACATGGCTAGCCATGAGCTGCAGGGTGAGAGCACTAAGCAGGAGACAAAGGCATCTGATCCCTCCCTTCCCCTCTCTGTTCTTTTCCCACCACGTGCTTTGCTTTCCTCGCCTGTATAGGGGTGTTATGACACCTCCTTCTCTTCACAGTTTGAGTCCCTACAGACGCAAAGTGTTTCATAAGGCTCAGGCGCGATGGCAGGTTGTGGTGGGGCAGGGGAACCTCCAGATCTCCGTGGGCTCTTGTGCTCTGGTAAAGTCAGAGGTTTGGCCATCTGTATTCTTACAGCTTGAAGGAATAACATGATCGATTGCATCCAGCTCTGGCAGGAGGGGCTTGGACAGACTGCAGAACTGGAGGGTCAGCAAATTTATGAGTAAGGTTAATTTCTGTCACCCTTTCCTTAGGCAGCAGAGGTATACAATAATGCATCTGTCAAGTAAAGCGATACCATCAGTCTCCAATTCTTCAAACTCTATAGCAGATCCTTTCTTTCAGAAAATAATCCCTCTCCAGCCTGCATTTAATGTCTGCAACTACTGCCTGCCGCCACGCATGCCAGATCAGAGCTGTCTTCCTCCTGAGCTGGCTCTGCATGGAGACGGTGTGAGTTAGTGCCTTTATAAAGCTCTCTTTAAATGTAGTGAAAGAAACATTTCTCTGCTTTCCTGCACAGACTCCTTTCCAGCTGCAGTCTGGGGCTGCACAGTGCCTCAGAGTTGTCTCTTGGCTAGAACTGAGTTACTTCTTCCTTGTTCTGTTTGTTATGTACTCCTCAGGAAAAGGCTGGATGCTTGCTCTTCATGTTTCTCAGCCCTGTTGGCAAGCAGCTCTGACTCCTGAGCATTTAGGGATTTGACAGCCCACATGTTGAACAAGCAGCTTCTTTGGTAAGAGCTCAGAGATGGAAGGAAGAAAGTCATGGCTGCTGAGTTCTACTCCTCCTAGCAGGGATTTGTGTGGCACTGTGTTGGGCAAGCAAAGCCCTGGGGAGGTGAGGAATGAGATGTTGTCATGTGGGCTGGTCACTGAGTTGCACTGCAGCACGCTGCATTGGCTTGGTGGTGAGGTGAGGAGCAGTGCCCCACTCTGCTCTGCTTCAGGAGGTGCTCACAGAAGCACTGAAACAGGAGGAGATGTGAATTAAACAGCTCCCAGCAGCCCTCCCACTTCTCTTCACCAGAGCTGCCCTCTAGTTACAGCTGCACAGCTGAACCACCAGTACCAAAGTCTTCTATTTGTTGTGGAGAAATGGGCATTAAGTCAGAGAGCGAGTGTGGAGCAGGTGCAACTTGCACAGCGTTATCCCTTTTGAATTCTTTCCTAGACATCTTTCCCACTGCATTGGCAATGAGTCTTTGTCCCTTTACACTCTGCCTTATCTCAAGGCAGGACCCAGTATCTGATGTGCAGGTGTCCCCTGCTGGCAGGGACAGCGTCACCCGGCCTGATGTCTGGGGGCTGCTGCCCCGCTGATGGGATGTGACTGCCACTGACGTGGGAGCTCTTTGCTCACTGGCCCATGAGGAAACCGCCCGTGCTGCTGCCGGGGTGTGTGATGACCGCCAGCAGTGTCAGCAGCTCGCTGATCGTGAGATGCTCTGCAGGAGATCCGCAGCCCTGAGCTGCTGCCAGAGGGGACCGTGGCCCTGGGAGTGCTGGCAGAGCTCGGACATGAAGGATTATGAGCCTGTTTTTCCTCTCATTGATCTGGGGACAAGCCAGAGCAATTCACTGAGCTCTGCGTATCCAGCCCAAATGAGGAACATCAGTGGGAAGGAGAGCTCATCTGTGGGGTCAGTGTCTCTCCTGGCTTTGCCTGCTGTGGGATGTCTCTCTTACCATCCCTAATTTGTGTAAGCAATGGGGGCAGCAGCTGCTGCTCTACAGGCAGAGCCTGTAAGACAGTCCCCATCCCCTCCTGCACTAATTTCTCTCTCTGGAAGCATTTCAACCTGGCTCCTGTGCTGCTGCTTGGCCCCAACAAAAGTATTGAGCTGGGGCTTTATGTTGAGCAGTGAAATGTTGGTCCCCTCTGGCTGCTTCTGCTCCTTCCCTTTCAGAAGGAACTTTCCAAGCTCAGCAGGAGCTCCTCAGTTCCCTGCACAGTTCTGAGCCCCAGGTCAGGTATAGGAAAGCTGGTAGAAATGTGGGTGGAGGACCAGCTTGTTCTCTCTGATTAAGTCAATGCCAGCACACGGTGCCTCTGTGCAGCCGCTAATGTGCCAGCCCCTTCTTGAGAGTTTAATTGACCATTCTCATTGCATGGCTTCATTTTTCTGTGGAGTTTCTCCTTAAGGGGCAGATGAGGGTGAAGGGATTGGAGAGCATCTCCCTAAAGCCAGCTACAAACAGCCAGCCCTCCAGCTTTCCTCCCAGAGATGCTCTGTTCCTATTTCTCCAAAAAATCCTTTGCCCTTGGGACTGTTTTGGCTGGAGGAGGCAGCTGATAAAATCCTGAACCCTGCAGCACTGCTTTGGATGTGTCAGGAGAGATGGGACTCACTCGGTGCAGATGGTAACAGAGCGAGAGCAGCTGCTGGCACGAGCTGTGAGGAAGGTGCTCAGGAGACACGGCATGATCGCTGCTGCTGCCCGATGTCGTGTGGCATCTCTTTATTTGTTTGTACTCGAAACGTTTTTGCCCTGTTTGTCTGAGGTCCTTTGTGCTCGCTTCTGCAGAAAAATGAAATTGTGGTGTATTGCTGTAGCGGTGGCTGTAAATGGAGTTTGCAGCCATGGAAGTACAAAGTATTAGCTTTATAAATTGTTTCATCATTTTTCCTCCGTGAAAAATGATCTGTCTATCAACCCCCAAACAGGCATGAATAAGAAGAACAATTTCTTTCAAATGCAGTTCATCATTATCAGAAGTATGATGCAGAGATCCCAGCAGGCCTGTTTTTGTCTGCATTTGTGTCTGTCTTAGTGAAGGGATGGCTATAAATGTTAAGTGTGTAGATCCCTTGAGCAGCTTCACAACAACTACAGTTTGAACCAGTCCCAGGAACCTTTTCATCCCAGTAGTGATGGATTTAGTCCAGGCCAGAGGAAGTCTCACCATGTCCAACCTCTCCCAAGTTGCAACCAAGACAGTCACCACTTCCAAATGGATATTTCTGTCCTTTTTGAAGGGAAGAGGTACTGGTTGGGACTGTCTTGTATTCCCATTGTGCTCTCCACTGTGAGAACAGGACAAGTTCCAGTTGGTGTTCTTTATGGTCTGGAAGCAAATTATAAACTTTTCAACAGACTCATAAATGTCAACTTTGTGGCATCCCATGTTGTGGTTGGCGGTCACCTCTTCCTTCTAAGTCCTTGAGACTATAAATAGAGGGAAGAGTTGGGACTGGCAATTTAAGCATTGAGAAGTCTGGAGCGAAATGTTGACCTTTGGCAATCCCACCCAAAGACAAGGATGGGTCAGGGCTGCTTTGTAACCAAGTGTCATCGTCTTGATGGAAAGGACTGGCAAGGCAGGATCGTCTGTGTTATGGCTTGCCATCAGGAATGTGGTCTGTCTTATGTCTGAGAAACAAAGGAGTGATTTGGGGGCAGCTGTAATTGCATTTTTGGAGCGAGTTCCTGTTCAAACACTGTGACATTATGCTGCTTATGTGTGCAATTAAAACAGTAAAAATAACATCTTTTTGCCTGCAGTGTTTTGGTCAGGGAATTGGAGATATTTCACACTTCAAGGAAGAGGGAATAGAAAAGAGAACGGGGTGTAAGGCAGAAGTGGACTGTGTTGAAAGACGATTGAAAAAGAGGAGAAAAGTGGGCAGAGAAAAGTCAGACCACCTATGGGAAAAATGACAATTTCTTCAATCTGAGCTTAAAGTTTCTAGGCCCTGGCTTCTTAAGATGTTCTTTTGTTTTGGAAGTCCAGCTGCATTTCAGGTGCATGTTGAAGAGCCCATGTGTGTTTATGTGTCCCTGTAATCTTTATCCTTTCCTGACCCACTACATCACTCCCAGCATTTGTCTGACAAGCCTGGAGCTGGCAGGACACAGGCTGAGCGAACACCTCTGTTTGTGGCAAGAATCTTCTGGAAATATCTTGCGAATTGCATCTTATCACCCTAATCTACATAGATGGGACTGTCATTAGCCCTCAAAACCAAAAGGCATTATTTTCCCAGTGCAGGAAAAAAAACAACCCCCAACCCATGTCCTCCTGCCCAAGTCACCAGCCCTTGCTCGTACCACGCACCTGAAGGTTTGCAGGGAACAAATAACTCAATTGCTCTGCCCAGTGAGGAGTGTTTCAGCAGGGATTTCCTTGTTTGATTTTATTGGCAAACACAGTGGCATTTTTACCCAGCTCCTGCAGTGAACTGTCCATCAGTAACATCCATGCTCATTGCATCCATTGCTACATGGCCAGCTGAGGACTAGCACTAACTTACGCCCTACCCTTGGGCAAATGCAATTTGTCGGGTAGCAGTAAGGTATCCACACTACTCAAGGCAGATTTCTATGTGCAGCAGTGATCTGTCAGGCTGTCTAACAGCAAAGATAAGAGTTATAAAACCCATCATACACCTTAGAGCATAGGTGCAGAAGGTCTTTGATGGTCTGGGCTGCAGCTAGCAACGTGGCTGGGTGCTGCAGCATGCAATGGGAGCAACTGTCACCTCCACTGCAAGGACGTATTGCAGCTATCTGGCTGCTGGTGGCAGGGGATGGGTGAGGAGGAGGTGGTCCCCAGCTGGATCAGGAGCTTAAGGGGGAGTGGATTGTGAGGCTATCCCAATTCTTTTCTCTAGTAAAGGCCTTGTTTGGTGATTTCCACTGAAGAAATGGTGATATCATTGAGGATCTGCAGCTTGGTGATGGATGAAAGCTGTTTTTGCCGATGCTTGTACTGCAAGATTTTGTTTTCATCAATGAAAATGTGGAAATAGTCCTGGTCAGAATAGATTTCAACCTGAAAGAGAGACAGTGTTAGTTCAGCAGGTGGACGTGTGTCCTCCCCAGACCTCGCTGCTGTCACATCAGTGAGCACTCAGATCTGGGCATGTGCGTCAGTGACCAGCTCCAAATCCTCCCCGAGCTGACACATGCACAGGTCATCGTCTCTTTGGGCAAAAGAAAGGGACAACTGAGTTCTTTGCTTTGTGATAGCAGAAAGTGGTGACAAAGCAAAGCTTAAACTGATGACAAATGCATCATCCAGGGATTATTGCTGGAGCTGTGCATGTCTGTGTCAGAGGTAGATAGAAATCGGCAGCAAAACCAGGGGACAAAAGAAATACTAACAGGAGACAGGTTCAGAGAGGGGACATCACTGGGTGCAGTGCTGGCTGGAAAGGCAAAGCCACATCCCTGAGGACCACCGACTGTTGACTGGGACACTCCTGTCCCACCCCAGGACATCCGTGGTGTGACCTAGGGCTACCTGGAATGGCTCCTTTGCTTCGAAGGGGAAGGTTTCGTTCACCTCTTCCTTGCCCCAGTGGTTGGCCAGGAAGGAGTTGCAGACAATTCTGGAGCTGGCAAAGCGGGGGTTAAAGTGGAAAGCGATTTGGTCTCCGGGATGGCTGAGGAAATTAATTTCAAACCTAAAACAGCGAGAGAAAGAGAGATGGTGGGGGGGCATGGAGCGGTGCTGGGGGAGCTGTGAGCGGAGCGGGGCCTCACTCACGTGCTGGTGCTGGAGCTGGTCTCGCCCTTGACCACGACGCTCCAGCCAGGACACAGCCCCTCTGGGTACAGGGCCTCGAACTGCCGCCGGGAGGTGATGGAAGTAGGGCAAGGTGGGGAGCAGCACATCACCAGCCCCTCCCCAGCCACCCCTCCATATTTCTGTTCCTCTTCCCACACTGTCACTCTCTGCTTCTGCCTTTTTCTCACTCCTGAGTAAGCTCAGAGGCTTAGGTTATTCCCGTTCTGTCAGAATTTTCTATTTGCTCCACAGCTTTTTACACAAGATCTCAAGGCAGCAGATCCCACCTGGCACCAAGACACCCTGCTCCTTGTCCCCATATGGATGATGCCAAATCCTAAGAAATCTCAGCAGAAAACCCTGATGCTTTGAAGCAGTGTGAAAGGCAGGGACTGATGGAGGGGTGACAGTGATGTGGCATCCAGCCTGTCCCCATCCAGGGCTACACCGATGGCTCTTCCCAACATCTCCTGCCAAAGCCCGTTCCCCCTGCTCCCCCATCTCCAAGGTTAAACTTGCATAAAATGAGCTAGAAAAGATTCCTTTTTGCATAATTCATGGCTTTATTAAGTAACTCGCTTTAATAAGAAGTGCTTGCCATTTCACCCCACTTCTTTTAGCACTCTAATGATCTTGCATTTCTGAGCACCGTCCTCTCCCAAAATTACTGCTCACAATGTGAAAACCTCTCCAGCTGTGGCATCTCCACTGCCAGCTCCTTGCTCCTTATGGCTCAGAGCTCGCATGCCCCTTCCCTTCCTCTGCCCCAGTTCCCCATTTGGGATGTGCAGGTTAAGCACATGCCAGCACTTACCCGCAGTGCCATCCTGCTGGCCTGCTCCTTGCTGCAGATGTGGGTGTGCAGCCGGGGGGGTCTATATAGGGCCGTCAGCTGGGGATTAGCAGAGGCAGCAGCCTGAGGTCGCCCTTTCAGTGTGGGCACTGCAGAGTGATAGGGAGCAGCAAATCCTGCTCCCTCCACAGGGTCAGGCGTGCGGAGCTAATCCAGCCCTGCACAAAGGCAGCATCTGCTGAGCATCCCAAGCTGCAATGTCATGGAGATGGGGTGGGACAGCAATGGGGCACAAAGCAAGAATGGGGACTTCCAAAGCTGGAGGAGGTAGCAGGAGCCCTGTCTGCTGCAGAGTCCATAAAATCATTTTTTTTTAATTTTTGTTTTTGCTCCCAGGCTGAAAGGAGCTGATGGCAGTGCTGTCACAGCTAATGCAGGACCAGCAGCTCTGGGATGCCACTGTGCTGAGCTCAGTGTGGTTCCCTTCCCCTCTGGAGACAAAGCAGGGATTTGGGAGCAGGATGAGGGAGCTTTTGTCAGATATTTCCTGTCACAGAAAGGCATCAAGAAATAGGTAGTGATGAAAAGAATTTTGCTCTTCACCAGTGATGGGAGTTTTCATTATGTTAATGTATGGCTGGGCAAAGCTGGCGAAGGGAGGGATTGCTGTGCACCCCCAATTTTCACCAGATAAATGCATCAGAAGCACACAGCAGCCACCCCTTTGTGCCTGGGAGGCTGTGGTGCTCCCTGGATGGCCCTACAGGAATCCCTGGTTTTTGTGGCTGAGAACTCTGCACGCCATGGTGCTGATGTTATCTAATGTGTTTGCTTTGTTTCCAGCAGATAAGCAGAATTAGAGCTGCTGTCCCAGGCTCTGGTGCCCTTGGCAGATGACTTAAATCACAATCCAGCAGACATACAAGCCAAGAGCCTCTCTTGGGGCTGAAAAGCCAAATCCCAGGCTGGGATGTGTCCATTTGGACTCCTGCAAGACCGAAGTGCTCGTGGCGAGGAAATGCTGTGCCAGGAGCACTGGAGCAGAGCTCTGGGCTACAGATGGCAGCACTGGGACGCACGAGGTGGCAGAGACACGTGGCTGTCCCTCCTGCAGGGTGCTGGGTGGTGGCATTGAGCTCTGCCAGCTGTATGTCTGCCCTGCTTGTTGTCTGATCCCGAAGATGTGGGTTTGTCCACTAGATCCCTTCCTCCTGCCTGTTTCTGCCCCAGCCAGGCACAGGGCTGTGCAGAGAAGGGGAGGTGCCCCTTTGAGATGCTGTTGAAGTACCCATCATGGTGGTGGGCAGAAGCAGGCAGCATCGCAGTCGTGTATATAAGAAAGGAGTGATCTGCAGGTGAAATAATTGCAGTTTAGTGCAACAGAGCTAACAAAACCAGTGAGAGGGAGAAGGCTGCAGCACTGGGGCAGGTTGAGGTGCTGGAAGGTGCTGAGGATGCTGCCCAGAGAGGCGGTGGTAGGGCAGATACCAGCTCCTTCCTGTGCCCACCTCACACCCACAGTGCAGACATCAGTGTGAGTCACAGCTTCTAGAGAAGCCGAAACTTTGGTTTGTCTCAGGAAACCAAGCACTTCCTGCACACCCACACAGGCAGCCTGTGCTGGCAGGGTGATACCCCAGCTGGGTCCCCTCACAGCTCCCACCACAGCCTCTGCCCGTGCCACCACCAGCAGCAAATGCTGGGTGTGCTCCCTGCTGCTGACAGCAGTGCTGGGAGCTGCAGTGTTCTGCAAGGCTGCCCTGCGGGAGAGCAAAAATACAGCAGATGTGTGTTTGGAGAAGTGGGTGAGCTCCCAAGGACAGAGGGGGTTTGCGCTGCTGTGGTTTCAGGAGCAGTAACTTCTGAGATGCTCTGTGCTCCCCAAAATGCGGTTTGATTCTTGTTGGCCTTTTGGTGAGAGCAGAAATGGCTTTTGGGGAAAGATGCAAACGCTGTTGCAGCAGCAAATGATGCCCAAATTCTGACTGGTTTTACAGGTGTGCCTTTATTTGCCTTTTGCCTGTTGTGCCGTTCCTTGGGAGCCATCATCGCCTCTGTTTTGCAGAGGGAAAGGGAGTGGGAATATGTTTAAAATGAGATGCTGGAGGTGGGTGAGCTCTTCATGCCATCACTTTTCCCAGGCACAGCAATTGGGTGCTGCTGGGTTATGGCAAACACAAACAGTCCAACGTGGAGGGAGCACAGCATGGGAAAGGAGCTGATAGTCCAACAGCTTGGGCAGCTGCAGGGGCTCTTCGTTAGCGTGACACTTGGGTGATTATCAAATCTCTTATTAGCAGACCTGCTCATGCATTTGTCGGCCATTTGGCCATACAGCAGGCAGAGTTTGTGCCTCTCCTTAAGCTGCTGTTATCCTCGTCCTGGTCATTTGTCCCCAAGCCCTCCTCCTGCTGTTTGTGGGTGACAGAAGCACTCAGCGAGGAGCCTGGCAGTGCTTCCCACGGGGATTTTCACACAGGCCTCCGTGCAAAACCTGCGCATCTGCAGGTGCAATTGTTCCTATCAGTCTGTAGAGGTCTCCAAACACACAGAATGGGTTCTCAGGACCTGAGCATCATCCTTGCACCTACACCCCATACAGCATTTCTCCTCTGTTCTCACCGACTGCTCTGCAGATGATGCAGTTGATGCTTCAGTTTCTGACACCTGCTTGGATTTCACTGTGAGCTCTTGTAGGAAAGAGATGTCCATCCCGTGACTTAGTCATGCCCCGATGTGAGGTGTGTTCTCTGCACACTGGTGCATGTTGTCCTGTGTTTACTTTGTCCTGCCAGCCAGAAACAGCAGCACACAGACCTGGCTGTGCCTATGCTGTAGTGCTATATATGTCCTCAGGTGTTATTGCACAGCCTGATCCCTTGTTTATGTTCACTCCAATATATACTCATGTATATATAGCAGCTGGGAAACCACAGAAATGCATACCTACAAGAGGCTGGTGCTCACAGATCAGCCCACATGCCCTAAATACACCGATGCAAAGAAGGCATGGCACTGCCATGTACAAGGCTGCTTTAGTGCCCGGTGCTGAGAGCACACGGAGCAGGGCTCCCCTGTCCCAGGCTTGGCTGTGTTTGCTCCACAAACTCGGTGAGCCTGGTGGATCCTTTCTCCTTTCTTATTCTGTCCAGTCAGCCAACAGCCTCATCAGGGCTGGGCTGTATCCTCCTCGTGCTGGCTGCCATGGGTTTGGGGATATCTGCCTCGAGCATCCCCATCCATCTGCCTGCCCTTACCCATCCATAGGGAGAACCATCGCTCTCTCCTGGCTTTTTCCTCCTTCCCTGGAGCCAGACTGATCCACTGGCTTCCTTAAAACCCAATGCTCTTTGTTTAAGGACAATAACTGTGCAGAAGAAAAGCCATACCATAAAACAATGCTCCACACCATAAAACAATGGTTTGGGTGCAAGCAGGGCCTCTGTGCATTGCCTGCTGCATAGAGGCTCAGCTGCTTCCTGGAGGTGAGCCTGGGTTACTCCAGAGCCAGGTACAATCCAGGGGTGAGATTTCAGGGAACTGGAAAAAACTTACTTATGGGTGCAGCCCTTTAGGTCAACCTGTGTTACTGTCTCTGGCTGGCTGTATTTCTGCTCTCACCGTGCTGCACTTCGCAGGAGCTGCCAGAAGAGGGCTGGAAGCTCCCGGCAGATCCTGAGGCTGCTGATAATCATCAGCAAACTGTGCATAAATCTAACGCCAGCACAGCCAGTGTACCCTGCGGTGCCCCCCGCTCTACTCTGCAGCCTGCACCTCTCCCGAAGCCCACGTGTGCCCTATAGAGACTGCTGTCCCAACACCATGCAGAGTGGACCCAGCGCAGCTGCCTAGCCTGAAAAAATCCCAAGGAAAGACAAACATCACACCCTGCGAGGTGGTGAGAGGAGCAGGGAAAGCTCCCACCTCGGCACACGCTGCCTGTGCGTGAAGTGTTGGCCCTGCCGCCGGCCCTAACGAGCTGCCAAGGAGTCCCCATGTCAGTCTGTCTGTGCTTTGGAGCAGTGTCAGTGTGTCCTGTGTCCTCCCAGCCAGGCGGTGATGCTGGGGGAGGGCTGTTCCCCAGCTTGGCTGCAGCTCCTGGCTATGAAATCCTGCTCTACACCTGCTTGCAGGCCCACATGTGAACGGTGACACAAAGCTCTGTGCACGGCGATGCCACTCCCCGCTGGGAACCCTGGAAGTGCAGCTGAGGCCGAGCCCTGGTGCGGCCCCGCTCCCTGGTCGGGGCTTCCCCCTGGGGCGGCTTTGAGGCGCGAGGATGAAAGGCGGCGCGGTGGGAGCACAAAGCTCGCCTGGTTTATTTTATTTCTAACTGGCGTCTGCTTAAAAGGAAGCCGGCACTATCAGCTCCAGCACTGCCGGGTACAGTGAGTAATTGGAAGAGGAGTTTCGCCTGTGATCTGGCACTCGAGTTTGCTCTTATATGGGCATCGCACCCAGCGCTGCTCATGCGAGGGGACAGCCGGGCTCCAGCAGTGAGCAGGGACCTGTGGAGGTGACAGCATGAGGAACTGGGGGTGGATAAGCTTGGGCTGCAGCCATTTCCCTGGCCCACGCTGCAGCACCAGCCCCGCTGCAGACGGGCATGGCGGGGGGTCAGGAAGCGAGGCATGGCACGGGCTGCTGCGTATCACTGATGGCTCCTCGAGCCAAGATTTGATCACCCATAAATAATTGCCCTGCTGTGTTTGCTGGGACCTGATCTATCCTGCTCCCCAGAGATCCCTTCCAAACTCCCTGGGGAGGCACTGCCTGGGGACAGATGGGTGGGGAAGAGCAGAGCTGGCACAGGGCCCTGTGCTCCCTGGTGTCAGCGCCTGGGTGCTCTGTGCATCCACCTGTGGTGGTCTCCAGCTCACAGCTGAAGAACAGCAGAGCCTTGGGAGGGAGAGGAGAGAGAGGTGAGCCCTCCCTGCCCAGCTTCAGCCCAGGTGTGGGGAATTCCTTCTTCCTGGGGATGGAATCAGGTTCGATGTATCCCCCTCCATCCCCTGTAGCCTCTTCACTAAGCCTTGCCAATCCAGAAGTGCTTCCCAGGTGAGGTGAGGCCTTGAGGGCTAGGTTTCCTCTGTCTAAGCAGCTCTGATTTGGTGTTGAGTGATTTACTGCCCCAAAAGGCCGGGGGAGGAGGCACACCAGCAGAGGGGCTGCAGCTTGGCCGCCAGCTTTGCTCCCGCGCTCAGCTATGTGCACAAGTAACAGCACGACGGCCTCTCGCTAGAGCTCCCCCCTGCAGCCCCGTGGCAGCTCCTTGGACAGGGAGCCCGCGTGGCAACAGGCCCGAGCACGGTGCAGGCAGCCACGCTCCACGTCTCAAAGGCTGCATTCCTCCCCGGGAGCGGCGCGTGGGATGGAGCCGCAGTCGCGCGCCTGCAGCTGCCTTTGGAGAAGAGGCAGAGGAGGGGGAAGCCCGGAGCTGGGTGGAAGGAGGGAGGCGACCTGCGAGGTTTGAGGATGGTTGGGAGCCTCCAGACACAGGTGCATGCCTTGTGCTGTGGCTCTGTGAGCTCCTGGCAGGTGTCGTGGGGATGATGTGGGGACATCAGGATTTGCGTGGCCCACCAGCAATGCGGGAGGGTTGTTGGCGTAAGGAGGCACAGTGATGTGCTGGGATCACACAGACCTTCCCATGGCCGTGTTTGAAACCCTGCGCACAGCGGTCCTGCTGGCTGGGTCCTATCGCAGCCACGCACCTCGAGCTGCTGATGGAAGAGTGAACTCCAGCCCAGGGAGCTCTGCAGGGAGCTGAGAGGGGTTTTAGAGATATTCATGGAGGAGGAACTCTGGGTTTGATCAAGCAAAAGGGTGGGGAAGCAAGAGGCTCCCAGCTCTGGGGTCTGGAGCACCTCCCTCCTCTGCCTCCAGCACCTGAGCTGCTCCTTGCACCGCTGCTGGCTCCTTGCCTCGGTCCTGCTGCACTGAAGCCACCCAGGAGGGCACCTTTCCCACTGTGTCAGTGGCATGAACCATGGTCTTTACAGGGCTCACACACCAGCCCAGCCTCAGGGGAGGAGGCGAAATGACGCATGGGCGATGAGCATTTGGGAAGGGCATTTTTGGCTTGGTAGACCCTGTTGTACTTCTGTAGGGAAGCAGTGCCAGCAGGACTCCATCCATAGCTGCTGGGCCACAGAGCCAGCAAGCCCCAGACTCAGGGTGTTGGTCCTCCCCACGTGAGCTGTGACCTCTGCTACACAGAGCTGTGGCCACGTGGCTGCAGCACCCTGCGAGGCAGCTGGGGAGGAAGATGCAGCTTTCTGCTATTTCGGAGAGCAGGGAGGAAGAGGAAGGGCTGCTGACAAAGACTGAAACTCAAAAAATGACGACGATGACAAAATGCCTCCTCCCATTTGGGGAACCAAACGCTTTTGTTTCCTGATGTGATCAGGATGGCTCAAAGCGAGAGAGGCACGCTCATGTCCCAGACTTGCAGCATCTCGAGATGGGTGGGTGTGCTTCTGGGGAAGGAATAAACCCTGCCAGCCCTGCTCCTCTTCTGCTCAGGGGCTGGGAGATCTCCTCAGCCAAATGCCTAAATCCTAACCTGGGGTCCCTTCTCTTCTCCTCCCCCAGCAGCCCTTAGCCATGCTCACATGCAGGGCTTGCTGCCAGCACCAGCTGCCTCCTGGCAGCATCTCAGAGCCAGGAGAAGCCAAGGAGGTGGTAGCCAGGGGCACCACATTTTTGGGAGATGTGGGGACACATGATGGAGGGGATGATGGAGAAGGGGACGTGTACCTTCCCTCTAGCCCTGCTCGCTGCTCATCCTGCTGCTCACCCAGATCCCCTCGGGAGCTCCGCTTCCCTCTGCCCTTCCCGCAGCGAGACGTCCTGACCCCGCTCCATCTCCTGTCTGCGTACAGCGAAGTTGTTCTTCTTGAGATGAACAATGAGACAGTCACTGCCCCAGGGAGCCTGTGGTTGAGGCAAGGAGATGCCATGTCATTTGGTTTCTGCTTTATTTTCTTATTGGCTTTTCTAGTTGCAGATGGGCTCCAGCCACAGAGTCTGGAGGCAGGTCCAGCTTGTTGGGTGGAGGCTGCTGATTCAGTCCCTCTCTATTTCTGGTGCCAGGCTTATATATAATTTATTTCTATACAGTTACAGATATAGCTTTGCAGAGCGTGAGAATTTCAGCAGGGAGATGAGGGGTTTTTCATGAGTGAAGTGTCTGTGTGGGGGAGATTTCAGTGAGAGAAGCTGGCAGCAAGGGCATGGTGTTGGGGGTGTCACGTGCCCTGTGGAGGGTTTAATCCAGGAAAGGCTCACCCCAGGCCCACCCACATCCTCAGTGCTGTTTTCCTGCTCATAGAACTGATCTGGGAAGCAGGGCTGTAGTTCCATTCATGCAGCTGCCCAAGGGAAGCCAAGGCTGGAGAGCTGAGGATGTACCAGCAGCTCCTCCATGTGCTGCTCTCAGCTTCCCCGCTCCCGCTGCGGTTCCAAACTCGTGCAGGGAACAGGCACGAAGGGAAGTGTCTGTCAGCCATGGTCAGGGGCACAGCTCCCATGGATGGGATGGCAGAGAGCTGCAGGGTTTCATCCCCAATCTCTGCAAATGATCTGGTCCGTCCGAGCACTTCATCAATCCTGCCTTGCACTCCATGCAGATCGTAGCCTGGGGGGATGTTACCAGACCATGACTCTGCTCCTCACATCCTCTGCTTTTCCTCTTCCTCCTTCAGATCTGGCTGCTGGGAGGAATCCTCTTTTTTTTTTTTCACTTTTTTTTTTTTTTCTGGAGCTTTTACCAAACTCCAAAACATCTGGAACAGCTCATGGAGCTGGAGTGGATTGTAACGCTGAGGGTGGAAATAGGGTCATGGAAACGGAGGCACCCCGTTGGATTAATGCTGGAGCACGGCACTTGGGAGGGCTTGAGGTCAAATCCTCACCCCTCCCTCACAAAGGAAAAGAGTTGGAAAAATCCTGGGGAGACCCTGGGAGATGTTTGTCCACACCACAAAACCACTGCATGGCTCCAGGTCCTGCTCCCTGGGGAGGTCTCTGGGGGAGGTCCCCCAGTGCCCATTGGTGCCCATTGACTTTGTACATGGATGTGGCGTTGCTGTCAAAGGGCAGCGTGGGCGTTTTGCTCTCCCAGCCACAAAATTTACTCCTACATGGAAGACTGGCAGGAGGTCTAGAAAGAAGCCAGTGTTCTGGAAAGGGCAACAGGGCCCCTGGGACTACACAGAGCCTGCCAGCTTGACATCCATCAAGGCTGAAATGTTGAGACAGATTTATAGAAAGCAACGTGAAGTTAATTAAAGGAAGGGTGTGACTGATGCCAGGCCCAGAAAATGATGAAAATAGATCTCTGCTAACTTCTTTGTTTCTGCAGGGCTAGGATTTGGGCTGATAAAGAGGATAGTGTCAATGCCATAGGCCTGGTCACGTGGTTTGTTTTGGTGTTGGGCCATGGTACAGATGGAGTTGGAGTGGAGTCTGCTGCTTAAATTGGTACATAGATTGATAAACATTGATAATATAAAACCACCATGGCATGCTGATGGAGGTCAAACACGACTGCCTGTGGGCTGCAATATGTGCTGCTGTGGGGAATTGTGGTCACACAGCTGCTTTTCCAGGGGCATTGCACAGAAACTGGCTTTTGAGCCTCCCCAGTTTTACCTGTTTGGTGGAAAAAATAGAACCCTTTGGGTAATATTTGTGAATGGCTGTTAGAGGGTAAGCCAGATCGCTGTGCTTGGTGCAAGCCAGAAGTGCCTTTTTTAGTACAACCACAAAGAGCCTTACACCTAGGAATGAAAAGGGAAGGTGTGTTTGTAGAATGGGACAACCTCTCTGTCTTGGGAAGTGAAAACTATGAATACCATGGCAGAGCCATGGGTTTTATTCTTATTTTAGTGGGACAATCCCTACAAACATCGAATGGATGGACACCAAGGGAACACAAATTTGGACTGGAACACTTGGTTTGTCCGATGGACTTAAATGGAGACACCCTGTTCCCCTGAACCCACGGCCACAAAAGCTTTAACTTCTGCAGGGAGCCCTTGGGAGGGGGATGAGGGCACTGCCACCTGCCAGCCCGCAGCAGGCGGAGGGACGGGAGCCCTGCTGATGGCCTCAGGCTTCCCCATCCAGGCGAGAAAACAAGCTGTGAAAAAGTAAACATGTCACTGAAGTATTTTTCCTTTCAGATGGGCTGATTTTTCCAGGCTCAAAGAAAGGACGTGAGGAAGCTGCTGGCAGACCGCAGCTCACCGGCGCTGACTTCACAAATGTTTGAATAACGTTCAGCAGGCTTTGCAGCGTGTGTTATTCCACAATAAATTAAAAAATAATTTAAAAAATAGTACCGTTGGTCTCTACCAGATGTGATAGCCTCAGGTAACCTCCCTGCCTTGCTCAGCACTGATGTCAGGCCAGGCTGTTCCTGGACCAAATCCTTGCAGATTTGGTCAGATCCAAGCCCACATATGGGACACCTGCATCACACCCTACAGACACCTGTGTGGTGCCACTGTGGAAATTTGGGTGCCGTCCGCCCTGTCCCTTGCATAGCAATGGATGGATCATTGTTTATGTAGGGTCTCCTTAATGTGCCTTCGTTATTGTGCTCTCTCTCACGTTCCCTGTATTTGAACCCCTTATCACAGCCTTGTCTTGGGAATACATTGTCAGGAGGGTGCATTTTATGGGTTGATAAGCTTTTATTGCAGGCAGCCTTGTTTATGGGATGTCTGGAACCAAGAGGTGGGGACCCTGCACTCGGGTGGGGGCCGGGGACTGAGCAGCTCCGTGCCCACATCCCCCTGGGACAGACCCACATCCTGCATGGAGCCCTCTGCGTGCGTCCCCTTCTCCCTTTCCACCCCTCGACCTCAGCACAAACCTCACAAACCTCACTGCCACCCTCAAACCTCCTGATCTCTTCTCTTGGCGGTGGTTTGCGTTGGACTTTTTTTTTTTTTAAGCATCAGTTTAGAAATAAGTGGCCAATAATGGCTTTGCCAGGTGCCGGCTCCCTCTGAGCGTGCCTCTGTGCGCGTGTGTGCGTACGAGAGACAAACAATGATCAAAGGCCTTTATTAGTCCCATGACTGAGCTACAATAGGAAAATTCTAACAGGGACCTGTGTCCTTCCTGCCAGCTCCCAGTGCGAGGGGAGCAGATCCCAGTGAGCACTCTGCCTGTGCTCCCCACTCTTGCAGCCACAGGCACCAACTTCAGCCTTCTCCAGCAACCGGCACTGCTGCACACGCTTGCATACATGTGAGGTTGCATCATAACTGCTTTTTAAGCTATCAGGCTTTTGAAGTGATAGCCAAGGTTTGTTTTTACGCCTGCGTTGAGCCAAGCCCCTCGTTGGGGTGTTTACAAGATCCTGTTCTGTTGGAGCAGGGGTGGGCTCTGCAGTGCTCGGCTGTGTTGGCACAGGTCTGGGCTTAGGGGGCTCCGACCAACGCTGTGAGAGCAGCCAAGTGACAGCTGGGAGGGACTCCAGCTCTCTGCTCAGCTGAGACGTGGTGAGACAACCAGGGCTGGGGTGACGTGGAGGAGAAGAGGCTAGGTTTCTCTAGAAGAAACAGTGAAAACTTTAAAACCACAGAGCCACTTGTTCCATCCTTCACCCCCATGCTGCTGGGTGGGGGGACTCACAGCATCCCCAGCAACGATGGGTTTGCTGTGGTTTTCTCCATTTCTGGGCTCATTTTGGGGTTGTAGAGCCCCAGCACGACCTCCAGCAATGGCTCCTTGCTGGCTGTGAGGGTCTGGCAGAGCCATGATAGCCCATCCCATGACCACCACCGAGCTTTGCAGGGTGGCATCTTGCAGGCACCTTGCTGGCTGCCCTTCTTCCTGCATCCCACATTTCCCCTCATCCTCCACCCATATTCATTTGACACAAATACCCCATCCTGCAGCAGTGGGAATTGCCACCATCCGCAGGGAATGGCCTGAGCAGCCCCAGCCCTGCGAGGATGCGGGATGGGAGCCGAGCGATTACGCTCAGCCCTGGATTCTGCTCCGTGCTTCCAGTCGCAGCTTGCACGGGCTTCCTCGCGGACATCTGGCAGCCGGGCCGTGCAGGCAGCGAGGAATGTAATGAGCTGTGCAGATGGGAGGTGCTGCGCTCAGGTTGCAGCCGTGGGGCAGGGAGTCAGTGTTTTGTTTATAAACACAGGCGGGATGATTAAGATAAGAAGGGGATGGTAATTAAATTAAATTAAGGCCCTGGAAGTCGTTAGATGAGCCTGAAAGCATTGCCAGTCGCTTTAATTCCTGGATCTGCCAAACAGGGGCTCTCTGTGGAGGAGCAGCAGAGGGTGACGGGGGACCAAGGGCTCTTTCATCAGCTCAGCAAAGGGGAGAGGCGCATGGTTATACCCCAAAAGGGGGATGTGAGGGTGAAAGAACAGCACTGAAGCATTGCAGGAGGCAGGGAAAGGTGTACAACTGCTGCTTCTCTCTGTCCCAGAGCCCAGACCTGGAGCCGTGGCACTGGAGGACAGAGGAGCTGAATTCCCACTGGGATGCAGCACACAGCAGGACACCCACCCCAACTGCTGGGTGCAGGCTAGGGCAACAAATTTGGGGTAAAACAGGCCAGGAAGCAGATTTTGGATATGTTTATGTCTCCAGCTCAGAGGCTGCAGCTCTACCCGTGCCAGCTCAGAGCAAAGGACATAGCATGCCCAGAGCCGCCAAGTCCGCCCGCAGGGCAGAGCAAGCCTGGCTGCACACCAGGGACAGCAGCTCCTCCTGGGGCTGCGGTTTGCAGTGGGATCCTGCGCCTGTTTGTTTGGCTTTCCTGCTTGCAGCAGCCCTGATACACCTGAAATGCTTTTTCCTGCTGCACAGATGGGGTAAATTGGTCTTAGGAGGATTTGTGCTGCTTTGGGAAGAGGGAATGGGCAGAGCAGGTGTGGGTGCTGTATGGCAGGAGCTGTATGAGTGTAGGGTCCTTCGTCAGCTGCCCCAACCTGAGGATCCAGAGCCATTTAGGGATGCCATAACCCAGCCCATAATCTATATCCCTGACATAATCCCATAACCCTGCCAAGAACCCAGCCCTGCAGTGCATGGTGCAGAAACTTGGGGTTGAGCTTAGGAGACCTTCAGCATGGTCCTCTGGTGCCAACCCTTTGGAGATGGTGAAAAGGAATTTACATTTATATACATAAAGTGACTATCACCACATTCAGGAGCGAAATAAAGGATCCCTTGGCCGGATCCTTGGAGAGGGGGAGGTCTCATGGGGCACTGAGGGGAGGGCAGGTAAGTGGGGACTGCACCTTTCTGCCTGGGGTCCCTGAGCTGATCCCCTGAGCTCTGGCTGGGCTCTGGGGGCTATATGGGGCTCTCTTCTCACTGATCTCCCCAATTAGTCTCCCATCTCCTTTTTCTCCTCTTCAAAGCACTCAGCGTCATTAATCTCTTCAGGGCATTAATGCTGGGCTGAGCAGCCCCCACCCCCACACACAGCTCTGTGCACCAACAGTTCTCTGCTGAGCTGTCACGGCTGTTAGGGCTACAAAAGCTGCAGTAATGTGAGCTTCTGGGGCTGTTGTCCGCCGAGGCCCAGGCACCCCGGGCCCTTTTGAAGGCAGGAATTTGGCTGAGCGTGACCAGGTTTGTCCCGGCAATGGCCCCGCTCCCTGCAAGGTCAGGGACATGGGGCTGGGGGTGTGCTGGGGACACTGGTGGGCACAAAGGTGTTTCAACCCAACTTAAGGCAATAAACCTGGCATGTGTAGTTATTCCTACCACTTGTAATTGTTCTCTCTTTGGAGACAATTCCATACAATGCAGGAGAGGTCTCGTGGGGTGGCTGCCATGGGCAAGGCAAAGGGGGACAGCAAGCACGGGGGTTCAGGATAGCATCCCCATGTATCACCTGCCGGGACTCGGGGTCTGCTCGGGTCACCTGTGGGAGGTGGCTGATGGCAGGACATGATGCAGGAGGTGCTGGCAGGGCCCACCTAGGGGGGTGCAGACCCCAAAGCCCTCTTCCCTTTCCCCAAGCCCATCATCTCGTCCCTGTGCTGCGTGTCCCGCCGGGAGCAGCCCAGCTGTTGCTGTGAGCACTGCTGCTGGCAATGCTCCAGCCCCGATTACAAAGCGCCGTCGGCTCTCTCCTGAGATCTGAGGTGGCTCGGTGGGATCGAGACAGCTTTGTAATTTGAAACAGTGGGGTTAGCTGGGAATGTGCCGCTGGCCCTGGCCATACAAGGGAAGAGGATCCCACTGCGTCCATGGCCCTGCATTCCCCATCCTGCCCCTGCCCAGGACAAGCAGCCCCCAGCACCCACTGCACCCACAGCTCCCTGGTGGCAGTGGATGGATGATGCAGCCGCACATGGGCACCGGGTTGGGGTTGGGGTTGGGGTTGGGATTGCATTGGGGTTGGGGATGGGTTTCTCTCCCTCCTGTTTTCCACCATGAGCTGAAACCCTACTCCGGGGCAGACGATGCTCGGGGGAATTTGTGACGGCAGATGGTGGGGAAGAGAGAAAAGGACAGAACGCTGCCTGCAGGCATGGGAACACAACACCTCGGGAGGGAACGCGGAGACAGCAGCCAAAGGTGACCGCCCTGCAACGCTTTGGTGTCACAGCCGCACGGTGCTGCCCCGCATTCCCTGCACACACCCCCGCAGGCAGCAGCCGTCCCGCTCCGGATGCATTTTTCTTCTCTTTCTTTCTCTCTCTTTCTCTCTTCCCCCTCAAAAACAAAGATGTTTCCCCAGATGCACTGGTCCCAGTCCAACAGATCCTTTTGTCTTGTCTCTTTTAATTATTTTTTCTTTGTATGTGTTCGCTGTCCTCCCAGGCTCAGCACGGGCTGTCTCACTCTGATGGAGCAGCTGAGGGTGCCAAACCCCTCATGGCAGCAATGCAGTGAGATCATGCCTACAGCAAAGGTGCTGAAAGATGAGTGTGGGGCTGCCCGTGGGTGACAGCATCTCCTTGTGCCAGGGATGGTCCCCAAAGGAGATGTCCTGGGCTGCTTCTGGGCAAGTCGCTTCTGACCTGCTCGGCTGTGGCTGCAGTGTGATGAGAGAACTGGTCCTGTACCCGGGTCCTGGCTGTCCCCGTAACCCTATGGAAGAGCCCTTGGGTGCTCAGATGCAGACTCATCTCTCCCAGCTGCTCTGAGCAAAAGAAACCTTCTGTCCCTGCAGGCCTGCCCTCACTTAACTCCGCAAGAGGAAATTTTCTCCCGAGTTCCAGGGATTGCAGGACATTTTTGATGAGAGGGAGATATGGAAAGCAAACCTGACCTTTTCAACCGGGGAATGGCTGCTTCCCTGCAAGCCTGTGTCACAAAAAAAATGTTGGGTTTTATTTTCTTCCCAGTGCAGCACAGAAAACAAACATCCAAACCTCAGGCTTTGCTACAAAGGACAATTGTCTCTCCAGAGCAGCTCGTGTCCGTCTCTATCCGGCCCTGCCTCCCTGTGCTGCCCCTCGCCTCTCTGCAGGCTCAGGGAGAGCGGTGGGATCAGCCTGGGAAGTGGTTCTGTTCCCACCAAACACCTTGGCTAGCTGTGGAGTCCTTTTATTGCCGGGATGTCATTCACACTGTGCTTGTTTAACGCGCATACCAGCTGCCTCTTTTCATGCTACTGCTCTGAGAGCGGAGATTCACAAGGACTGAGCTCATCTGAAGTTCACAGGAAGATGGGCTTGGATGAGGACGTGGGATGTAAATCCCCTTGAATACTGCATATATTTGCATCTGCATCTGAATTTGCATCCTCTCTCTCATTGCAAGATTCCCCCATCATGGCGCATTGGGGAAATGCAATGCATCATTCATGGGTTGAGTTTGGGAATTTTTTTCTCCCTGTTGTCATCTGGTTAACTTTGCATTGATTTGTAGGTTCCTACAATGGCCAAACAAGGACTTTTCCAATCAAAAAAAGTGCTTGCTCCTGGGCTGAACCTGCAGCACCCAGAGCGTCTCCATCTCCTCGGGCAGCCCCAACATGGCACATGCATGGAACAAGCTCCTCCTCAGCCACTGTGACTGTTTTCCCGCTTTGGGACATAACAGAAGATCCTTTCAACAACATTTCCTTTGAAAAATAATCCATCTAACTCTGTTTTTGGAAAGTGCTTCATGCTCTGCACAGGAAGAAGTTAATTACTGTCCAGGGGGTGAGGGCGTGTGTTCTCAAATGTTTTAAATGTTTAATTTTCTTGAAAGAAAAACCATCTCTGATCTCTGTTGGATCCTCTCCCTGTTTATACAGAGGGTTTCTATTAGTGGGGCCAACAGTACATCCCTGACCGCCACGTCCGTGTCCTTTCCTTCTTCCCTCAAAACAGGAACCCCTCCCGAGGGGTGTGTGTCCCACCTCTCCCTTCACCTCTCTGGGGACTGGCAACAGCCCGCGCCCTCCCCACACTGCTCCATCCAGAGCACAACGGGGGAAACTCGCTCTGGCCACTGTGACTGTTCCTTTTCTGTCCATGTTGAAGAAAGATGGAGAGATAGAGACATCCACAGGCATTTCAGAGGAGGTTTCCAGGCCAAGGCTGTCCCACAGATGTCCCTGCCTCTGTCTCAAACAGGAGCACTGTAAGGAACTGTTAATCTGCTTTGTCCCAATCTCCTCTAAAAGGAATTGGGGTCTTTCCTCCATCCTATTTGCACCATGTATGGGGGCAAGCTCCCAGACACACCTAAGGGGTCCCAGCTGCTGTCCCCAGCTTCTTGGGGTGCTTTATGGGTTGCTGAGCATCCCTGGTGTGGAGGCCATGGGCTTTTTGGTGGGACAGCCCCAAGCACCCCTCAGTGCATTGCCTGCCAGCACACCCCAAGCCCCACATGGTGTCATGGAAGGATTACTTTCCACTTGTTACTGCTGCTTGTCTCAGCTGGTGCTGCTATCAGGGCATAGTCAGGGTTGCTAACTTAATGCTGATGAGAGGATAATGAGAGTGACCATCAGCACCTGTAATAGCCATTAGATTTTTAACTTATTGTGGTCAGGAAGAGGTAAATTTTAATAAGTTGATTTTTAACTTATTGTGGTCAGAAAAGAGGTGAACCCATTCTTACGAGAATGGGTTGGGGAGCAGAGCTTGGGGGAGCTGCCGGCTGCACATGGTGGCATTTCCAGTGCTGGGGACCAAGGTGGACAAGTGTTGACCTGCAGAGCCTCCTGATTTCAGAGCCTGCTTCATGAGGAGTTGTGGCTGTCATCATCCAGGGATGTGTGTTTGACAACATTGTATGGGGGTGGATGATGGCCTTGGGATCTTGCCCACTGCCAGGACTTCTGGGACAGGAGGGGGCTGCAGCAGGGGTGACTGTTGGATGGGTTGGGTGACAAAGAGAACTCTGAAGGCTCTGCAGGCTGGGCCTCACAGCTGTGTCTCCTCGGGTATTCTCCAACCTCTCCCAGCCTTAATTTCCAATGAGCCATTTCCTTTTGAGCCAGTTCAGCCTATATCTCAGACCCATGGCTTGTGTTTGAAAGTGCCCTCCTTGCCCTGGTGACCACAACCTCCAGCAGGCTGGGCATATGGTGTAGTGCCGTATTTTGGGCCCAGAACACCCGTTCAGCGTTCAGGGTGAGCCAAGCTCCGTTTACGGATAGTGAACCAAACTGGTATGCTCAAACTGAGCATCGGTGCCTGGCTGAGTGCACGTGGATGCACTCAGGGAGGAAGGCAGGAGGAGGAGTGGGGAGGGAGAGGGCATCAAAAGCGCTGCAGCTTGAGGAGAGGTGTGGGGGAGCTGTCAGATGTGCCCCAGCCAGGTCAGGGCTCCTTGCAGCTTTATTTTGGCTGCGGGGGTGGCAGCGATGCTTGCAGGAGGCTGTCAGGGGATGGCGTGGCTGGAGGAGACCCAGGATGACTTTATTTCAGAACTATGTCCCTGTGGAGCACACAGTGCCCTTCGGCCCTGCTGCTGGGACCGCTCTGCTGGCGATAGCGCTCGCCCCGTCTCTTATCACCCCGCTGGGAAAAGAGCTGCTGAGGAAGTCAGCCAAGTCCGTGTGTGCCGTCGCTGCCTTTGTCCCTTCGGCATGCTTGAGCCAGGGGCTGGATTTTTCCTCCTTCCTTTTTTATTGCTTTTTTTACTCCTTCTTTCTCATGCACTCTTTTTCTGGTTGATACTGCGTGGATGCGATGTCAGGGAGCAGGATGGAACGCGAGGTAACAGAGGGGGGGGACAATGTCCTGGTGGCACCATCCCAGCCCTGTGGCCAGCTGGGTGCCAGGCAGGAAAGGGCATCCCTAGCCCCAGGAGGGAGGAAAAGGACAGGGACGGGAAGGGCAGAGCAGCGCCTGGGGGAGCCCGTGTGTCGGGGAGAGCACCCAGCTCCTGCGGGCAGGTTGTGTCCTGCAGCCTCCCGGGGGCACGAGGCACTGCTGAACCTGGCCCAGAATAAACAGCCTCGTGCTGCCAGCCTTCCTGCCCTCCCGAGTAGGCAGTCGGCCTGTTTTCCAGGCAGACAGGGAAGTGGTGGAGCCCTTTTTCCTCTGGCCCCATTCCAGTGGAACAGAGCAGCAGCATTAACCCGCTCAGCATGGGAGAGGTGGGACAGCGTGTCCCAGGGCTGTGTCTGGGGTTGGGACTTCTGTGTGTGTGTGTTGTGAAGCAGAGGGGTTTGGCATTGCAGTGGGTTTGCTGCTCTTGCTGTGCTGGCAGTGGGTCCCCTTGGGTGCTGTGGGTCCTGCTGCCCTCCCAGTGGTGATGAGGTGCCAAGAGGATGAAGGAACCAAGGGTTGGTTTGAGCTCACATCCTCCCCCTGCTCCCCACACATTGGGGATGAGGTGCCATCACAAACCACAGGAGGAACCCACACCTTCCCAAGGACCTGACCCATGTCTCTCCCCACAAGGAAGACCCCAAGGAGCCATCCCCTCCATCAGCAGAACAGAGCCGGGTGCAGGCACGTAAGCCAGTTGACTGCCAACCCCTAGGAGCTCACAGTGGGACGGCTCCCCACGGGACGAGTAGCTTAGCATAAATATTTAATAGCTCCAGTAAATATTTAACTTCTCCAACATTAGTGAGGATGGAAAAAACAGACCCTGCTGGGCAGCCCCACAAAGCCCCTGGGTGAGATGCTTTAGAGCACTCTTCCCAAATCTCAGCCGGGCACTTAGGCAGGGCCTGGCTTTCATTACGTGTGTGTGCAGAGCCTAACAGATGGAGGCTGTGAGCTGAAGGCAGCTTATAATAAAAATAGCATGCCCTTTGCATGAGTCAAAGAAGCACCCGCTCCCAATTAAACAGGAGCGTCAGCCATCCGAAGTTAAGGCCGGCACTTCAGCTGGCTTGTGCTTGGCATTAAAATCATCTCCTTGGGCATTTCAAGCTCAAGAGGGTTGAAGAAGTTTTTCAGAGGATGGGCACAAACTATGCAGCAGAGGAAATTCTGCTCCCATTGGCTGTGGAGGCCGCTTAGTGCTGACATCAGCCTCAGCGGGGGGGTTCTGCATTCCCCAGCTACAGTTGGCACGAGGAAAAGCCAAGGTGCACCCGGAGGGGGGGTCCCTGCACAGCCATGTGCTGACCCTCGCTCAACCCACGAGCCTCAGTGTTTGATTGCCAGCATCACTTCCCTTCTTTTCAGATGAACTATTTGCTGAGGGCACGTCCCACACGGGCGAGATGCTGGAAGAACCCTCATCCCACACATCCTGCTGCCTCAATGTGGTGTTTTGGGACTTTGAGGAGCTTTGGGATCTTGGGTGATCCCAGAGCTCCGTCCCTGCCTGGTTTGTGCCGAGGAGCCAGTTCTGCACAGCAGGACCTCAACCCGTTGCCATCTGGTTGGACATGCCTGCGCTAATAATAGTCAGCAAATATTTGCATGTGGGCTTCTTTTAGCACTCGGGTCCCAGAGGGAGCCACATCTCTGGGGTTTTTAATAGAAAGTGAGCAAGGCTGTGATGTCAGAGGAAGGAAAGGTGTGAGAAAACACCAAATCAGTGCAACAGGGCAGTGGAGGGACTGGAGCACGGAGCTGGCCTCCAGAGGAGACGGCGTGGGTCCAGGCCTGGGGAAGCTCTGCCTCGAGCAGGAAGCCTGGCAGGTCAGTGAGGTGAAACCACTCAGACTCATCCTTCCCGAGACGTATTGCTCTGTGCAGGTTCTCTGAAATGCGGTTTCCTGATGCAGCTGTTTGATAAATATTTATCTCTGCTCTATTGCAAAGCAATTAGGACAGCTTCAGAAGTGGCTTTGCTCAAGAGGCTCCACCAAAATAAAGCTATTTGGGTAACAAATCTATCTATCTATTTTCCACTCATAAGGACTCTCCTGAAAGCTTGTGTGGAAGCAGGCATTTCCCAAAGCTCCAGGTAGATGTCCAGTGCTGCTCAAAGGCTAAAACTCACATTTGCACTCTCACTCACCCCATACTGGTTTTATCCCAGTGCCCACTCCTTGAAGGCACCAGCTTGCACCAGCTGAAGGGAGAGCTGAATGGGCTCCTAGCAGGCCACCGTGCAGTCTGGGAGGCCGGCCCCTCTATGTGCTCCTAGAAGAGGGGAAGTTCTCCTGGTGGGAGTTGCAGCTGCCCAATGACAGCAGTGAGGCTGTGAGGGCCTGGTTCTCACCAATAAAGATGTGATCTTGTCCCAGAGTCAGAAGTAGGGCTCCTGTGGAAGGTGCCTGGTCACAGGGAAGACAGCAGAGCCATGTAGCCTTTAAATTTAGGCTGTGAGCTTCTCAGAAAGCTGGTGTTGAGCTTTCTGCTTTTCAGAATAACTTTGCTGAGGGCAAAGCACTGGGGCCATTCCCAGGCTGCAGACCCACACAGACACCATGGGTGTGGGCAGGCTGTGCCAGCCGCTGTGGGTGGGCTCAGGGTCAAGCCTCACTTTCTTGCCCATGGCTACAAGGAACCCAGTCCCAGCCAGCCCTGTTGGGTGACACTGTGATGCTCCTGACGCCTTGCTATGGTCCTGGTGTCAAATGCAGCTGGATTGCACCCAGCCCTGATCCCATCCCTGGAGGAGGTGTGCAGAGGCCAAAGGGCTTTCGCACCCTTTGGGGAGGATGTGAGGGAGCTGTGCAGAAGGAGCTTTGCTTATGGACTTGTCGCAAAAACCCAGCAAATCCTCCACATGTCATGGCTGGAAGGTTAACCAGAGCCTGTCCCTGGGGGACAAAGGGGATGAAGAGGTTTCTTTGTCAGAGCTGGTTGCAGCCCCTGCACTCTCCTCTTGCACAGCTCTCTCCCCCTCTCCCTCCAGCCGGGCGCTGGGCACAAACCTCCCAGCACTCGGGGCCATCCCACCCCTCCCAGCACTGTGGCCATCTGCTCCCAAAACCCCAGCCCTGCTTTTTTGTGCCACTTTGTCCCCACGCATCGCAGTAATGCCTCACTCTCCTCCTCGCCCGGAAACGCGAGAGGTGGGGAAGGGAAAGGTTTCCCCAGCTCTGCGCAGAAATGTTCGAGTGTGTCAAAAGACAAAGGCTGTCCCCTTTGCAACCCACCAGCTGCTGCTGCCACAAAAGCGGGGAGAGGAGGGGGGCCGGGAGCGTGGGGGGCACTTTGTGACCCGAAAGGAAAAACCTTGAGAAAGGAACAGAATAAATATCCCCTCCTTCCGCCCCCTCTTAACAAGAGGGGACAGAATTAAACACTTTTGTTAAGTGAGGGGCTGTCCCCCACACCAGTTAACACGGCTCCTGCGCCCTGTCCTGGTGTCGGACTTTAACTCACTCTGTGTCGTGTCTTTCTCTCCGCGGGCAGAAAATTCAATTAGTCTCGAGCAAATGCCTTCCTAAAGGACACAGAAAACGAAAATAAAGAGGAGAAATCTGCTTTCATCCTGTACAGAAAGAGGCTTTGGGGGGGAAATACAGATTAGGGTGATAAAGAGGCAGGTTTAGGGCTTTCAAAAGGAGGTTTCTCTCTCTTGGTCCTTCTCTTTTTCTTTTTCTTCTTTCTCACTTTCTTTCTCTATTTTTTCTTTCTCTCTTCTTTCTCTCTTCTTCCTTCATTTTCCNTTCCTTGCTTTTTTCTTTTTTTTCCTTTCTTTCTTTTTTTCTTTTTTTTCTTGTTTATTTTTTTTTCTCTCTCTCCTTTCTCCGCTACTCTATCTGCCCTTCTCTCTCCCTTTCCCACCTGCACCCACCCAATGACTAAACCCTGCTCCCACACAGCTGAGCGGATGCTCCTCCCTCCACAAGCAGAGTTTTTTCTTAGGGTGTTTGTCCTGCTATAAGCCTCCAAACTGGCCCCATTTTTTTGCCTGACTGTACAGCTCCTCCATGCAGGCACAGATACACCCAACTTCCAGCAGCTCTGCAGCCAGGGCTGGAGGCTTAGGGTGAACTTGATTTCCTCCATGGGGCAGGGAACCAGAGAGATGGGGATATTACATGGGAAGGTTTGATGCTGGGAACACCTCCATGCTGGGACACCCAACACATTGGGATTCCATAGGAGTCCTGGTAACGAGTGGCTACCAGAAGCCAGGGGAGATGCTGCTGATGGCTCAGCAATGAGGGCCTCCTCCCTGCGTGCCCAGGGCTGGGCACTGCACTGCAGGAGGGGGGGCACAGAAGGGCTGAGTGCCTCCTCTGCAGTGCTTATCAGCGGGGTGAGAGGCGAGCACTTCCCGGCGCTGGTGCTTCCTGCCTCTTGTTTGCAGATGCTGGGCTCTGATCACCACTTCCTCCCCTGTTGCTCACCCACCTCTGGGGCTCAGGGCTCCTTGGCTAGGTTGGCACTGTCCCTTTCTCCCATTTACCTCCCGCAACTGTTTTTCCCCATGTTGTTTACTTCCTCCTCTTACAACAAGTTTGTCTTCGTGTGCTGGGCTGGCTCTTGGCTGCAAAGGCTCTGCAGTGAGGGCTGGTGCCTGCTCGTGCTGCCTGCCAGAGATAAGAACTAATCTCTGGTTTATGGTGGCAAACACAGCGTGCAGATCTGAGCCTCTGCACGGAAATCAGGACTGCACAAACACGAGCAGCAAAGGGCGGGGACTGGCAGCATGTCCCTTTTCTCAAAGCTGATTGTTGTTCTCTTGCAGGCCTTCATCATTGCAGAGGTACAGCTCCAGAAGGCCTTGAGAAGGGGCAGCAAATACTTGGTAGGGCAGAAGAGTTCGTTTTTAGACTCATCAGAGGCTGGGCAGAAGAGAGGCACCCTACCAAATTGACAACCCAACTGTGCATGGAAATAGCTCCCAAAGGTCCTGCACTGACGTTTTATGGTGTCTCTCAAGGTAGACCTAGGAGGGAAAAGACTCCACAAACATTATAGGAATTGCCTAGAAGGGAGGAAATCTGGCTGCCCTCCTCGTGCTGTCAGCCAGTTCTTTAGGTTCACACAACATCTGGCAAGAGATTGTTTTTTTTAGCTTGTGGACTTCTGCTCTGACATTTCTACCACTGTCCTCCTGCCACACAAGCAATGAGGACTCTTGGCTCGTCCTGCTGGCACTGCTTCCATTGCTCAGACCACAGGGGACAACGAACTGGACCGTTTTCAGGTTGCTGCTGGAGATGAATATGTTGCTGTGGGCTCCCAGAGGACAAGTCAAGCCTGCAAAGTGCCAAAGGACAAGGCCATGTGGGACAGAGTGTGGAGCCAGAGGAGTCCAAAAGCAAAGGGGTGGAAGAAGAGGAAAAAAGAGGATGGGAGGACTGGTGGAAAAGCTGTGCAGAACCAGCACCTCAGCTCTCGCAGCAGCTGCAGCACTGGTTAATCAGTCACCAGCTCATAGCCCCGAGCTCCTGCCAGCTGCTTTCATCTCCCAGTCAAAGGGAAGGATGCTGGGCTCCCTGCCTGCCTGCCTGCCTCTGGGCCCTGCTGAGGTCTTAGGTCGTGCATTACCCAGGGCTTGGATAGCCCCAAAAGAAGGAATTGCAGACACTGGCTCATGTCAAATCCCTGGTGTCCATCCATGAAGTCATTGTGGCCTCCTTGGCATTGCTCTAGACTCTGGCTCTCCCGAGGCTCTTGCCTTCCCTCCTTTTAAAAGCACTTTTTTTGCTGCTCTCCCTCCCCCAAACAGGGCTACCAGGCTACCATACTCCCAGAAAACTCCCACTCCTGTTCCCCTTGCAGTCTGATGAGACAAAGTAGAAAAAATGGTCATAGGAAAGAAGAAAGGAGCTGGTTTTGAAGTGAATAGAAGCTGCTGGTCAGGCTGCCACTGAACAAACAAAGGCTTTCCAGCATGTAGCTGCTTGTCTATGCAGGGAAATTAATTGGAACAGCTTTTCCAAATTAGCCAAACCTGATGATGATAAAAATAATAAAAACAAATAATGGATTAAGTTAAATTAGGAAAAAGCATCTTTATTCTGGAATAGGCGTGTCCGCATTCCAGCATATTTTACTCCACAATAGCAGCTTCGCGGGCTCCTCGGTGCCGACAAGCCCCGACAGCAGCCCTGCGCACGCTCCCACTCCTGCTCACCCCTCCTGCTCCAGAGCCTCCTCCATTGCCAGCCCTCCTCCTCCGGGCTGCCCCTTGCCAGCACTTCTCCCTGCAACAGGGCCGCCAGAAGCCCGGCCTCGGCCATCCCACAGACTTTGATCTCTCACCCACACAAAAGCTGTCCCCAACTTTTCTCAACATACATGTGACCCTGTGGGTCCTGCTGCCTTCGACAGCTTCCCCACCGAATTTGACATCATTCTCACTTTTTCTGGGCTCCATCAGAAGAAGGGTGACCAGCAGGGCAACGGAGGTGATTGTCCCTCCCTACTCTGCTTTCATGAGGCCCCATCTGGAGTATTGCATCCAGCTCCAAGGCCCCCAACACAGGAAGGATGTGGAGCTGTTGGAGAGGGTCTGGAGGAGGGCCATGAGGATGCTCAGAGGGCTGGAGCACCTCCCCTGCAAGGACAGGGTGAGGGAGCCGGGGCTGTTCAGCCTGGAGAAGAGAAGGCTGCAGGGAGAGCTCATTGTGGCCTACCAATATCTAAAGGGAGCTTGCAAACAGGAGGGAAAACAACATTTTACACGTATGTAGCGATAGGACAATGGTTTTAAACTAAGGGAGGGGAGATTAAGATAAGATGTCAGGGGGAAGTTTTTCACTGAGAGGGCAGTGAGGCCCTGGCACAGGGCCCGGAGAGCTGTGGGTGCCCATCTCTGGAGGTGCTTAGGGCCGGGCTGGGTGGGCCCTGGGCAGCCTGAGCTGAGGGGTGGCAACCAGCTCACAGTAGGGGGTTGGAGCTAGATGATCTTTGAGGTCTCTTCCAACTCAAGCCATTCTACGATTCTATGAAAAAATCATTCGGGCTCTTCCCTAAGCACCTAGCTCTTTCTGCTTTGCCTGGCACCCTGAAACCAGCTCCCCTTCCACACAGGCAGCTCATCTGCCTTCAGACTGAATCCCAAATGGCTGCACACACATGCAAAAATCCCTGATTTATTTTGGATGGGGAAAGATGAGAATTTGGCATGCACAACCAACGAGCGACCTCTGACCGCGCCGTGTTCGCAGGGCCTGGTTGCTGGCTCCCATTTCATGGTTGTTGCTGCTATGGGCTCAGCCTCCAGTGGGGCGAGTGGCAGTGGCTCCAGTGACTGCACAGAGCTGTGTCAGCTTACAGCAGATGAGGATCTTGCCTTTTCTGTTAGAAGAAACACATAATTTTAATTATCTTGACATGTTTATCACTGTGAGCCCAGGCCCGTTATCTCCACGGGTCCGTTCTCAAATGTGCAGAGCCGAGAGAACATGATTGCCTTGTATTAAAATCATGCATGAGGTATTTCTGCAGCTGCACTCTGTGTCAAAGGATAAGAAACGTGCGGAGCGACTTTCCTCACATTGTTAACCCAGAGAGCTGTTGTGCGCTGCGAGCCATTTCCTACACAATGGGGCTTCAGCTATTATGGCTTATTTATGGGTCTGCATGTGTTTGTCCTGTCAAATCTTCTTACAGAGAAGTCTCAAAGACATTAAAAAATGGTTTGGTTAGTTTCCCTAAAACTTGCTCTGTTTCCCAGCCTGATACATAAGAGCTAGTGCTTTGCTGCGACCACTGTGCCTCTAGGTCCTTCTGCTCCAAACCTGCTCAGCAGAGCTGGGACTTCTCCTGGGGTCGGTTGTGACCTGCAAGGAGGGTCACAAGAAGAGTTGCTCTTGGAGCACATGGAGTTCCATGGGTTGCCCATCATCACTCAAACCCAGGCACCCTATCTGCCTGTCCAGAGCCTCCATGGTGAGGCCCTCATGTCTCCTCTTCCTCCTTTAACCTCATTTCATTTCCACAAAGGTTGTTTTTTGCTGACATTGGCCATGCAGGTTCACAAAAATTTGGTACATTGGCTTCGTTGGCTGGTCTGTTACCTTAGGCTGCCTCAAGCCCATGCCCTGGTGGCCTCATCCCTCTGTTTTTCCTTCTCCCCATTTGCACAGCTGGATAGCTCATATCAGACAGTAAATTCTTGGTGAATTACAAGTTGTGTTGATTATTTGCTACACCAAAGGGCTCAGGCATCTTAGGCATGGGGTCTTTGACCAACGCGCAGAAAGGATCCTCTCTCTCCCAGCAGTTTTTACGATCTCAGGACAAAACAGAAGATAACAAGGGCTCGTCGCAGAGCCCCAGACCGCAGTGTCAGCCAGCCTCAAAATAGTCCCAGCATCAGCAGAAGGGCTAAAAATAAACCTGGCGAGGTTTATTTTCAGATGGACTCTGCCAGAATACGCTGTATCCAGCTCCCTGTCCCCCATCCTGTCGGGGTCCGCCTGCACAGCCTTCCACTGTCCCCAAGGACCTGCAGGTTACAGTGGCAGATGGCAGCTGTGGGGGCCTGGTGACCTGTCACACTGTCACCCATCACTGCCTGTGAGCCCCCGCCAGCCCTGGCCCCGTGTTTGTTTGTGTCAGGCAGCGAAAGACCTGGCTCGGCTGGCAGCCTTCATCCCAGCAGTGCTTGTGCTTCCCATCAGGACCATGCCCTTGGTCCCTGGGGCTGGAGCGTGCCTGCCCCGGGCTTGTCCCCCCTGGGACATCGGCTTCACAGCTCTGCTGCATGTGTGGGTCAGCTGTGGGGCTGAGGATGGAGCTGGCTGGCGAGCAAGGCGACATTCTCTGCGTTTTTCTCCTGAGCTCCTTATGGAGAGATTCTGGGGCTGTGAAGGTAATGCAGAGTGATGCACAGAGAGTCAAAGTGATGCACAGCAAAGCAGCACATCTTGCATGTCAGGCTGTGCAGCATAGCAAATTTTAGGAGTAAAGCAGTAATGACCCATCTGCTCAAATAGCTCTGCTCTTTGTTCCTGGGAGAGCATCACGAGGAGGTGGCCCTGTCCCATTAATACTTGCATGGGAGTCTGTCCCTGCCCTGCATTGGTCTGTGGGGACCCATCTCCCTCTGGAAGGCAAATTGTGGGGTGGAAAGCAGTGAGAAGGAGCTCACGGTCACAGTGAAGGTGCAGGGCCATAAAACCACTCTGCAATGTGTAGTATCAGGGAGAGTTTGTGAAATCAATACAGTGAGTGGGTTATGAGGAGGAACAATGCAGCCAACAATATTTAATTATTCCTACAACAATAATGGGAAACTAGTCTCCTGGATCAGGGTGCAAATTGAATTGTCCCCTTCGCTCCCCTTCCCATCATTCAGCCGAGCACAATGGCACAGATGCAGCCTGAGATGCTTTTCCTTCCTGCAAGGGATGCTTGCCTGCTTGGGGTGATGGAGCCTGTGTCCTCAGACACATCCCTTACCCCAGGGCTGGAAGAGGAGATTCTCTCCTGTCCCATGTGCCATCATGGCTGTATGATAACTTCAAGTGGGAGTATGGCAAGGCTTACAAGTGCATTGTGGTCCAGGGTGCTGTACATAGCTGCTCTGCCAAAAAACAAAACAAAACAACAAAACAAGAAAAAAAAACATTTAGAGTTTAGAGCAGGCAAAAGGCAGAGAGAAAACCAAGGCACTCATTGGTGGTGTGCCACGGCCAAGACCGCTTGGCATGGAGCTGGCAGAGCCCTGGCAGCTGTGGCACCAGGAACCCCACGGCAGCGCTGGAGCCCAGCTCAGCCCCGTTCACATTGCCCATCCTGCCCCAGGCAGTGTGGGGGCTGCCATGTGGGGTGCAGAGAAGCCCCCAGCCCGAGGGTCCAACCCACGGCCAATGCAGAGCGCAGCACAATGCAAGGGGCAGCCTTTGGAAAGAAAATCTGTTTTCCCATCAGAGCAGAATTGCTTTTATAGCTGCAGCCAGCACATCCCAGCCTTTCTGTCCATTGCTTAATCAACTCCAGAGTTTGTATGGCTTTCTTCTGGGGAAAGGAAAAAAAAAAAGGGAAGAAAAGAGGAAAAGAATGAAGAATGCAATTTTTGCAAACGCCCCCCGCCTCCGCAGGGTAGCGTGGGGCTGCAGCCCCGCAGCTCGCTTCCTCCCTGCCCGCCCCCGCAGGCACCGGTGCTGGCCCAGCTCCTGCACACAGATGTGGGCTTCCCCCAGGCTGCTGCGCTGTGCTGGGAAAGTTTAAACCTGCCCTGGTCCTTTCACAACCCCCCCGGCCAACAGAGCATCCCCCACACCCTGCATTGTCCCCTGGAAGCGCCTCATCTCCCTCTTGGATTTTGCTGGGTAGGAAGGACCCTGGGTAAATAAACAGCAGCTGGTGGTGAAGTGCAGCGTGATGGCTTTTTCCCATTCCCTGGATGGCTCCGTGATTGTGTCCAGGTGCAGGGAGTCGGGGCCAGAGACTGAGCACTGGGATGCTGGGACACATTTGGCATCGTTCGGTTTTAACAACGTTGGCTGCGGCAGAACGACTCCGGGCTGACCCTGCACGCATACATTGAAAGATTGCAAGGCAGCAGCACCCTGCAGGGGGAGAGCTTTGGGGCCTCGGGCCCACACTGCGTCTGTAGCAGCAGTAACAGGGGAGGCAGATCTGGGGGAACCCAGGGGCCAGTCCCGTCTGGGGTGTCCTCCCCTCCCAATGGTACTCATTCAAGGCAGCCACAGCAGGAGCAGGTCTCTGCCACATGCAGATCTGCTGAAGCCAGAGTTACCCTTGGGCTCAGTGGAAAGTTGGTTTGAGATGGAGGAAACCAAACATAGTTTCACTTTGTGTTTTCCTTTTTAAACACTGAGTGTGATCTGTGGGTCTGAGAGCACTTCGGGTTCATGGGTATCTGTGGTGTGGCTCTGTCCCTGCCTGGGGAAGTGCCCCTGGGGCAGGTGGCAGCCCCAGGCCCCATCAGCACCAGGGGGTCGTGGTGATGTGATTGAATTGGGCAGTGACATCTCCTGGGTCTTCACGTGGCAGCTTTTTGCTCTCCACCCACAATGCCACCGGGATGCACAGCACCCATAGGTGAAAGCACCGAGCTGGGTTTCACTCTTGCACAGGCAGAAGGAGCTGGGGTCCCTCAGGAGATGTACATCCCATGGCTGCACCATGGACACCTCCTGTCCCAATATGTCCCCAGGCCCAGGGGACACTTTGCTGCCTGCACTCTGCACCCGCCCTGGTGATGGCACAGCAATGAATCACAGTCTGGCGCCGACAGCATCCCTCTCCATACCACACCTGCCACGCTTTGGTTCGCCCTTCCCCTGGACAAGTTTTTTCCCCTCCCTTTGAGAGTGGCTCTTTTCAGCTGCCCATGAAAGGGCCCTGTTCCCCGGTGATGGATTGCACCTGATTTCAATATCAATGAGGGCATGCTCTGCTCCTGCAGCCCCGGCAGCTTGTTTAGCTGAGGTTTGTTAGCAGGATTGCCCTCCTCCTCCCTTCCTTTGCTGCCTCCTGCTCTGCATGGAGGGCCAAAGCCGTGGCTGATCCCGTCCTTGGGAAGGATTTCGCCTGCTGTGGGTTGGGCAGTGCAGGTGATGGTGCTGGGTGCTGGAGGGCTGGAGCCAGGGTGGGTTTGATGGGGAAGGACGGTGAGCGTGGGGCCTCCAGCAGCAGCCTGAGGAGATGGCGTTGCCATGGTTCCTCTTCTCCCTCCACTGATTAAAAAAAAATGAAAGAGAAGAAAAAAAGATGATCCTTTTTTTCCTCTCAGCTTTTCATCTCCTCCTCTAAGGCTGCTGCTTTCAGTCCTATGTCGAATGCACCCATTGCTAAAGGAGCCAGAGGGTGCCATAAATCTAGGCAGCCCCAAGCAATGCCTCTCGCCCCCACCCCATCCAGCGGGCGCCTTTGTTGTCCCCACTGCCAATGATTTATGGCCCTCGAGCTGGGGAGATCAGTCAACTACAGCCCCAGAAGAACTTCCAAGCCACGGGCTCCTGGTCAGGGGCTGGACAAGGAGAGTCCCATAGAATGGGAATCCCATAGAAAAGGTGAAGAAGGGCATTGGAGTTGTGCAGCCAACCCTGCTGCCCCACAGGGCAGTGCCTGGCTCTCCATCACTGCAACCCAACCATGTTCCTCTGTGCCGGGACATGGTGCAGGAGCGGTGAGACACAGTCAGGGGTTTGTTCCCCCTCTTCACTCCCCTCCCCTGGATTTAGTTAAGCTTCGCGTCACGGATAAGAGGAAAAGGAAAACAGGGAGAGGGGAAGCGACGCAAACTGTAAAAACACTGAAAGAATCCTCCAGCTCCCTGGGGAGCTCAGGAGTGGGAATGAGGGTCTGCATTTTCCAACGGGAAGCACCGGGGGAAAAATAAACCCTCCAGATGAGGCAGTGAGGTGAGTCCCTCCCAACGAGGTCAGGACACCCGGAGCTGCCAGATGGCTCTTCCTCCTCTGCAGTCCCCAGCACTGTCCTTTGGGCCCGGGTTTGCATGGCCCATGTCCTCGGGCAAGCAGTTTGGTTTTCTGCAGAGGTTTCTGCGCTGCTCCCAGCTCCTGGTCTGGGTTGACCACTTCTCCCTGGCACATGTGGTGGCAGTGGCTGTGGGGACATGGGGATGGATCTTAGTGTTCAGTTGTCCCTCCTGCCTGTCCGACCAAGTCAAGCCTCATCCCCTGAGCTTCTCATTTCATCTCCAGTCCTGAGAAGCAGGCAGGTCCCAACGCCGGGAGCAGAGCAGCACAGCCCTGTAGGACCGTGTCCTTTTTGCCTTCCTCAGCCCACTGCTCCGGTGGAGCCCCGTGGTGGCCATGGTGTGTGACACACACAAGAGATGAGGCACAGCACAGGGGCTCTGATGCTCTTTGTAGCTCTCCCGGGGCACTGCTTACAGACAGTGAATTGAGGCAAAAGTGCAATGTGTAACCCGCAGGAGCACAGAGCCCAGCACAGCTGGCCCTGGTGGTACACCTGGATGCAACCTGGATGCCCACGCCATGTCCCCATCCCCAGGAGGACACCCAGTGCTGCCCCATCAGCTCTCACCTCGCTGCCTTTCACCAGGCTTTCGCTGCCTTCTGCTGAGATTTCTCTTTCAAGGCTGGGGCTGAGCAAACAGCTGCCGAGCTCCCATTTTGGGGGTGAGCTCGGAGCCCCATTCTGCGGCGGAGCCGTGGGGGCTGTTGGCAGCGAGGCGAGCAGCTGTGCAGCAAGGCGCTGCATCACGGAGGCGGATCTGGGTGCGGCCCCGTGGCGGGCTGTTCGTGCCTTGGGGCCACTCTTTGCTGCGGTGTCTGACAGATGCTGGCAGGTAGGGGCCGGCCGGCAGGAGCAGCACTGTCTGAAACACAAACCAGAAAAAGGTGCTGCGGGGCAGGGATGGGCGCATGCTGGAGCCTTCCTGACAGCTGGGTTTCCTGTGCTGGTGCCAGGTCCCTGCCACGGGTCTCCCCGCAGTCTCTGTGCAGCTCCCAGAGTGGCTGCTCCCCTGCAGATGAGGAATTTGGGTAAACGTGGGGTGCGGGGAGGAGCCTGCATGGGTGAGAGGCGTGGGTGCTTCTGCCCCAGCTCCACCGCCTCCCACCACACTGTGGTCCATGAGGCAGAACTAACTGGGATCGCACCCATTGTACCTCCATGGAGTTTCCAAGGGATGTCCTGGGAAAACTACACAGGGTTTTTCTCTCCCTTTCTTCTCTGGAAATTCCCTGAGTGTGTGTATTTTCCATCCAGGCCGCACGCTGCAGCAAGGAATCCAGTTTTGGTAGCTCCTGTCCTCCCAGCTCACCTCTGGTGGGAAACATGAGCGTGGTTGGTGTGCTGATGGCACCACGTGTTCTTCCTTTTGGCAGGTTCTGGGAGTAAAACCAAGACGTAAGTGCAGGATTGACACATACAGATACCCGTAACGTTTTCTCCAGCAGCTTTACGGCATGTGGAGCATTGGCATTGTGATTAATTGTGTCCCCGTAGCAACGGGACAGGAATTGGAGGAATTATGTATTTATGTTAATATCTAGCAGCAGCCTTCGTGCTGAGGTTCAATGGGAGGCAGCCCTGCACACACGGCTCCGGGGCAGCTCCTGCAGCAGGCGGGGAAGAAAAGGCCGCTTGTTTCTTGAGATGCTCTTTCCTATTCAAGCTCCTTCTCCATGTTTTTATTCAGCTGCATCTTACAGCAGGCATCACACAAGCCCAAGACTATTATGTGCTGAAAGCTCTCCCTGTGGAGAAAGCTGCTTGGATCCGCCTGGTGTTTTCCAGCCCTTCTCCCCAGTGAGGCATGCAGACAAGTTAAAGCAGGCACATCTCAACAGGGCCCAGAGAGGATGGTGGAGGCTCTGCCAGGAGCAGAAGGGCCGCCTCCCTCTGCTCTCTATGGGGGAAATCTGGAAGACCATCACTTTCCCGTCTCCCATTGCTGGGATTTTTTCACCCGGTGCGATGGGGCTGGTCCGTAGCGAGGGAGGCATCACCCACTGGAGGTGATGGGGAGCTGCATGGCAGGGCTCCAAGCGAGGGTGGGGACTTTGCTGCTAATGCGAACTGAAGGGAGCTCAGGCGAGGGATGCTCCCATCTGGCAGCTCCACTGCTCTCTCGCATCTGTCCCCATGCGTCCCTCCAGGCTTGGGAGATGGGGGCAATATTGGGGCACTTCTTTCCCAGGTGGAAATTTCCCCTTATCCTGCACTGGATGGTCCCCAAGGGGGGGTTACCCCCATCTTGGGGTTGGGCTTTTTGGGTTTCTGGGCTCTGCAAAGCTGGGGAAGCGTCTCTGAGAGCTCCAATGCCACACTGGCAGCAGCATTTATTCACTGTATGCATCCAAAAAAAGCGATTTTGCAGCAGAGGCTTAGGTGAAAGGCTGCTCAAAGTGTGGAAGTGAAAAGAGAAGAAAAAGTGCAGAAAAAGGGGGAACAGGAAAGAGGAACATCATATGGCAAAGAGGCTGTAAGAGGATCTTCACCTTTATCCAGATCGGCTCCTTGGCCCCTCATTGTGAAAGCTTCTGCCTACAGAAGCTTGGCTGCAGCGCTGAGCTGAGCTCACCAAAAAATGTGCCCTTTTGTGGGGAACCAACAATGTGCAAATTCAGGTCAAATGCAAATGCGGGGCTTCAGCCAAAACGAGCGAAGGAAATCATTTGGAAGATGTCGAAACGTCTCGTTTCAACATTTTCAAAACAAAACATTTATGGTTTCTTCATTTCAAAACCATTTTTCCTATTTGAACAGTGCCGTGCGTCAAAAGGAGAAGAAGAGTTAAAAGGTGTGAAAGACCCCAAAAAGGGAACAGAACATTGTGGTCTTGGTGGGACGTTTCAGGTTGAGCTGAGCTGAGTCTTTTTGACATCTGGCCAGCATTTTTCCCCTTGATATTTATTTTTTAGTGCAGAGTGAGCAGAGAAACCCCATCCCATGGAACATCCCAGAGGACTGGGGTTGGAGTTTGCCATGCAACCACTCCCTGGCTGCTCAGAAATGAATTTCTGCCCCTGATTTCAGAGCTGTGAGTGCTGCACCGTGCTGCTGTGCCCATGCCATGTGTCCCCACGGAGGGGCCCCGGGTGCTGTCCCCTCGCTCTCGGCTCTTCCAGCATGGTGAAAGCATCCCTTTGTGCCTGCGGAACGCGGCCGTGTGCCCTGCCCGCCCCACACCGCACACCCAGCCCTAGATTAGCGCGGCTATCAGGACACATTTAGATATGGACCATTTCCTCCGCCGTCGCCAGTGCAGGGGAACGGAGTGTGGGAAAGCTCTTCCCAGGGCGCGGGGCCCTTCTCTTGCCCGCGTTTTTGCCCAATCCCAGCGCTGGGGCTGGTGGCTAATCGGATTCCCACCGCGCCGGGCGCGATGCAGCCGCAGCGTGTGACCCTCCGGGGGAGCAGCGTGGCTGCGGAGCCCTGTGGGAACCAGGGCGAGGAAGGCTCTGCCAGAAAGGGGGAGATTTTTCAGGGTTCAATAGTCAAGGTCTTTTCCAGCAGGCCACCGTGCCTCAGGAGCTCGCGTCCCACCTGTGATCTGTGTGTCCCCCCCCCCACCAGGGGACAGCCCACTGGAGCTGGTGGTGTTAACCCTTGGTGGCCTGGGTCACTGGGAATGAGTTTAGAGGGGCAGAAAATGTGCTGTAGGGCTGGATGCAGCGTGGATGAGCACCTGCTGCTCTGTGGGTTTTGTAGCACGAGGGTGATGTGTCCCTATACTCCAGGCACCCAGAACTGGGTGCTGCATGGGAGCACCCTGCCAGATGGCATTGGTGTCCCCTTTCTGTCAATGAAAGTAATAGGGAATACAGAGGTTACATGGCTTAATCCCAATAACAGGGAGTTCTGGGTCCCAGTCCCTCTAAAATCATGAGGTTTGATGTGAACTGGTGGACTGGGGGTGACTGCTGCCGAGATGGATTTTTGGGAGACCCCTTCTGTCCTCCCCACCAGAGCCAAAGCACCCGAAGCGAACTCCAGGTGTCATCAGTACAGCCGTGGCACTGCTCCCCCAGGGATGGGGACCACAGGGCTGGCAGATGCCCCAAAGAGGGGAATGGGAGGAGAAGCTGTGTCCCTTGGTGTGGGGTGAGGATGCTCAGATGCTATGGATAGGAGAAGGATAGGATGTGTCTCTGCAGGGTTATTCCTCACTCTGGAGGGCTTTTGCAGCCAATGGGCCATGCTGCCAGTGCCAGCTCGCTCCGTTGCAGCAAGGCAAACCTTGGGAAAGGCCCCTGGGACTGCGGCTCATGGGAACCGGCCGGTGCAGGACCCCCTGCAGGGCCACTTCCCAAAGCCAGCGTTGATTCTGCCACCTCCTCCTGACACCCTGCAGTGCTTCCACCCCACTCCCGTGCTGCCTGTGGCCCCCCGCCAGGCTGGGGATCCCTGCCCGCCGCCGCAGCACGGGGAAGGCAAACTTCACACCGTCGTGCCAGGCCGGCTCCCAGCACGCCTCCTCCTCCTCCTCCTGCCTTGGGTATTGCTGTGAACACATCAGTGGCAGTAAAGAGGTTAATGGGAGCGGGAGGAGGGAGAGGGGGGAGAGTGAAGCTGTTCCCATGAACTGGCTCCAAGGCTTTTACAGAAGCGGAGCATCTGGCCACGGGGCTCATTTGTCCTGGAGCAGATGGTCCTGTCCTCTGTCCCCGGCCTGGGCGATGGGCTGTGGCTGCTGCTGAGCCCAAAGAGCCTTTGTCACTTGGAGATTTTGCAGGAGGCAGCGCTGAGCCCCACAGAGGGGGAAGAGGGGCAGGGAAGAAGTCCCTGGGAGAGCTCAGCAGCTTTCAGCCTAAATAGGCTCTAGTAGGTGATTTGTTTAAAGCCTCCAGAGCTCAGTGCTGACCCCTTAACCCAGAGCCCCAGCACTGAGCTCATGAGGTCCAAGCATGCCCTGGAGGCAGCTCTGGGGCTGCCTTTTTCCATAGCAGGGAGATACACCCCAAAACCAGACATTGTTCTCCCCACATGGAGCGATGCGTTGGGTGGAGAGCATCCCTGCCAAGGATGCCGCAAAAAAGATTTATGATGTGATGGTTCAGTGCTGTAAGCAGAGCTCCTGGATTTCCTAAGAGGATCCTCCTGCTGCTGCACAGGAGGTTTCCATGCCAGGAGCTGCTGGGCAAGGCAGGAGCACAGTCCTGGAGAGGGACCTCAGCACTGCCCTCAGCCTGATGTGGATCATACCTTGGGTTTGTCCTCTCCCTGTGATACCAGGTCTGACATCTATCTTCCTGGAGCACTTTGCAGGCAGCTGCTTTGTGCTCCTGCCCAGGCCCCTGATGGCAGGGTGGCTGTGGGGATGGCCCGGGTGCCTCTCTCCCCCCAGTGTCACCTCCAGCTGGGGCACACCGGGCTCCACCTCCATCCATGCTGGAGAATAGGCCCCTTGCTTATCCCTCTCTGAAGACAGAGTTGAGCTTCCTGATTTGCCCCTATCTGGGCTTGCAATCTCCAGCAAAATAGCTCTGGGCTGTCTCATCAGCAGCTGTGACATAATTGTTGTTATCGGAGATTGAAGCAAAACCTCCCTTTGCTCTCCACACACTGCAGCCCTTTCTCAGCACTGCTCTACTCTGGAGCAGGAGCTTGGAGCATCCCCCACCTGTTCCAAATTTCTGCCCCAGGACTGAAGACGTGAGGTCCTTCTCTTGGATCTGCTCTGCCCTTCGTTAGAGAACTTCATACCATGACACCTCTTCTCTTCTTGCTTCTTAAAGCAGTGACTATGCTCAGCAGTGCAGGATGTTATGATTTTTAAACATACCCCATCGGTGGAGATCCTGAGGTTCCTCCAGGCTTTGTCCTGAACCTGGTGCCCATGGAGGTGGGAGAAATGGCTGAGCTTGCCCTCAGATGAGTCTCCATCACTCCACGGAAACCATGTCTTCCCCCATCCCTTTGCCAAGAATAAAGAGAACTGATGACATCTGCAGCTTTGCCAACACGTTCCTCAGCCCTCCCGGTCTCTGAGCATCCAGGAGAGCTGTAAGTTATTCTCAGAGAGCCCACATCCTCCCACTCCCCTGGATTTTCCTACCTTGGCTCCACCACGTCCCGAAGGGAGGACAAGGACAGCACAGATCTTCCTCTGGAAGCATGTTTACCAAAGGAGGGGAGCAGTTTTCCAGATGTTCTGGAGGGAAGTGGCTCCATCCAGAGACCTGCCCATTGCACGCTTTGTGTCCCTGCTAAGACATCTTTTCCTTGCACGGAGGATGCATGTGCTCGGCAGCTGGCCCAGCTTGCATCAACCTGGACCTGCTCCCAGACACCTTGGCCAGGGCTGCACACTTACACACGCCGTGGCGGCTGCAGGCTGGTGGCCTTGGGGAGAGACCAGCCCCATGCTCCCCAGCTGCAGCACGGACTGTTCTGCCCATCTGAGAGCCTTCCTCCCCACCCCAAGTCTTGTTCCCTTCTCAATCAGCCATCCAGGCTGGCACACACCCATGTGTGTCCCCCACTTGCCTGCCCCATTGTCCCCAGAACACCCACAGTCACCATTTCCCATCAGACTCATCCTGCTGGCCCTCACCAACCCACCAAGGGCAGCCTGGCAGAGGGCTGCTCTTCCTTGAAGCTGCAGCAAGGAGCTGGCTCAGTTTAGAGAACCAAGAATAATAAAAGGAAACGCAGTGGGCTGCAGTGCAGTAGGAAGCGGGTAGCTGGGTGCTAAAGACAACAGGGGAAAGTCAATGGCAAACAGCTGCAGTGCAAATGCTAAGCAGAAATGAAAGTCTCTGCAAGCTGCAACCAGCAGCAGATGCAGCCAGGGATGAGTAAGTGGGTTTATCACAAAGGGAGGAGGTCATTTGTCACCTTAGGCAAAACTGGTGTGTCAAAAGTGGGAAACTGTGAATGCTCAGTGGCAGTGTGCTGCAGTGCAGAGAAACCACAGCTGATGCTGAGGAGAGGAGCCAGGACACCGAGGTGTTAGGAGGAAGCCCTGGGCTTGAAGAGAAAGGGCTCAATCCAACTACGTCCTGTGTTAAGGTTTCAGCCAGTGAACAGCCCCATTTGTGCTTGAGGCCAGCAGTGTTTTATTGGACCAGGATTACAAAAGTGATGAAAAGTCTGTATGAACCCAGAGCAGGGAGGAGAGGGAGGAACTGATCCATCAGCATGAGAAGGCTGCAGATAAGGGCTCGGCTGTGGGCTGGGTCCTGTTGGCGAGGCCTTGCTGGGTTATGCAGCTTCCCAGCAGGGAAGCAGGCTGTGCCTTCCCATGCATTTCCCCACTGGTCATTGAGTTTTTAGAGTTGTTTCTACTCCCCCAGCACAGAGCTGTGGATGAGGGGATGCACTCTCACCCCCATCCATCCACACACATGGCGAGCAGCGATCACCATCCAGTCCTCGGTGGGGTGTGTGTGTCTCACCCTCTCCATCTCCATGCTCAGGCTTGGGGACACTTGCCAAGGGCACAGGGCTTCCATCCATCCCTGCTCTGTTAGGGACATCTGAGAAGAGGAGAGATAGCACCGGCACGCAGATGTCGACACCAGCTCCTCGCTGGGGAGTGGTCCCTCCGGACCCGCTGGGTCGGCCAGGAGCGCCGGTGCCTTTCGGCATTGTCCTAAAGCTCCCGGCCCGAGCTGTGCCGTGGGTTCCCACAGCTGCACTACAAAGGAGACACAACAGGCTCCTCTGGGGACAAAACCTAATCTGAGAGATACCAGGCTGAGAAAGCTCTTCCTAAAAAAGACACAGTGAAAAGCTCTCGGATGCCCCGTGTCCGCTGATACCCGATACAGCCGCCCGCGGTACGGTTACCTCCAGGCAGGCTTTGTCCGCTGCGGCTCCCCTGAATGTCACACTTGTTCCCAAATACCAGCGGGGAACAATGTGGGGGCAACACAAGGGAAAGCCTCCTCTGTCCCTCCCAGCCAGAGAGTAAATATCAAATGCCTGTGGCAGAGGGGAGGGAGGGGAACGGCGAGCAGGGAGACAAAAAGGAAAAAGCCCGCAGCTGAGAAATGCCACTGTGAAACTGGGTCATGGCTATAGGGTGGCAGGCAGAGAAGGGCCCCAGCTCTCAGTGCTTGGAGGCCTCATGAGCAGCTCCTTCACACACAGCCCCAATAACTCTGCCCCACAGGGCATGAGCTGGATGCAATCTGCTTTTCCATTCCTATCTTCCCTCTCCACTGGCGGTGAAGTCAAGCCCTCTTCAGCCCCCTCCTTCCTGCAGGCCACACAGGGCTTCTTCCTCTCTCAACGTATCCCTTTGTCCCTTGAAGGGGATGTGTGTCCAGCTGAATGTGCCAGCGGCCGGCGGCTGGCTGTCCCGAGCCCTGTGCCGGATGGGGACATGGTCCTCCCACGTCCCCGTGCTCCCGGAGCTCGGGCAGCACAGGCAGGAGCCCGCCTCTATCAAAGGCTTGATGGAAATGCAAACAAACAGCCACAAATGCAGTGGCTGTCAGCTGCGCATCGTCTTCAAACATCTCCAGCCTCAGGGCTGGAAGGGAAAATCAGCTCAAAACATGTTTGTGCCGGCACAGCTGTCCTTGCCCATGGGGCTGATGGAGGGGCCGGCAGGTCCATGGCTTGGGCAGCCTGGGGCAATGGGGAAAGAAAATAGGATTTTCTACTAGTACAGGCTCCAGGTCTGACCGAGGACTCATTGATGTTAGAGGCAGCTCTACCATAGACTTTGCCAGGCTTTTGTGCAATCTTGTAATGAATCAGTGGGATCATGGAAGGAGGCAGAACAGCAGGAACAGAAGCAGGTGAGCTCAAGAAATAAATCCAGCCAAGCACAAGGGACCACAATGCATTGTCTCCCCCTGAAAGAGATTCCCCTTTCCATAGGTAACTGAAGAAAAAAGTCTCAGAGAAACTGGAGAAGTGAAGGATGGGTTTGGGATGGACCGCTCTGGAATAACACGCATGCAAAGAAAAGACATCTGTTCTCATTTCAGCTAGCTTGTAGAGCAGAGAAATTTCAGAGGGATCCCATTAGGGTCCTATGCAGTGAGGAGGTCCTGGAGACAAGGGTGGAGGCAATGCTGTGCTGTCTCCTTGGTGGACCGTAATGGGAAATCCTCCAGTGTGAGAAGTGACCCCACTGAGCAAGCCAAGGCAGAGCCAACTGCTGAAACTGCATTTTGGAGACAAATAGAGGCTCATGTGTTGCAAAAGTTGATGGAAGACTTCCTGCAAAGAGAGGACAACCCAGGAGCAGCCCAATCTGTTGCCAAGTGGCCACACAGGGTGTGTGACCTTGTCCCATAAGATAAGGAGATTTATTCTTCTCCTTTTGATAGGACATCGATTATGGTTTCCATGCTTGCGAGGGCACCAGGGGTTCAAAGGGCTGAGGGGACAGCATGGAGCAATGCAAGACAAGGCTCCCTTGGCTTTGCCCAGAGATTTATGGATGCTATTTGTCTTCAAATAGCATCGGTATGAACATCCAAGTGCTTGTGACCAGACCAGAAAGGCAGAATCCATCCAACCCGTCGCACAGAGATGAACTCCAAACAAGCCTGGAGACCCCTGGCACATCAGGAACCCAAACAGAGCACGCTGCCAGCGCTGGGGCCCTGCTCAGCTGGACGCCGTCCCAGCGCCGTGCCTTGTGCTGCACAAGTGATGAGTTCAGTGCACAACGGAGCTGGGGATCCCACCGAGCCAGGAGGGCTGTCTGTCCGTCTGTGTGTCACTCTGACAGACAGCCAGGGCCAGTTTTGATACTTATTCAAGAAAAATAGCTGTTTTCAGTGGATGTAGCCACGCATTCCTCGTGCTTTTTGGGTGAGATCCTCAACTAAGGCAACTCAACTGGACGTCACTGATGGAGCTGCATTGCACTGGAAGCAGTCCCTGGGAAATAAAGCATGACCACAGGTGCTGCAAAGTGGGATGTTTCACAGAGGAGCCTTCTGTGGACGGAACTCAGTGGTGCTGGGAGATTTTGTCCTGATTTTGGGTGGAAGCCCTTGCCACCTGTGTGCCTAGGGCAGAAGGAGCTGCAGGGCCACATGTGCTCTGCCGGCTCGCTGCCTGCAGGAAGCCTCCATGTGCTATTTTTGCAGCACTGACCTCATTGCTTGGATCAGCCTGCCCTTCTGCAGCTTCCTCTCCTTGATATCTGGCTTTTGCCCCGTTATTTCCTCACGCGTTGAGCAATCACCTTAAGACTCTCTTCTCATTTCTTGAATTCTTGTTTATCTCCCTGCACGGCGCGGGGCTCTGACGGGGCTCTGCCTTCCTGTCTGGCCTCGCCAGTTCCTCTGTTTACCTATAACACAAATTATACATTTGTTTTTTTGTTTTGTTTTTGTGGCTTTTGTTTGTTTGTTTGTGTTGTTTTGCTTTTAACCCAGAGCAACAACTTGGTGCCAGGACAGAGATGTTTTCCTCTCTTTTCTGCTCATTTCTCCACGGTCCCCACTACCTTCTCTGGTTCTCACCACCTGCAAAGAGCTTTTCTTCTGTCCTCACCACAGGCAACAAGCCCCTAATAGGTCCCATGCTCACCACTGCTGCTTGCAGGGAGGGAAAGGCTTCGATCCCAATGGGACACAGAGGGGAAATGAAAATCTCGTTGCTCCCCCACCTCCCTGCGCTCCCCCGTGACCTCTCTCCCCTCGGTGATCCCACACTCTTCCCTCACAAAGCAAATTCTTCCTGGATTATATTTTAATATCTGCAAAGCCTCGAGTTTGAAAGAAAAACAAATGTGAAACCGGCTCTTGAATTTCCTCGATGTGAAAAAGGAGAACCCTCCTCCATTGCTCCCGGAGCTCGGCTAGGAGCGGATTAGGGTGAGCAGAGCTGACGGCCCTGCACTCGGTCAGGCCTGGGATTGAGATGTCAGGAGCTTAAATCAAAAAGAGAGGGGATGGGCACGCAGTGCAAGGGGGGAGCGTGACTGAGCATCCTGGGAGCCTCTCTTTCCCCGTATGTTTCTGATCCATATCTCTGGGATGCACCAGGAGCATGGTCCTGGGCAATATCTGCCTGTGGCAGCACCCCACCCCGCAGAGGCTGGGATTCGGCTGGGAAACGAGGGAAAGCAAATCTTGCTCTTCCATCTTTTGCATTTGACACAATTTGGACTCAGGGGAAATGACAGCTTGTTCGTGCCCAGCCCTCGGACCGCTCCCTGCTCGGCACAAGGGCTCTGTGCTTATTCCAGAACAAAAGCCATATTATTCTGAGTGTAAAATCCAGAACTCTTTTTGGCTAAAGCCCTTTCTCCATTAGAGGGGACAACTCACATCCAGGCTGTTCCCAGATGGGGATGGTAGTTAATTCTCCGCTTGGACAACACCTGAGATAAACCCCAAGAAATGCCCTGGTTGTTGTTAGATGTGTTCTGAGGTCAGGGAATTCGGGTGAGGGGACATGTAGGGCAGAGGCTGCAGCAAGAGGAGCACTCGCTTTGCTGAGGACGCCTTGTTCTGTCCAAGAGTACAAAATTGCCTCCACCCTTCCTGATGCAAACCTTTCCGAGCAGTGGGGAGAGGCAGTAAAGAGCTTCCTGGGGTTTTGCTACCAGGCTTTGAGGACGGTCACTGACCCATGCTCTCCCAGGTGACAGAGGCGTGCAGAACCGCAGCACAGGTCTCCCCTGTGCTTTCCCAGCCCATGGCACTCCCATGGACAGCGGGTGGCACAGGCTGCCCACGAGTCCCAGGGTACCTGGTACAGACTTCTGACCCCTCACAAATTGCCGTACACCTGGTGCCATGCCTGGGAAGGGCTATTTTCTCCCATCCCACAGAGGAAAATTCATTCCCAGTATTTTGATTTTGATTCCTCTTTGTGCAAATAAATCCAGGTCTGAAGGCTCTGGGTGGTGGGAGCATCTTCCCACATCACCCAACCGGGTTCTTCCCACTGAGCTTGTGCATATGAGAGAGCAACTCCAAGGGGACTGCTCAAATCCCCAAACGCCTGACCAGCGCTGGGCATCCTGGTATGAGCTTCTGGCACATGGAGATGGAGGCACATGTAGGGCACAGGGAGCCTGGGCTAAACAACCCTGGGCTAAATAACAGCATCTGGGGTTATCCGTGACCAACGGATCTGGGAAGAAGAGTTCTGAACTCTCCTCTCATTGCCACGTGGATCTGTTCTGGCTAGTCTACAGTTTGGGCTGAAAATATTCTCTTCCCAAAAGGATCATCTGTTCTTGCTTAGCAACCACAAGGCCATCCCATGGCATGGGTGGACTTCAAGGGCTAGAAGGATTTGTCATAAAAGGCTCTTAACTCCCCAAAGGCTTTAAAAATACATTTTCAATGAAGTTTAAGAGGTGGATCTGAGTTCTTCTGAACAAGGCAAGCCTGGAGCAGCTGGGCTGAAATACTGCAAGAGCAAATATTGACTTACAAGTATTCCACTTGCATCTATGAAGAATTCTTTCTCTCTTCTTCACGTATCAGTCCTTTTTGCCTGGAGCCTTTCTTCTGAATAAATTGCTGCTGTAAATTCCAGTGTTTGGTAACATCCTTGTCCTCGGGCTGTGGGTGTGGGCTTAAAAGCTTTCACGGAAACACAAAGAGAAGATCACCCTTGCTACGCTGAGGCAGGTACATGCAGATTTGCTGGGGAACCCTGGAAGTTTGAGGTTCATGGTGGATCTCTGTCCTTCATTCACAGATGGGCAAAATGCTGTTTTCTGAAGTCCTGAAACTGAGAGCCGTGGGCTGCAGGGATGAGCCCAAGCACATCCCTCATCCCCAGGTTTGTCACACTGACCTGAAATGATAGTGCTGAGCCCCAGAGCCACTGGGGTATGCACTTCGCTGTCAGAATGAAGGACTCCTATCCATACAGAACACGGCCTTCTCTGCCTACAAAGACACACAGCCTGGATGAAGGCTTCCAGAGGATGCTGTGCAGCAAGCAACATGTGGTGAGGTGATGGGGAGAAGGGGAAGGAAGCGCTAATGCCAAACTCTGTGCCCTCACTTGGCAGCGTGCAGTGCCATTGGTGAGCGGTGGCAGAGATACAATGGGGGGACAGGAGTGAAACCTTCAGCCCCAGAGGGGCCATGCTGGGGCCCTGCAGTGTTTCTGGGCCTCAGAGGAGCTATTCAAGGGGAAAGCCACGTGCACATTCCTCAGCACAATGGAGCCCAGTGCCGGGACAGTGCTGTGGTCCAGGCGCATCCTCCGAGGACTAAACCCTGCAGGAATACCTGAAAGAGGAAGACTATAGTTAAACTTCCAGTTCCCCCAGAAGGTGGAAGACAATAGGCAGCCACTAAAAGGCGTTTCCTGCCCTTCTATTGTTCTATTTGCACTCACTGTCTGCAAAGGGACAGAACTTCTAATTACAGTCCCCATTGTGTGCATCAGCCCCGGGGCAGGCTCCCAGCAGTGGGACGAAGGTGTTTCTTGCAGGCACTCACTGCTGGTAATGTCTCTTCATCACATTGGGCTCACTGGGACCCGGAGCATCCCAGTGTTCCCCTGCACATCCCGAGCCCTGTGCGGGCTGGCACGGGGCTGGGTGCTCCATGGGCACCAGCACGTCCCCACACCAGGGCACGCAGCCTGGCTCAGCCCCCACTGCCTTTATCTCATCCCAATTCCCAGCCCCAGCTCCCAATTAAATGGTAAAAACACGTGGGATCCAGGCCAGGCACGAATGGTTTCAGCGCAGCAATTAGCCCGACGTGAGCGAGGAACAATTAGCGCTGCTCGCTGGAATTCAGCCATTGTGCCTTTCATTGTATGTTTTTGCCTTAAAAGGGGGCCAGCGTGTTGGGAGCAGAGCGAGGGCCCCCGTTCGCGGAGCCGGGCTGACATTTGCACTATGTTAGTCATGCTACATGTCAACATTTTTGTGAGCTTTCCAAAAACAGAAATTCTAATGGGATGTTTTAATCCTGTCCTCACTCCCGCACGTCCCCCCCCCCTCCCTTTTTCCCCGTTCACCTCCCACCTCCCTCCTCCTCCTCACTGCCTCGCACTGCGCTAATTCCACCCTCCCGGCTTTGGCTCCCGGAAACCAGCCGAAGCCAGAGCAGTGAAATTCCTATTTAAACTAACATCACATGAAAAATGAACTGTTGCTTTTAATCCCCTTCGTGGGGGGAGTGGGAAAGGAGCAGGAGATTTCCCAGGGGTGCTGCGGGGAAGGGGCTTTCAGAGACCACCAAGGATAGCCAGGGAAAGCGGTGGGGGAATACGGCCCCGTGTGCCTCCAGCACAGTGCTCAGCAGCGGGGGTGAGGGAGCAGCCAGGGAGCTGTGGGGACCCGGGGAGAAGCCAAGCACCCTGGGGGCAGCCAGTGTTTGGAAATAGCCCTGGCAAGAGGGTACCGAGGAGGGGTGACACATCGGATCCGCAATGGATGCACGCGGCTGCAGGAGATGTCGCTGCCCCGATTTCCCCAGGGAGCAGCGGGGTGAGGATGCTCAGGACGTGGAGCCAAAGCAATCCCAGCTGCCTCTGTGCTGGCAGATTTGGGAGAGCTGGGGCTGCAGGTGGCTGCGGGCAGGATGGGGAGGATGGCACATGCCATCCATCGTGTGGGGATCGTAAAGAGGGAGATTTAGGGAGTTACTAGGGCAGGTGCAGAGCTGCAGAAGAGGGACAGCTAAGGACCTCACGCCCTGGGGACAGGGACCCCAGCACTATGCATTCACTTGGGTGAAACTGAGGCACCGTGAGAACTGAGGCCTCTGTCTGTGTATGTCTGTCCATCCTCAGTACAGGTTCCCTTCCCTTCCCTTATTTTAACACAACAAACCCATTCCCCTAAGGACAGCTCCTCCTGTACACCCTGCACACTGCTCATGAAGCCCCATTGACCCAGCACGGAGCCCCTGCTCCATCTCCCCCTGCCTGGCAGAATGGGGAGCAATGAGACGCCGTGCTGATGCCGTGCCGATGCCGTGCCGAGCTGGCCGGCCCCGTGCCCCCGCCTTCCTCCCAGCGTGTCCATGGGGCTCCCCGAGCCCCCCCAGCAATGGGGGCCGTGATCCAGGGGCAGCGGGGTTGGAAATGGCTCTGGAGAGAGAAGAATGCAGGATGGGGATGGGGGGAACTGTCCCCTCCCGCCACCACCAAAGCCCGAAATTCTTAGACCTGAAGGAGTCACCACCAAATTCCATTCAACTGACAGAAAAGAAATCAAATCCTTTTAAAGAGAGCCCACTTTCCCCACAAGAATGCTCCCCCAGCCCTTTGTTGCAGGGCTTTGCTTTCTCCCAGCAGCTCGGAGGAAGCCGCTCCAATACATTAACCAGTTTAACTCGCTCGTGACCCCCCCTGCCCGGCACACAATGAGCCTCTTCGCCCGCTTTTCTCCCCGGCTCCCTTTCAGGAGCTAAATCCCCCGCTGCTCCCCGCTCGCTGCCTCTCTTGCTCAACCTTTCTCAGGCCTCTGCTCCAGCGCAGGGAAATAATAACACTTTGCATTTCTATAGCCCCCCGGCCCCGTGGGATCGCGGCGCGCCCGGCACGCATCGCCCGGTCCCCAAAACCCGAGGGGACCCACAGTCCCCTGAGGGGCAAGGGAGAAATCTTCCGGTTTGGGGTTGTGGAGGGGTACAGCAGCGGGTCTCAGGAGCTGGGGTGGGTTGGGGACAGCCACTGGTGGAGATGGGGATGCTCAGCGCCCGCTGCATGTCCGGGTGCAGCCACTGCCCCGCTCCAAGGGTGGGGAGATTTTGTGTTCCCAAACGGGTTAGAAAACCCCAATCTGTGCACAAAAATGCGTCCTCTCGCTGGGCCTGAATAGCGCTGCCCATTCCCTCGCTCACACAATGGGAGTTAACCAAGCCCAGGCCGGCACAGAAGTCTGCCGCGGGGTTTTGCCGGCTTCCTACCAGTAATTGATGCAAAGTCTCTTTTGTGCTGTCAGAAAATCCCAGGAAAAAAAAAAAAAAAAAGCTGTGGAGTGCAGGGGGAGCAGCAGCATCCCGGCTCCCGGCCCCCTCCTCCCCCTGGCACACCCTGATGTGCAGGACCAAACCCCGTTCAACCCATGGTCATGGCGAGGTCTGCCCCCGACAGAGCTCGTAACCTCTGCCCGCTTTGGGAAAGCATCGCGGTGCCATCCGCAGCCCCGGCACGGCGTCCCTCCACCATGACCTGAGCACTTGATTACGGGGGATTTATTTATCCCCTTTTTAGCAGCCCCAAGGAGCTGTGAGCCTCTTAGGGACCACCTATAGAGCAGCGGGGTCAGGCTGCGGTGGGGGGGTGATGCCGAGGGTTTAAACCAATTTAAAGCAACCTAATCCCGTGGTGTGGCTGAAAGGGAGATAGATGCCCCACGCCAGCCCCTGCCCTGGGTCGGTGAAGGGTAAATGCAGCCAGCTCTGCTGCAAAAACACCGTGGGCTTTTGGTGGGGTTAATTTGCAGTGGGTCAGAGCTGGTGTGGTGCCTCTGCCTGCTGCCTGACTCCTCGGCTTGGGCTAGGGGTCGGAGAGATGGGCAAAGGGCATATCCCTGAGGCTTGGGAGATTTGGGGGAGTCTGCTCCAGATCCACCTCTTGAGAGAGGTGCTGCAGAGCCTGCAGTCCCCCCACAGCCACAGCCAGGCTCCCCCCACGGCACCTCAGTGGGATGGGTTCCTGGGTGCATCCAAACCACGATCATTTTGGGGAGAGGACACAAGATGCCCCTCACGCAGAGCAGACATCACATCTTCCTTCCCCCTAGCCCTTGTATTTATGGGGCACCCAGATTTGCCTGTCCCTGGTGCCACCCTGCTTTGGGTTACGCTCAGAAGAGGGGCTGCATGCCCACAGACAGGGCACAGGGTGCACCCGAGAGCATCCTCCCTGCAGCAGCCTCCTTCTCCCAGCCCGGGGGAACCACCCAGTGGGGTACACATGGGAACTGCTCATCCCATCGCCCCATCACCCTGTCCCTATGGGTACCGCTCATCCCATCACCCCAATGCCTTGTCCCCATGGGGGCTGCTTTCAGCCCCCGGAGCATCACTCGGGGTGCACAGAGCCCACATTGTTGCTCACCCCACGGCACTGGCTGGGACCCCAACATCTGGGCACAGCGCGTGTCCCCCTCACCCTGTGCTGCAGGAGCGGGCGAGCAGCTGGTCGGGGGACAAGTGTGTGTCCTCCCCTTTTGGCTCCCGGAGAAAGGAGCTCTTTCTTCCCTCGGGGTTTTGCTGCTCGGGCTCTTCAGCTGCCTCTTGAGCCGCGGTTGCTGTGCCATCGGTTGGAGACAAAAGGAGATGAGGGAAAGAAAACAGAGCCTCGAAGTCTCTGCAGCAACAGCGGGAAGTGGTGAGCGTGGGATTTGGTTCCTGTGTTTGTACGGCCCAACTGCTTTTTGTTTTTCCTTCATTACGGGAGGCAGGAGAGGTCGCTCCCCGGACGCGGGCAGTGCCATGCAGAACCAAAGCTGTGCCCGCAGCACTGCTGCCCTGGGGCCAGGGCTGGAGGGCTGAGCAGGGCTGTGCCTATCCCAGCACCAGGGGAAGGCCAACGCTGGGGCTCGCCCGAGGAAGCTGCTCCGTCCTGCCTGGTATTATAGCATTGTTTATGCAGTGCCAGAGATGAATGGAGCACGTGACGGCAGGAAAAATGCAAGTTGGACAAGGGCCCTGCCCAAAAATGCGGCAGCCCCTGATTATGGCATTGCAGAGCAGCCCAGGCCCAAACCCAAATCCTCCTCCCTGCAGCAGACGCAGTGGGAGAGAAAACCCCAAAACGGGGATAAGGGGGGAATGAGGCCCCGACGCTTGGCGTCAGTAAATCTTGGGTTGGTGGCACAGCCCAGAGCAGCTCTCAGCCCAACCTTCCCTGGCAGCCCCTCAGCCTCCCCCAGCACTGCACCGAGCCACGGGCAGCGGTCGCTGGGGCACCTCCATGGGATGTATCTCAGCAGCACCACGGGGCTGAGCATCCCCTGGGCCCTGCAGAGGTCAGCACCCCCAGCTCTGCCCCGCAGAGGGTGCCATGCTCCCCCCAGCACGGTGGAAGCAAGAGGAGGGTCAGTTGGCTTTTTATTATTATCTTTATTANGGAGGTGCGGGCGGAGCGGGACCGGTGCGGAGCGGGGACGGGTGGCGGTGGTGGCCGCGAGGAGGAGGATGCTGAAGAGCTGCGGGAGGAAGCTGCTCCTGTCCCTCGTGGGCTCCATGTTCACCTGCCTGCTGGTGCTCATGGTGGAGCCGCCGGGGAGGCCGGGGNCACTGCACCGAGCCACGGGCAGCGGTCGCTGGGGCACCTCCATGGGATGTATCTCAGCAGCACCACGGGGCTGAGCATCCCCTGGGCCCTGCAGAGGTCAGCACCCCCAGCTCTGCCCCGCAGAGGGTGCCATGCTCCCCCCAGCACGGTGGAAGCAAGAGGAGGGTCAGTTGGCTTTTTATTATTATCTTTATTATTTTTTTAAATTATTATTTTTTGAACCAGCCTGAGTATTGGTCAGGCTGAGCAGCACTCTGGCAGCCTGCAAAAAAAACCTCTGTGCGAGGCTTTGGGAAACGCAGCTCAGCCGCCAGCAGCGATCCCCGCATCACAGAACCGCGGCACCCCTACCCCACAGCTCCGCGGAGGGTCCCCCCGCCCGGAGGGGACACGCACAGCTCCGCGCAGGGCG
>WBMW01012088.1:858340-958820 GCA_013396635.1 Penelope pileata | reverse complement strand
CCCCAAAAATTTAATTTAGGTTTTTTTTTTTTTTTTTTTTTTTTAGTATTTGCAAACCAAAAAGTTACAGTAAAAAATAGCTACATTACAATCAATAGAACTACAGAATTAAAAGTAAAGATACAAAAATGGGCTCAATCCTCTTTAACCCTCACAATTTAAAAACATTTTGGGTAAGTGCAGGAACACTCGAAAGAAACTAGCAGGTCCAAAGACTTAAAAAAAAATTATATATATTTATATATTATATATGTATATAAAGTGGTATGATATACAACCATTATGGTTAAGAAGAAAAACAACAAAAAAAAAAAAGTTACAAAAAGGCCAGGTACATGGTCATCATTAGGTTTCTGTGCACAGTGTCCAAGAAAAAAAAAAAAAACTTCCCTCTGAATGGTGTGAATGGAACTCATGGGGCTCCCGTTCCCGGGGGACCTGAGGCACGCGACGCGACGGCTGGGCACCCGCACCCAGGGCGGAGGACAACGAACGCATCAAAGCTTCTCTGGGACTCCAGTGCCCTCCTGCACGGAGGCCACTGGAGAATTCACCGTGTGAGATTGGAGGAGGAAGGAGTTTGGAATTGCATAGTGAGGAGCAATGTGGTATCAAATATGCAGAGCACCTAAGAGCTTCATGCTACAGTTATTCTCTTTAGGAAAGGAATATTTTGAACTTTCTGGTTGTACATCAATTTATGTTCCACTTTGTTCGTGCAGCCACAGGGCTGGGAGAGCACCCGGGAGCCGCGGTGACATCCCTCCTGTCCCAGCGGGCAGCACTCACCAGCAGGCTCAGCAGATCCGCCCGGCTGCACAGACCTCTCGTCAGCCACCTGGGAACTGCTGCCAGCACATCCCAGCTTCTGCCGGGCCTCCTGGGCTCCAGGGCTGGAGAGGCACACACAGCACGCACACAAACCACTTCTAGAGATCGAGAGCAGGTGGTGAGAGCAGACAGCATTGGGCTAAAAGTACAGACTGAGCCCTGCCAGGCCCCTACTCTCAAGGTGTGAGATCTGCTCAGTAGCTGCCCAAAGGGCTTTTCCCCTCCCGGCCCAGGATGTTCAGTGAGTTACACTGACTCCTTCAGCTGGGGGAGGCACTGGCTTCTCCGTGGTCCCTGTGTAGGAGGTACTTCAAAGACCCCTCCCCACCAAAGGAAAAACCCACCCACCTCACCCAAGCCTGCATCAGGTGGGTGGCTAAAGCCAACAAGCTGAGACACTTCCCTCATTTTCAAAGGGCTCAGCACATGATCTCTGTCGCTGCTAGAAGGAAGAGAAGGCAGGACCAGAAGTGAAACACGGCTTTATCCACGTGGGGATCCATACCTTGCTCTTACAGGCATCCATGCACTCGTGCCTGCCACCACCCTGCACCACCAAGAGTTCTCACGAGCGATGGCTAAGCAGCCCCCTGAGGAAGCGTTTACTCTCAGAAAGGCCAAGCTTTTCATGTGAACACTACATATTTTTTAGGGAACCGCTATGGAAATCCTGACTCAGGATCACTGAAATCCCCATGCACTGCGTCCTCCTCAAAGCACTCAAATGAACATCCTTGCATCTTGGCTGAGATGACTGTACACGGAAAATTAACACCTATCAAATGGAGAAAACTTAAAAAGGACAGGAGGGGAAGGGAGCACTCCATCCTTCACATTTGGATACATGGATGCACGCTAAAAATCTTAGCTTGAACCCTTTTTTCAGCACATAAAATGAACTCAGTTTAATAATACATACAGGATACAAACACTACAGTTATATTCCCAAGACAGCACAAGAAATTCACAGCCAAGTCTTGATTCGATTTCCTTTACAATTACAATGCAGTCTTGAACACTGGACACAAGAGTCCAACATGCTATTTACATTTCACATTGTGGAGATGTTCGTGTGCTTGGAAGAGTTCTCAGTTCCAAAAGAAAAAAGTTATTCACACATGATGATGCAGTGGAAATAAACCAAGCCAACCAGACAAGCCAATGACCACATTTGTGCTTCTGAAAAAGTAACATGAAGTGTCTTCAGCGATGCAGTCACCTTCAGCTGGACGAGCCTCCTTCCTTCTGCACTCAGCGAGGGATCCAGAGGCCGATCTCAGCTCCCCTGAATTCTGGACCCTTTTGTTAGCAACCAGTAACATGATTAATGTCCTGATAAGGTCAGCTGGGACACGCCAAGCGATACGGCCTTGGCATTTCGTCACATTGAGAACAAAGACACACAATGGAAGAGAGAGAACTCTCTACAGCTTTCCCTCCTACAGCTCAAAGAGTTTGGACTCCCTCGACCATGAATGCCATCTAGAACAGATGGGTCTTCGCCAGATAGCACCTGCTGTTCACCCAAGAGGGAGGCACAGAGTCTGGGAGATCTTGGCTTCTGAAAGTCCCCTCCTCAGACAAGATGTGACCATATGGATGAGACTGATTGTGTCGCAGCCATAAGAATAGGCAAAGGCCATCTGTTCTTCAGCAGATCTACTCAGACCAGGCTGCAGAAATGTCACACTGTTGCTCAACGTTCCAGTTAAAGAAAAAAAAAAAAGAAAAAAAAAAAGGAAAAAGCAATAAGAATAAAAGAAAACCAAACCATTTGTCTGTGTTTCCTATCCAGCGCTCTGCACAGCATGCAGCGGGGCAGCAGAGTTCCAGGATGCTTTACAAAAGTGCAATATCCATGTCAAGTAAAGGAAGTGCTGGCTGGACAAAAGTACACAGCTCACACTGCAGTCATGTTATGCTGGCCTCCAGAGAGCAAAATGTCATCTCCAAAACATTCTTTCCAGTTATATTTTGAAGTCAGAGAGCACATATCTCCACATCTGTGCCTTGCTGCAAGCCCCCAGCATTGTCAGAAGTTGTTCTGGGTGTTAAGAGCAGCTATGCCGAACCTTGGAAGGAAGCAGGTCAAGGTGACTGTTGCATCAGATGCTGCCACCAAAAGGCAGAGGCTCCCCCATTACATCTGCTGACAGACAATACCACTGTGACGACTTAGATCCAACCCCTCCCAGACTGCAGTCACACGTGTTCAGGATGCATTCTGTACACAGCAAAGCCAATATACAGAAGCACCTGTGGTCACAGGGCTCCCCACACCCTCCAGCTCTCAAAACGCTTGCCTTCAGTGAGTAGCATCAGGCCACAGATTTTAGGGCAGCCCCCTAAAAATGATAGCCTAAGTAGCAATCTGGGCACATCCTTGCAGGGACAGATGACAGCAGAACAATTCAGTCTTAACAAGGATTATATGGCTCTTGCTTCTTTCTTGAAAGTGAGGGGAAAGCTCTGTTCCCCCTGGATAGCAGTTGCATGCTTTGGACCCTGCAAGCTAACCATGCCACACGCTTGCATGCCCAGGTCTTCTGGCAGGCTTTGAGACAGGGTGGAAAACCTGGTGCTCATGAGCCACAGCGTCCCTCCAGACAACCTGCAGCTGTTTCCCTGCCCTTGTTGTTGGATAACAGCGAGGTATGTTTCAGTGTGAAGCCCATCAAATGTGTCTGAAAGGCCTACTCAGTCCTGAGCAAGAAAATCCTGCTTCCAGAGATTGATGATGAAGTGTGAAGTTTTTCCCCAGATCCCTTCCTGTCTGCATGGTGCCTCTTCCCTTTCTCTCTCATTCCTCTGAATGGTAAAAGCTGGCCCACAGCTTTTTCAGTCTGTTAGTGGTTTATCTTCTTTATCTTCTTCTCAAGAGGAGCACAAAGCCTGCTTTCCACACAGCTGGTACCCTTTTACAGCAAATGTCATCATCTCAGCTACCTGCGAGGAGCAATTCTTACCTCACTGCAAGAAGGCAACTGACTTGAGGAAAGGCAGCTCGGTAGATTTTGCGCCTCGTACAGCAAACATGGGGTAAACAGACACCGAGTCTGGACATCACCGAAGTGAAGATTAACTGCCTCTGCCAATGGCTCAGCTCCAGTTTGAGGGATATTTCCCACTTCGTTTCTTCTGCCAGTCAATTAATGTCATGCTCAGCAGCTACACTAAGATGTCCCTGCTCAGAGGTAAACAAACAAAAAAAAACCACCCACACAGGAACATCATAGTTTCCCTACTGAAGGGCTGGTACCCTACAGTACTACTGACCTCCCGAGAGGCAGTCTCCTCTTCCAGCAGGAAGCAGCCAGTGCCCTTTGGAGCACTGCTCTTCAGTGGAAAGTACAGCACCAGTGGAGGATGTTGCCCTTTGCAGGCACCCAGCTGCCCCTTTGCAAGCCTTGTTCTGCCTCATATCTAGAAAAATGCCTACGTGTGCCTTAACATGATCAGACAGTGGTTAGCAATGTGCCTTGAAAAACAAAAACAAATATAGAATAAAATAAAAACATCTTCTGACAGTGACAATGTTCTCCAGACAGCATTTGGGTTTCTGATTCTGGAGCACAGAAGATAGACTGATGATCTTGTGAGTTTGTTAGGATTGAGGCTCCAAAAAACCTCCTTCAGTGCCAGTTCAGCAACCCTGTGCTGCAAATGGTGATTAAAAAAACGGAAAAAAAAAGTCCAGCAGAGTTCACAGGTCACTCCTGCAGGGAGAGTTTGCATTTGCTATAAATCCATTGGTGCTTGCAGTCTCTCTTGCTTTCACAAGCTGACTGTCCCATAAGACCTAGCATCAGAGAGCTAAAACTCTTTAGTGCAAAAAACCCCCCCATAAAGTCTTTCCCTGGAAAAGTTTGGCACCAAGTAGGTAGTGGCTGGCTCCTGATTGATCTGCGTGCCAGCCTGAGAAAGGCAGCACCCAGAGTGCCATCTGCAAGTACCTGGGCTTCCCTGATGGAGCAGAGAGGTCAGGTTCAGAGCAATGGACAGGGTAGTTAAGTGGTGCTGGGACCCTCTGCTCCTCCTTGAGGATTCACACACTAGATATAGTGGGAGACAAAAAGGCATTTTCTTAGTGGTTTTGTTTTTTTCTTTTTTTTTTAAAATGTTACTAGGGTAGGGGAGTGGTTTTTTCTAGAACAGAGCCACAGGCTCCCAAATTACAGTGGATATGCAGTGACACCAAGAGGCAGGGGTTTCCCTTCCCTCACACAGGGCACTGGACCAGAGGACTCCCAGCAAGATGCTGTATTGGGCACTGACCCAGCTTTCCCTGGCTGCATGCTAGTCACAGACACTGAGCCTCTGCCTCTTGAACATTTGGCAGACTGAGCAGCTCTGCTGATCTCACAGCAGAAGTAAAAAGATCTACCACCATCTTTCACCACATTCCTCTGGGGAACTGAACGAGAAAAAATGGGGGCAGAAGATATTCACCAGCATTTTCTAACAGATTATTCCAATAAAGCTGGCCCCAGGCAGGTGGAACCCAGGTCAGGCTGGTAATCTCTCAGTTGCTTGCCTGCATGTGCTTGCTCTCTCTTGCACATCAGGTACAACAAAGTGAAGGCTTCAATTCAGAAGGGACTTCCACTCCAGTGGGCAGGTACGAGGTTGGAGGAGTGGTTTGGGCTGGAGAAACAGAAGGAGCTGCACTGGATTTTGGGCAGAACAGCAGGATTGTTCTACGAGGACAGCACAGGGGCACAGCAGTTGGCACATTGTTTTGTCTGACTGCACATGTGGGTTTTTGTTGTTGTTTTGTTTTTGTTTTTTGCTTTTGCATCTTAATGCACACTGCCAGCGTCTGGACGAGGTTGGTTGGTGGCGAGGTATTTGGCTCTCATGCTGGAGGTGTACTGGAAGAAAACAAGACAAAAAACAAACAAACAAAAAACAGAACAGAAAAGTCAGTCAGAATGAATAATGTAAGCATGGAACGACAGATTACAACCACCTCCCGGCATACCATGGTCTGTATTTACTGTGTGTCAAGGAGCTGCTGGCTTGGTCTGACAAGGAAGGTTTCACAAGTCATTGTGTAGTTGAGTCTGGGTAACAAACTGTTAGCCTGTCACAAAGATGCTGCCCAGGTCAGTGCAGATGGGCTAATGACTTATCCAAGCTTTCAATAGAGAAGGAAATCCTATAGTCATTGAGTCAAAATATGCTGTATTTCACCTGGGAGAAGATACAGGTGTAAAAATCCACCTCACACCTTCATCCTCTTTTAGTCATGTTGCCTCTTTCAACCATGCCAGAAAGGGGAAGTTGAAAAGAAAATGGGTATAAAGTACATTGCATTTTTCTGCAATGAGGTCATCAGAAGACTGCATGCATCACAGAAAAGAAACGTGTGAAAGAAACGTGTGGAAGATCGTACCTCCGTGAACAATTTACGCCTGAGAAAGAACAGACCCCACCAGACTGGAAACAGGCTGCCATCCAACAAGATGATATTAAGTAACAGTTATCAGATGGTTAATTATCCACCCTGGCTTGGGATCCAGCCTGTGTACAACACAGTGGTAGACAAGATTCCAGCTTGGGGCTGAGAAAAGAAACTCACAAAGATGTGAGATGCCTTTGCTTTGGAGGTTGATTTTTTCTTTTTTTATTCTAAGCAAGGTAATCCAAAACAGCTCCCAGAAGCTACTGAGATAACATGCCATTCAGCTCTGCATACTGAGCTGGGAAGCATGCAAATCATACATTGCAGTAAGGACAATAGACTTTGCCTCTTCATGTCAATGTGTTCAACGCTTTTATCATGACCATGTTACTGCTTCTGGAACCCTACTACCATTATACTAAAAATCAACCAATGAGGACAGGTATTTTTTCCTCTTTTTAATACCAGCAGGAGCTTGAATAATTCTGTAATATCCACATCTTACTTCCCAAGAGTGCTCTTCAGCAGACCGACTTTTTATCACCTTTAAAACTGTACCACATAAAATAGCCAGTTAAGCTGGCAAAGAGACAACTGGAAGGCAGTTCCACACCAGGAGGTATGATTTATCTTGCCCACTGGGAAAGAACATTATGAGGCATCTTCAGGCTTTCAAAAGCTCAGCTATTCAAAGGGGGTTTCAGAGAATTAACAGTATTTTATCAGTTTTCCTTCCAAGGCCAAATCAGGCTGAACCTCTGCACAATAGAAGAGAGATGCTGCTCCTTCAGCAGGGCTGACTCCATCAGCACACGATGAAGATACCTGTGGCTTATTTGCACATTCATCTTTTAGTACCTTCCATAACTGGAAAACTTTCTGCAGAACACGGTTCTTAATATAAAACTTTGGCCCAGAAATGGCATCTATATTTAGAAGACAAAAGGTACAGAAGTTCTTTCTCTTTTTTAAGAAATATTTTTTGCCAGTGAGAAAGAAAAGGTAGAAAATGCCAAGCTGAGACAGTTTAAGGACTATATTCTATACAGCTTATGAAATATGATTACTGTTTCAGAAATAAAGTTTAGGACATTACTAAGCCATATGAGACTAACCCAATGGGCTCAAAGAGGCTTAGAAGTCAAAGAACGTTCTCACAGGATAAGCAGGATACATTTCAGATAGCACAATGTTGAAATTACCAGCCAAGCATCATGCTAAAAGGAGCATCTTAGAAAGCAAAATGCATTTGATTTCTCATTTTCTATTTGTATTCTATATGTGAAGCCTGATAGGAGACGACTATGAACAGAGAACTTGCAGTTGCTAAGGTTTTGTAAGAAATATTTAGAAAAAAATTATATAGGACCATGGAAATCATACAGGTTCAGCATGCAACTTGCAGCATCATTAGAAACCAAGACGGATCACTTGATGAACTGCAGTTCAATAATGTACCCACTGTGGAAAGAGAAGTTGAAAAGAATTTGCTCCTTCCTTGCCCAAGAAAAAAAAAAACATGGTAGTGCAAGTGTCACTGAAACAACATAATCAGGAACATGAGATTTGGACAGTCACACAGAACGCATTTTACATTCATACCTACCTGGATTCCACCACAAGGAACAAATTAAGATTCAATAGTCAGAGTTAGGGCTGATGTTCTCTCCTTAACTCAAGATTTTTGTGCCTTTGAACCTTTTCCCATTACAATTCAAAACAGCTACTCCTTCTGCTAAAGTGTACTTCTAATGGCCATTAAAAGTTTGATTGAAAATTGGAAGCAGAGAGCTAACACTTCTGCACACCTCTCATAACCAGCACAGCTCTAGAAGCATACATCAAACGTTTAGTCAGCACATTAGACTCTTTGTACGAATGATACTGGCAGTAGTCTCTCATCCAAGTCCTTCAGTGCATCCTTTGCTGTGAAGCAAAGGAAAGATGCAGTGGAATACACAGATCTCAAAATCTGGACAGGCCAATAGATGAAGATGTATCAGCAGACACTTGCCAGTCACATGGATATGAAACCAAACTATATTATCCACAGTTAAAATAACTAAGACTTCAGCTCCTTTAAAAAAAAAAAATCTAAAGACTTCTAAGCCTGAGCACAATTCAGAGCTAAGGAAATCTTGGTCTCTGAGGTTGTCCAGATATACTGCCTGACACAGCCATAAGGTACACAGTTGCATTTAGTTTCCTTTAAAGAGGAGCTTTCATAGAAGGTTAAAGAACGTGCACAGCACATTGATTCTTCCAGTACTCTCAGTGCCCAGGAGCCTATATGCCCTCTTGTACCCTTTTAAAAACAGGGAGGAGGTCAATACCTTCACCACAGTGTTAGCTACCCTGAGAAGAGGGCCTAACAGACTTCTTGTTGCCGTTTCTCCAGGTGGCTTGTGTTATTCAACACAACACACCTTTCAGCCACTTACCAGTCAGCTAGGACAAACACAGCTGATTGCATAAGAGTTTATTTTTGCATTTCTTGAAAGAAAAAGAGTCTCTCATTCACATTAAGCCTTGTTGAGGGCATAAACTTTCAGAGGTAGAGTTTGCTAGTATATAAGAGTTAGGTGATTAACACAAGTAGGCTGCATACAAAGAAATCACTTGTGGCAAAAATAATAACAATGAGAATAATCAGTTAATTTTAGAGACCATAAAGTCTACCAAATCCTGTGAACTGTGCAGATCATGAATACTTCACTGCTAACTGAGTTACTCTGGAAGATCACTTACCGTGTGAAACCATGACTCCAAGTAAAAACCATTTACTATTTGTAGTTAAAGAAACACATATACCTCTCTTTGGCTACCCTGACTTTGATTTCCTGCCAGAGCTATTTTGGTAAGCCAATAAAGACCAAAGTTTCTGGAGTCAAGTTCTTAAAGGTTGATCCACCTCTCAAATAGCTAAAGCACAGTAAACACACAGGGTTTGGTATCATTATGTATGGGAGGTACAACATGGAGGGAAAAAGCCAATTCCAACCAGTGGGTTCTGAATTCAAAGGGATTTAAGTTCTCCAACTCAGAAGAAGAGAGCTTCTGTTTGTTTTGTTTGTTTTTCAAGTCTTGGAAAGAATGCAATGGCTTTTTCTTAGCCCTGCAGACAGCCACATTAAACTCTGGGTGTGACCTTAGGTAAACAGAAGACAGTAAAGACTGAGGTCACATTCCAGCCCAGAGGATATTTCAAGTCCAGAATGAAGACCCTAGAATTTTTCCCCACCAGGCAATATTTTATTTTGTGGGATAGACTCATAGGCAATTTTCTGATGTTGCTACAATACCACCTGCAGGAAGCAGAAACACCACCATGAGCCCAAGTGCAGTCTTTACAAGACTTAAGACTGAAGAAAGGTTGTGACCCTTTCAAGGGTGCTAGCAGCATGCTTCAAGACAAGTTTGTTTGTGTTCATGCACCATGGCAGAGGGCACTGAGACATCCAATTCAGACAGCACGCTTCCCAGCATGTCACAAGGCAGGCAGACAAATGGCAAGAGGCAGCAAGAGCACAGACCAAGCAGCAACATGACAGAAAGGAATCCAATGCAGGGCTAAGAAAAGTCCCAGCAAGAACAGCAGAAACGGAGGAACAGCAGCTTTATGGATATGTCTTTCTGGGAACAGAGTATAAGACACAGGCCATAGACTGCATGGGCCAAAAGCAACAGGGCCTTTGTTCCAGCTGGAACCAACACCTTCCAGTCATGGCATGGCTGCAGCTCCCTCGGGGAACACGCTGTCCTTTACACCAGGTGTTGCCTGGGAGCTCCCACTACAACCTGTTTTCAACCAAGCTAAAAACTACAAGGCCTAATGCAGACCGCCTACTCTTTCTGTATGCAAGTGGCTTTCTGATGGACTACTGTGAGGGAAGACACACTGGCTATCTTGGAGACCGTCAGCAACAGCAGCACATTGAGAATTCAGACAGTGAAGCGATACCAAGGGGGCTGCTCAGAGAGCCCGCGGGAGATGGATGAAATGAGCTGGACACACACAGAACAAACAAAACAGTAAAAGGTTTTGAAACAGAGTGAAATAGATCTTAGTGCTTATGCCTGGACCCTTAGGGAAGTTTAAAAAAAATCTTACTTCTTTCTGAACTTAAATGCAAGGATAAAAGGAGAAGCTGCACACAGATCTAACAGGCACTGAAATAACTCTTTAGGACAGGCTACCACTACCGGTTAGAATCTTTCAACAAATTAAAGATCCTACTGAGGAGCTTAAAGCATGTGGCAGATAAATATCTGTGGTTTTGGGCACGTGCTGTTGTGACCAGTCAATAAAAAATGAACAGCAGCAGCAACCAAGGGAAGCCAAAAAGTTGAAATAAGAAAACTAGTCCTGACTGAAAAGCTGCTAGATTGGTTCTTGCTATAAAATGGCTTCTTGGGATGGGAGAACTTCTGTTCTGCATGTGAGGTGCAGCGTTAGCTCCACATTCAAACAGTGCTCAGTGCTGAGTGCTCAAGCTGTTCTCCGGTGAGGACTCTGAGGTAAAGCAGCCATGAGTGAGCTGTTGTGGGGCACGGGCTGCTGCAGGCATCACGTCGTGCACCAGAAGCCTTTCCAAGGTTAAATCTGCTGCTTGAGTCTGCACCAGAGCAGAACTAAGTAATTTTAACCCTTGGCAGGAGGGAATGGGGTGGGAGGTGCAGAGGAAAGGAATGTGAAGAAATAAAAGGCACTGGCCTGGGATAAACAGTGCAGGGATGACAGGAGTGGTTGGGAGTGGAGAAGGGGTTGAGCAAGAAGGACCTTTTTTTCCAGTACCTGTTCCATTTGCGGGCGCTGTTACCAGTATGTCCGTGAACTGTCCGAGGGCTTAAGCTGCCAGCTCATATGGCTGCTACTGTCCATGGCAGCCAAATACAACTGTGATGACGCAAGAAAGAGAGAAAAAGAGAGTGCAGCCTCAACGTGCATGAAAAACACAGTGCAAGCAAGTGAAACGCTGTGGTGTGTGTCAGTGACAAGGTGGACTCTACAACTCTAAGGGAACAGCCCTGCAGCAAGAAGGAGAAAACAGAAGGAATGAGAAGAGGGGAAAAAAACAAACAAACAAAAAGCCAGGAAAAGTAACGGACAAACAATGCAGCAGGATCATCACATCTTAGTTTTCACCATCTGTTCTCAGAAAGAAAGATAAATGGAATGCATCAGCTCACTGTCAACTCACTGGACGTACCCTATTTACATAGATAACCCCCCTACTCCCTCCCAGAAAATGGCAGGGATATGAACATCAATATTTTCCTATCTTTCTCCTTCAACAGATAATTTGCTACAAACAGGTCTTGCAAGTTCTTCTGCCTCCATACAGTCTCAGCCACCTCCTATGGGAGCTGTGAATACAAAAAGAGAAAAGCCTCCCTCCCCTGCTGCCTGTCTGTACAGCAGGACAGTAGACAGGATTTCCTCTCTCTCCATCTTTGCTTTCTGTCTGCCCATCTACTGTCAGCATGCCCCTCCAGACAACATTTATCCTACAGCCCATTCCTTTATCTATGCAGAAGCTCCTCTTGTTTACAGGAGCAGCAATGCACTCTCCTCCTTCCCCAGCTCATACACTTCTCTATAGACGATACTGATAGCTGCCAAGTCAAGTTCCTCTGCAAAAATAAAAATAAACTCTCATCTTTATCTCCTCTCAGAAACCAGCCTAAGGCACCAGGACTCAGTTCCCCTTTCAGGGTATTAACACAGATAGCTACTGAAGAAGCAGGGAACATCTTGCATAACTAAAGCCCCTGCGGAAAGGAGCATGCTTTTTTCTGAAGCACAAGAGCTGTAGAGGAAGGGGAGGCAGGACCTTGGCCTACAGACACTGAAGGAACATATGTCTTGGCAGTTCCAGAGGGACAGTGCCCTCCCAACAGCAGGAAACACCGCGGTAAAGCAAGCTCTTGCCACACCACACTGTGTGCAACACATCAGCTCTTCTCCTGAGGACTGTCTCATTGCTGAGACCCTACCATAGCTTGTGTTCTGAATTCCAGGGATCAGGAAAAAATACTACTTGTATTTCTAACAAGGTTGCAAGAGGCCTGGCCAACTACCAAGTCAAGGATCAACTTTGCAGTTTTCCACTTTCTCTATAGTGAGATGAACTGGTCATTTTTGAAGTGAAAACATGAATGTGATGTCCCCCTTCCCACCACAGCTCCTACTATTTCATTCTCCAGCTCTCCTCTTCCTCCCCTCCCCATGAATTTGAATCATGTGCCACTGAGTGTATTTTCTTTACCTATACCTGAAGACTGGCTGATTATTTATCATGCTACTACTCATCCTCTGTAATCACACCAACAAGTTAGCGAGCACTGCGATGGCGTGGTCTCCAAGTTCTGGCGTAAGTAATGTTCACAGGATCCAGTGAAGGAGGGCAAGATTCATCTAGCTCTTATATAGATATCAAGGTAAGCCCATGTTTTATCCAGAATACTGAAATGGCTACCAGGCCACTTCAAATACCAAAACCTTCCATGAAAGTGGTTTTTTTTTTTTTTCCTCCATAGGAAATTAAATACAAAAATAGATTCTAAAGAAAGAAAAACAGTTGTGAAACAAAAGATTAAAAAACAAAAATCTCAACAGCAACAAAAAAAATACAAGTTTCATCCTACTGTCTCTTTAGGGCAAATTAAGGAGAGAGGTTCAGCAATAACTCTGAATTTACTGCTTTAACAAATTTCTCTTTAAACTTAAGAAATCAGTGCAGTGCCAGAGATTGTAAGAGTACTGCATGCAAGTGAATCATCCTGCTGAAGTCACCCACCATACACTCATGCATTTCAGTGGTGGCAGGACTGGGCCCATAGGATTACCAACATTAACAGATTCAGTTTTATTGTTTTTACGTGCAACGTCAAAAGTAGCACAGCTGAGTTGGGTTCTCCATGGCAGGTGATACATGGCTTGTCTATAGTGTTGCCATTTATGGGCCAGATCCTGTGTTTGGCTGCACAATCAGCTTCCTTGAGAGTATACAGGAGTGGTAAATGTGTATTTCCCAAAGTTGCTGAAGCAGAGAGGAGCAGTAAAGAGCGACTTACTGAGGGAGGTGGGGACTCCCGGCCAATGAGCGGGGTATTCTCGCAACGGGGGTTCTGGAAATTTGCATTCTGGCTCCTAGGAAAGGAAGACACACATGGTAATGGGGGTACATGCCACACTTCTCTGGGGAAGGTCTCTGACAGTGTCATGGGACAAAGCATAGCACCCCCTGAGTTACTGCATTAGATCGGTCTCCCTCAAAGCTTTTCTTACAGGCCAGGTAGATCCCCTTTTTCAGTCAAGGACACAAAATCAGTGTTATTTTCCTCAGATTAAGCACTATCTTTACATTCTTACTCAGAACAGCCCACACCAAATCACAGCGAATGATTTAAAAATAGGTTTGTGTGAAAAACCTGCCTCTCTGCAGTCAGAACTGCCAAGCTGCAGAAATGGAGAGAAAACAAGGACAAAGCCTAAGAGGAAGGAAAAAAATGATTTGCCAGCCCAAAAGAGAGGATCCCCAAAGGGAGTCAAAGTGTGATCAGAGTTCGGCACTTCTGGAGAAAGCTCTGAAGGTCCCACCCAAACTAGGTAGCTCCAGACTGCAACAAATGTCAGAGCTGACTTCAAACACAGGGAAGGAAAGAGCCTGCAGGTTTTGTTATGGCTCTCAGTCTCTAAGGAGGTTTAAAATCTTCTGGCAAAACTGCTCTGTCTGAAGAGCAGAGTCTTCTGGGGATCAGAATCATTGTGCAATAAGGAGCCTGGACAATACTACTTTTTTTTTCCTGTAGACAGATGTCTAAATCCTGCAGTACAAAGCAATTCATATTTTTGAGCATGCTGCCTAATACAAGCCTTTCTACTGCAGTACTTCTAAGCTATCCCTGTAGATGCGAATCAGGAAACACATCTTGACATTTCAGACAGAATCACTTCCACTGTTTGGTTGAAAGTACCAGCCTTGCAGAGCTTAGCAACTGCAAAACCTGAGTGCAGCAACGTGGGTGAGTTGCAGTAGAGCCTTTTTGCCAGGATACTCACATGTACTCTGTGACGGGAGCATTGCTGACTGTGTGTGCTGCTGCTGGAATGCTGGTCTCACTGCCATAACTACTCCCACAGCTATAGAGGCTGGGCATGTGCACTCTGTAAAGATTATCGTGTGTCTGTCTGCTCCCCTGAGCAGCTGATTCTTCTTCCCCATCATCATCTGAGCTTCTGCAAGAAGGAAAAAAAGTTCCTCCTAGAACCCTACAATTACCCCCACGCGTGGGGTTTGCAGGAAACCATGGCAATCCTAGGAACCTCCCAACCATCCTCCACACCGCCACATTTATACCCATTTGGGATGCCTCAGGGTGGCAGTGTCAAACACAGCCTACATCACTGTGACTCAGACCTCCCACAGATACCATCTGGACTTTTAGACTGTATGATCCCCTGCAGTCTCCCTACAGTCTTCTCTCAGGGCCTGGCAGACACAGTACAGTTCTGCAGCTGCCCAGTCATATAACCAAAGGATGGACCTGCATCCCAAAGCACACAGCACTCTGGAAAAAATATATGTAAAAGAGACAGTAAGAATGTAGTGCTGTGCAATCCTCAAAGCATCCTTCAGAGCCGCAGTCTGTGTCCTTCCATTCCCTGTAGCAATGTCCAAAGGGCTTTTAATGTTAAGTCTCTGAAGACTTCTCTGAACTTCCATTACGGTTATGCAGTGTCTGCTTCAGCTTCTAACAAAACTTAACAAATCTCAACATGTACTAAGCTCCAACATTTGTCTCTAGAGCCTTTCTTCTCTCAGAAAGGCCAGGAATTTAGATCAATTTTAATACAGAGCAGAGCTGTTTATGAGCTGGTTCCTTCCGCACCTTCCCATATTATTCTTCTGTCCCTCCTAAGTATAATATGCTATTATTTTATCTCCATAATTACAGGATGAAGTACCAAGATTTGAAATACATTTTAGTGATGCTGGACAAGGCTAGTGGAATGTTCAGCAGGAAATGCTTTGTTGCTGGGGAGAAACAGCAGGGACATGGCTGCAGCACCCCCAGCAAAACCTGCAGTTTCTGCACCACATGGTGGCACTGAAGATTTATTCAGTGAACTGCAGCCCATGCAGTTTCTTACAGGCAATAAAGTATGACATCCTCCACCTCCTCGAGGGAGCTAGAGGAAGAAACAGTGCTCCAGATAATGCAAGAGGGAATCTTTCAGTTCACAGCAGCAGCCTGAGCCCGCTGGGGCTGACAGTATGGGCAGGAGCTCACATGGAAGGCAGCACGAGAGATAACGTTGTATTAACCTCTCTCCTTCAAACAGGCAGATTACCATTCTGTTCTTGAAAATGTCTCTATAGTTGCACGTGGAAGAGGTAAGGAAACCAGCCATTTTCTTAAGCGCTATTCTGACGCATTTCCCAAGGCTCTCTGTGGGCACTTCAGGCCTGGCGGGCTCTGGCTTCCTGCTATTGTTCAGGATGTTCCATTTTACTTTGAACTTTGAGCTTAGGCTTAGACCACAAAAATAATGTTTCGGAACCGCAGTAGAGAATTTGCTGCAAAGTCTAGTACTCTTTACAAGAACTGAGAATTCAAAGCTATTTTAATAGCTGCATGCAGTACAGCAGCCAGTCACTGAGACCCTGGGAAGATTTGCTCAAGGGTTACTGACCAGCCTGCTTACCATCACTAACACTAGTCCCAAACAACTCTGCTGTTACATGATTGCCACCAATGTACAAGCATCTTGTCTGCCCATGCTATTGCAAACAAGACTGTTCCCAATTTCTATTAGCTATGAAAGTCAGTTGCCCCAGTGTTAGCAAAACCAAGAAAGGCAAGTGTGAACTGCTTCTCATTCTAGTTCTCTTCCCCATACTAGACCAAATGCCTCACAGCAATGCAAGAGATTAGGTACTGTAGAGAGATGGCACATAGTTCAAGCACTCACCTTCCTACGCCGCTACAATCATTCATCTCTGACTTGACTCGAGTCCTACACTGCACTGAATAACTCTGTACACACAGTATTCCAGTGCAATAAGGTTCACATATAAATATTAACCACAACCAGAGCAAATGCCAGCAGTTTTTTTTTCCTTTGGACCTGTTAAAGGCCTCACACTCCTGAGATCATATGGGAAAGAGCCCCAGATGCTCATGGGCACAAATCCAATAGCCAGTCTTCATTAGGAAAGAGCCCTACAACACTGCAGGATCTAAACCCTCTCTATACCTCTTTTGTTGCCAAGTGTGTGGGACACTGCACACAATGGAACTGAACATGAGGGCTGTGACAAAGGAGAAGAGAACCAGGTAGATGAGGCCTTCCACTCCATCATAGCAAAAGCCCGTCAAAGCCTGGACGTAATCCTGGAGAGAGAAATGAGCAGAGTTTTCTGGTCACTAGAGAGTTAGCACTGAGCTCTAATTCAAAAAGCCCTTCCCTGGACTACGTTCTCTGAAACAACATAGGAGTTCATAGCCTCTTTTCCAGAGCATATTTCTCTTTTAATTTTGGAGACCAAGTGTTTTTTCATGACTTACCTAACCTTTATTTCCCCTCACAAAACCCAAAGCAAATATATAGACATGGCAGTAAGAAAAAAAGAAAAAAAAAGAAATCCAAGACAAATGTATCCACTCAACTTCAGACACCACATTTTGCAATAAGCCTCTCAGTTTCTTCACTCTGTCCTATTGCCCAAAAACACAAGCACAAACTATCTATACCTTCAGAGATGCAGCTAGGGCAGAAGTCTGACCATACTTTACTGCATCTACAAGGCATTTCATGGCAAAGGCAATAGGTTATGAACTATGGAAACAAGCTGAAGGTCCCTTACAGCTTGTAGACGTATCAAGGCATGTCTCCAGTTTTCTATCTTTAAATTCAAAAATACAAAGCTAACTTAATCCAAAATCCCATTCTCCTTTCTGCTGGAGCCAATCAGTAAAGTTGTTACAAACTGTTTCGGCACAGCAGAGGTTAGAAACTTCTGAATAATCAGTATGCTATAGGCTCTGCATCCCCTTTGTGCTCTCTTAGCAAAAGCTGAGTGACTGAGTACTCACCAAATGCAGACTCCGACAGTCTACTAAAGCTGTCAGTTGCTGCAAGTTTATCTCTGTTGAATTTAAAACCTCCTGGATCCGTGTAAGATACTCCTGTAAGCAACAAGCCAGCAATTATTACATGGAAGTAGCTTTGCAGGAGCTGATACTGGGCTTTGGACACAGGTAAGGGAAGCACAGGGAGAGCAAGACTGAGGAGAGTTACCTTGGAGGTGGGGTGCTCTCTGCTTGCTGACTTCATGAGTTCCATAACATCATCTTGCATTTCCACCAGAGCCTTGTGACTTCCTGACAGCTTCTGCTCAACACAAAACATTAAGTGTTTTAGCAATTCAGGCCACGTGGACCCACAGAACTCCTGGGAATTAAGACTTAAATCCTGCTACCAAACACTGAAGCATCACCTATATGAATGGTTCAACTTAAGGAAGTCTCAACTGATGTGGATTCAGTTCCAACAGAGTTAAGTTCTACTTTTATCAACCTGGAAGAAGTACAGACACAAAACACAAACAGAGCTGTGGCCAGTGCCAGGACAGAAGGGCAGGAGAAAAGACAAAACAGTCATTTTCTCAACCACAGCACACAGCTAGATTTTTCTACTAAATCAGATGGCTGAGGAGAAATCAATATTAATACTAAAAGTTGTTTACATTGGGGTGCAGCCTTCACACCCCATTAAAGCATCCATGGGAATTTCACATGCTATAGCATGTCAGGGATTATACCAAGCAACCAGAAATGCAACTCATGGCAATGGTGCACAGCCTGAAGTGTTCTTCCTCCACCCTTGAAAACAGAGTAAGACAAGATTTTAAAAAAATCCTAAATATAAACTGAAGCAGCTGGTGTCTGCTGAACAGTGGGTGGTGTGGATTCATTCCGGCCTCTGATACACAAGACAAAGTTTGGGATGGGCCCAGGTGCTGTTCCTCAGCCCCCACACAAAAGAATAATGACTCACGTTTATACTTCAGGATACAAACCCTTCAACATCCAAGGGATTTTAAGAGGCGTATGTGAGAATCACTCCACCACCCACAGAAGCGGCTGCATTTTGGGAGTGGAGTGTTATCACTGTTTAACTAAAAAGAAACTGCAAGAAGAGATTCAAAGCAGGAAGTTTGTAGTTTCCCACCCTGGCATTAACTGTGGGTCTTCTGTCTCCATGTTGCTGCTCTTAGAAGACTGCCATGTAAACAGAGATACCATGAACAAAGCCATGGTCCTCACCACATCACACACAGGTGCCTCTAAGAGGGCATCATGGACCCGAAACTATGCAGGCAATGATGAAGGTGGAAAAAAAACTGCTCACTAAATCACTTGCACAGCTGGAAAGCAGCTACCAAAGCTTTACCAACAGGTGGAGTGTTTCCTACAGCTCACAACTTGCTGCAGGCAAGTACTGTAGTACCTCACAACTTGCTGCAGGCTGGCATCAAAAGTATTTAACCATCCCTTGTGAGAAGCAGGATGCTGAGAAGTTGGACTAGATGATCTTGTAGGTCCTTTCCAACCTAGTGTTTCTATGATTCTAAGTGGTGAAGGAGGATAGGTACAGTGCTTACGCTCACCTGCTGGAAAGGGTTGGGGTATCCAGCACTACAGGTGATGTAATAGCGGAGAGTTTCTACAAAGACAAAAGAGGAGAAAGTCATATTAGTTATGTTCTATATTGCTCCAGCTTTGCAGTATTTTATGGCTACCACAAGGGAGGTGTTAAGTTCTGAAAGCAATACACAAAATGAAAATGCAATGTAAATGGAATCACTTCCCTCTCTCCATGCAGGATTACAGGGCACGAATGGCACTAGAAGCAGGGATGTAAGCTGTCTTTGGGGACAAAAGAAAGATTTGTTTTCTTTTTCTTCCCTTCCTTCAATAAAAACTACCTTTTTTTTCCCCCCTACCCTTCAACAACAAAGAAGCATGGGGCTGCCCCACTTATATATAGTCAGGGGAACCATCAAAACAGTTTCATTCAGAAGTCAGTCACAGCATAACCAGATCTTTGTCTAGGAGAAGTCCAACAGAATGCTTAATTTCTGTCATCAGAAGCACCAGAATATCATTCTACGATTACTGAAAGCAATGAGAGACAGAGACTGCTGCCTAGGGTATACAGCAAAGACATAACTCAGCTTTCAGCCCATTCCATTCACCACTGAGATCACTGAGCAGCCACAGAAACATTGGCACAGGAGAGGTGGAAGTGGTGACATGAATACAGGCTGCTAACAAGAATACATATGAAAGCACACTGTTGGGCCAAAGGAGGTGCAAACATATCCCTGTGCCACCACACAATACTGAAATGTATTGCCTCCTAAATAGACAAGTTCGTGTGTTCAAAAAAAAATCATCAAAGCGGAGATTGGTTTTAGGCAGTGTTCTGTACAAGAGCGTAAGAAAGCCCTCCTCCTAATTCGAAAAAATAACTTTCAGCAATGTATCACGTCAATATCACTCTGAGAGCAAGCAACATAATGGGATGTGCTGAGGAAAGAAATGAGTATAAAGCAAGTTCTTGTTTTTTTGACATGCATTAGGGATGAACAAGTAAACAATCTGTTTTCTGATGGAGGTCACCTGTATGCAATTAGATTTTAATTAGGAGGCTTTAGTTAGACTACTTAGTAGAGTGAATATAATTTCTTTTGCATCTTTTTTTGCCTTGTGCTAAAGAGGTATATTCTATATTAAATCAATACTGCAGACTTGGTCAGGAAGGCAAGCTTTTACCATGTATTAGGACACCAGCGACAAGTCACCTGTTCAATGGACCTCAGATTATTTGCTGACAACATCCCAAAATCAATTTTAACATTGGGCAGCTCTATCAGACATCAGAGCACACTGAGTATGTGCTTGTGAACATGAGTACAGATAAGACTTTAAATGCTCTTCCTGTAGCATCACCTAGTTCCAGGCTTGAAGACACAATTTCTCCTCATTCCAATGTGCATGAAACCAGGCTGCTGCCTGGATGAGCCCTCCATAACACTACACCAACTGCCTGGAGGAAGTCAGCATGCACAGATTACAAACACCAGGCTTACCCCTGCCATTCTCAATTGCGCTTGTAGAGGGAAGGAGCCCTGTGAAAGAGTTCTCATCCCAGTACCTTTAAATTGATTCTTAAACATTTACAGTTCCTCTCCAGATGAATGGGAGCATGTCAGCTCAGCGGAATCAATGGTGAAGTTTGCTCAGTGAAGACAACAGAAGCTCTAAAATACATACACCATCCCCCCCCCTCTCCCAATACCCTTTTTTCCATTCCCTTTAATCTTCTATCTGTGACTCTCAGTAGCGTATATTCCAGGTTGCAAAGGCATTCTAAATCAGTCCCAACCCAGAAATCAGAAAAATGCACAGCCACAAGCCAGCGGGGCTGCAAAGGGAGCAGACCTGCCTGCATCCCGACTGCTGCACTTCCCATAAATACTGAATGCACCTTTCGGTGAGCCGAGGCACTGGAGACCGCGGGCTGCAACGCAGACTGTCAGCTCCTGCACGCTGCGAAGCAACCTGACAGCTGCTATTTATAATTCATTCGCCTACTTTGGGGCAGCTTCTGCCAGCTGCTCCGTCTCCCCCCCACCAGCTCTTTCTCGGGGATGACTCCTGCCTCCTCTAAGCAGCAGCCAGCAGAAGCTGGGCAGATAGGAGAACTGCAAGAACTGCTCTGGGGGTCTCGCTTGGAGCAGACCACACAAAATGCTGTGTGCAACCAAGGAAAGGACTTCTTCTCCCAAGCTCATAAGTCACCCTAAATGGCTAAGGAAAAATGAGAGAAAAGCACAGCAACAGCACTCCATAGTGTCACACACAGCTCTGATGTCATCATTTATTTTAAACCAACAAACCACTAAAAGTTTTGCAAAGACTCCCACAGCAGAGTCAATTTTACATCACTTTTATAAATGCATTAAATTGCATGACATACTGCTAATACATGGCTCATGAATGTTTCTTCAAGGCCTTCTGGATTGTCCCAAGTGGGCAAACTACAGATGAGAGCTCCCAGTATCATCATAGTTTGCCACTTGTGAGCCCAGGATCAAAGATTGCTGGTTACAAGTGAAATTTAAAGCAGAACAGAGAAATAAGTGCTTCCCTTACTTCCCTCTAGAAGGCAACATCGCCAAGGCTTCCAACAGCACTGCAGCTGACTGGTGTGGAATTCTGTACAAGAAATGTGATTCCAAGATGGCAAAGCCAGCAGGAGCAGCATCCCCTGCACTGAACACAGTTCTGTCTCCATACTACCAGGCCAGGAAGAAGAAAAGAGCAGGAGGCACCTTCACCAGTCTCACACTTCTGTCTAGATAACAGCTGTAGTAACCCATCATTTGCACTTCGCTAACAGCTCCAGGTATTTTTGTTTACCTCCCCTATAATTGCCTTTATGTTGCATTTTCCTCTTACGGAAAATTCCTGAAGCCCGGATCTGATTTTTGAAGCCAGCCTTCAGCAGATCCAGTCTACAGGGGAAGGGTTAGGTAGGGTAACAGCTGCAGCTGCCTATGCTTCCTGCTGCTGCTAGCAGTCCTCCTGACCCACTCTTGCAGTGCACAGCAGAGCAGAAGGCAAGGAAGGGAACTATCCATAACGCTTCATCTCTGAAGTCTGTTTTTCCTAGAAAGGAAAGTAGAACTGCCTACTAAAGACAGCTTCAGCTGCTAGAACATACTCATTGCTTCTGCAACCATGGAGACTTACTATTCATTTCAAAGCTCAGCAGAAATGTGAAAATGGCATTATGAACCTGCCAAAAGGCAGCAAGAAGGTCTGTAGGGTAAAGACTAATCGGGAGAAAAAAAATCTCACTTTACGAAACAGAATCTAAACCCTGAACAGTTTTTCCCAGCCATTCTTCATCTCTGTTTGAGCATTCCCTGTGCAGCCTGCATTTTACATACACATCCAGTGAGACTGCCTCTGTGTGCTCAATCAGAGAAAGTTGAACTATACTGCCTGTGATGTCAAGAGGAAGGAGACTCTTCTGGCCAGATATTCTTGCCCAAGAGGAGGTTTTTTTTTTTTTTTCCCTAAGGCAAAGGGATGTATCTACATACCAGTTGTATTTCTCTTAGATATGCCACTGGTACTGGTGAAAGCAGGCTGATGTCATCCTGAGTTTTCAACAAAGAGCTCATAGCCATCCCAAGCGCTCTCCACACAAAGCTTTCTGCTCATCAGGAGCCCAACACAAGCACACAGGAAAACACGGATTTCTCAACACCAACATCAGCTCTGAACGAGTCTCTAGAGCACTTCTTTGGATGAGCTCTTGTCTGCAGTGCCCACTCAGCCCGAGCAGTAATAGCACAACCTCCACATTCCCCATGGGGGGTTTTGTCCTGACCTTGCTTCTCAGATAGGAAAGGGAGCTGGTGGTGCCAGTCCTCTGGTTCATTCAGCTCTGGGCTTCTAAGATGAGAGTAAATCAGTAAGAGGTCAATTAGGAGGCTATGCACAACAAGAGTGCTTGCTGTTTATATCTGAGCAGCCAAGTTGCAGCATTCAGTTTGACAAACTTGGCTGGACTGGAGCTGAAAAACTCCATTATCCATCCCTTGAGGTTTGCACTTCCTTCAGATGCAGCATCTCTTCACAATGCAGATTTCCAGTAAGAGAATCTGGAGAAAGCTCTTCCTGTTGTTTAGACAGATTGTCTTTTTATTCCATTTTATTCAATAAGTCATCTAAATAATAACATAATATCAATGAAAAACAATGAGACTAGAAGATGGCCTCCTGCTTTGAAAATAAACATCTTGGCTGCACCAAGTCTTTTCACTAGCAGCAGGAGCTGATTATACAGCCACTGTTCAACTCCATTGGCTTTATCTCAATTAATGAATACTGGGTGAGTTAGGCACATACATCATCCATCCTCTTCCGCAAAATGATTTAAGCCTCTCCTCCAGAAAACCTGTACTAAGGCTCTTTACCCACCTCATCGTTTTTTTTTTAAATGCAGCACATTTTCTCTACAAAACAAGGACATCTACTCACCAGCTAAAAACATGACAACAATAATGATGCACTTAATCATACTATTCTCAGCTCCATTAACTCTATTTAGATTTGCAAACAGAAATTAATACATAAACAGAAATATTAACATAATAGTTGCCCAGTATCCAACGCTGTTATTTTTCTGGGGAAAAATACTACTACCAACAGCAAAAAAGCATTGCAAATATGCAAATCTGGATCACTCAGTCCTAGTCTGAATGCCAGAGCGTAGGACTGGGAATATTATAACACAACGTATCTAAAAACAACAACCGAAAGAAGTGATTAAAGGGAAAAGTTGACCCAGCACTGTAAAGCTTCTGGTTGGTTCACATCTAAGGTTACTTGTTCATTCTTAAATGTCATTAAAAACAGATGACAGCACCCAACCCAGTATCTTACACACCAGCAGTGGCCAGACACCTAGGCAAGAATAAAAAACCTCAGGGGAATCATGGAATCGTTAAGGTTGGAAAAGACCTCTAAGATCATCTAGTCCAACCATCAACCCATCACCACCATGCCCACTAAACCATGTCCCTGTGTGCCACACTGGGGACATTCAAGGTTGTCCCAAGGGCCAGTGGATGTCCCAGGACATGGAGATATCTGAGAGGCTACAGGGACATCCCAGAAGACATGGGGACACAGAGATGTTCATGGAGACACGAGGACTTAAGAGGAGCCATAGGCAGGACTGAGGGCTCAGGGGACATCCAAGTGTTCACAGGGACATCCAAGGGCCACCAGAGATGTCCAAGGAGACACGAGGACACCTGAGGATAGCTGAGGATGCTCAAGGGCACCCCTGTGCCTACAGCCCCCCCATAGCTACGTGGGAGTGCTTTCCCAGCACAATTTCAGCTAAGTGATTCCCAAGGTAAATGTAATTTCTGCATGTACACTAACTCCAAATGGATTCTTCTCCCCTGAACTATTTGAGCCCCTCCTTCAACTCACATCTTTTTTTAGCAATCTGTTTTCTGAACTGAAAAATTCACGATAGGATGCACTCTGGTGAAACTAACTGGAACAGTCTTAAAACGTTTCAGCCCTATCCATCCATACTGCAGCAAACCAGAGGGTCTGAAGAGTCTGTGCACTGGAACCAGGAGCCCTCAAACAGGCCAGCCTCCCCTGGGAGGACAAGCACTGGCTCTGGTTCTCAGCTGCCTGCCCTGCCTCCCTCAGCTTGTTCCTCTTGTAGACATGGCTCAACTGACCACACAGCAGTTGCCACAGTTTACAGTCAAGTGTATCAGAAGATACCAACACTTTACACTTTTAAAGATGTTTTAAAAGAGCCACTATTAGGATTGAAGAGTTGCTGAACAGTTCCACACCACAGTCCTCATATCGTGGTCTTCCTTCCTGCTCAGGTGCACAGGATGCTCCCGACACGGGGGACCAAGAGCTATTTCCGTAGCTTCCTGACCATAAACTACAGCAGAATGGTGAAAAACCCACATGGGAAGGCAGAATGCCTGAACACCTCCCCACCAGCTGCCTAGTATGATAGCAGGCTCAGAAGCAAGACTGATTTCCTTCTGAAAAAAATGAAAGGTGCTTGTGAACGCTGAACGGCTGCCTAACAGCAGGGAGCTGACACGACAGCAGCCCTTGGAAGAGGCCACCCTTCCAGCTCAGGCCTGTGACAACACCTGCTCTTCCTCCTCCTCAGCGTCTCGCTCAGCCCCATTCGCTGTTATTTATGGAGCCTTAGCAACTGCTATAGCTAGTGGAGCTGCCAGAACAGAGCCTTATTTCACTTCGGGGAGGTGACTGTCCCTGCCCAGAGAAGCAGGAGGAGGGATGGGGATGCCAGTCCCACTGTCACCATCAGCCTCCACCAGAATGATACTGATGAACAAAAAACTGCAGGAGCCAAACTGGCCAGGACAAATTAAATGGAAAAACAGCATGGAGGGGTGTTTCTTTAGTTTCTCAGGGTCAACCAAATTGTTACCAAATACAGTCCAGAGCTGATTTGGGTTATTGAGTTAATACAGCACATGGCTGGCATCAGTGTCAGGTATTTCCCCTTGGCCCTCCTGGCCTGTTTGCCTCCTTGAACAAAATGGAAGCTAGCTGGTACCTGAAGGCACAGCTTAATCACCCTTGCAACAAAGGGAGGATTTTCACTTTGTGCAATGTGTTAAACACTTCCCTTACTGCATTTCTCTCTTACAAAGACCCTTCTGTAGCAAGCTGCCAGGATCTTACACCTCTCCCCTCCCATGCAGGAAATCAATAAATAAGGCAGTCCAAGAATAAGCTGTAGGGTGGTAGTATCAACCTGTATGTACTTTTTCATACTACATTTTGCCTCCAGACATAAATATTTCTTATGGCTTCCAGTCCCTGCATCCTCAGCCACAGCTACATACCTAATTCCCTATTAGTTACGCAGCAAGAGGCAGCGATTGGCTAAGCGCACAGCAATAACACCAGACCTTCTGTACACAATGCAAAGACTTTCAGATTCCAGCAAATAAGAACCAGCAAAGACATGTGGCTCACATGTGACAGAAATCAGTGTCATGGCTTATTTGTGTTCTGTCATCACAGAAATATATAGAGGGACTACCAGGGGAAAAAGTTATAATACATTATATTATTATATATTATATAATTATATTATTTATATAATATTATAAATTTATATAATATTATATATAATATATCATATATTATATTATATTATATTTAGATGTATTATATTATTATAATACATCTAAATAATTCAGGGACATCTGCTGTTCCATTTTATCAGTTATTTCCACCTACAGGCCAAGATGGAAGAAAGATTCTGAAGGCTCTTATGACGAAAAATTATTATTAATAATGATAATAAAAGATGTATGTGCGCACTTCTCACTGGTGTACAAATGCTTTTTTGGGAAAAACAATGGTTTTCCAGAGCTCCACACACATCTGCTTTTCCTGCTGCATGCAGGCTGCTGGGATCCAGATATAGCCACGAATTCGCAGCTACTGCCACACTCCTGTGTGACAGCTGGAGCCACAGAACCTGTGCCAAAGCCAGTCCCAGCACTTACCAGCACTAAGCACTGCATTATCTTCAACCACTTTGGAGACGTAAGCATCCGGGTTAATACAGAAGTCACTGGAGCCCTAGACAGAGGCAGAACAAAAGGGAAAAGGAATATCAAAGAACACCAATATCAAAGAGCAGTTGAGCCAGGTTAACATCAGGGAATCCTCCACTATAGGGATGTTTCAGATGCTGAAGTCTCTCTTTGTCGTTCCCACTAGTACAGCTCTATGCAGCCCCAGCAGTGCTGGAGTACACACCACTGCACCCCACCACGGAGGAGCTCTGGACTTCTTACAGATGCAGATTACTAGGACAATTACTTAGAACTAGAGACAGAATAAAATAGGCACAGCATAACATACACCAATAGCTACTTAATCTTGTGCCTAGTAAGCCTGCAGTGAAAGGTGAATGAGACCTGGACCACAGCCACTTACCACAGCAACAGCCAACTCCAGACCCAAGGATCCCCAGCTGACAATCAGGGCAAACACCCCCAGCAAGCACACCCTGTGGGAGACAGACAGATGGCAGATCAAGAAACCGTGATTTCAAGCATCCAGCTCCTTTTACAAGATGTATTATTTTGAATCCAAAGCAACAATCAAAACCAAGAAATTAACAGCCACTTCAGATAAACCACCCCATGTTATGTGCTGCAGACAGCAGCAACCAGAAAAGTTTATGTCCAGTTGTTGGTTCCCATGTTTCCGGACCCTGGGGCCGCAGCGGCAGGGAAGAAGAGGCTAGAAGTCAGACTAGAGGCTAGTCTTCAGTCAGCTTCTAGCAAGGAAGCCAAAGGCACAAAGGCAGAGAGGTGGCCCAGGGGAAGGCAGACTGGCAGGTGAATGACTACAGCCCTATCATCTGAACTACTCTCACTGTGGACATTGTTTTCTAAATCTGAAAGATATCCAGAGAAAAATACTCCCATGTATAAAAGACAAAAGGCAACACCAGAAACCAAAACCACACAGAACATCAAAATGAACAAACAAAAAACCCCACAAAAATCCAGTGGTTGAGAATTGGGAAAATTCCTTCTGTTTCTAGAATGAGGCCATCGGGCGTAAGCAATGTCCTGTCTACAGATAGATGGAGGGAACACTTTGCCTGTGTTGGGACACCTGACTTTGGTCTCAAGCTGAACAACACCTAAGCACCCCACACAGCCCACAGAGAGAGCTAGGCATATATTATGATGCCTATATATATTAGGCATATATATAGACATATATTTGTCCGTTCACCAACTTATTTCTGAGCGACCACAGATCCATTCACAGAATGGAGATTCATCTTACAGAAGTCATGGAGCCTTACCAGAGTGAGCCCTGTGCAGCACTCTGGAATAAAGTGGCTAAATATTATGCTTTTTACAAATGGATACAAAAATTATCAGTCTGGAACAGCAAGGGTCTTTAGTTTTATGACATAAGGACAACGCTGCTTGGTGCCTTCAGCTGAGCATAGTAATCTGCTCAGTGACACAGTTGTTTTGCTTTAAATGAAGATGACTGGGTCAGTAACCGATTGCTTGGCTGAAAGATCTCAAACTGGCATTTCACCATCTTGCTTGGCTGTGACACACTTGCTTCTCTATGCCACGTGCTCCCTTGGGGAAATGCCTTAATATGAACTTCTGGCTAACAGGGAATGAGATTCTAATTTAAACTCTGGGTTTACCATCTGTGCATACACTTGGACCTTTGTCTGTATAACCTGCCAGGTATGAAGTCATCTGGCAAATAATAAATCTGAATATGCATTCCAGTTATTAATGGTATCACCATGAACAAGGACAAACTCTTGGTTATGTCAGTTGTCAAATTGTCATTATGTTTATGATAGTGGTATCTTTGCCAAATGTGCCAAACTAAACCAAGCTGCAACACAGGGAGAGGAATACCTCTTTCTTGTAACAGGGCCTGAGCATGGCAGCATTTGCAGTGCTTTGTAGAAACAGATATGCATTAATATTGCAGTACCATAGCAACAAGATTTCTCCTCATAACTGTACAAACCATTGCGTGTTCTCAGTAAAGTCTCTTCAGGTGTGACAACCAAAGGTAAACAAGATCAGATCCTGACACAAAAGGCATGCTGCTTGGCTGTGTAAACACATGCAATGCTTACCAACCATTAGCAAACACCTTCACAGCTGTAGAGAATTATAGAGAGACTTAAAATCTGAAAATCTAAGGGAGGATGTTCACGTTACTATGCCCCAACTAACTCCCAGGCAAATAGAGGTTACCAGTACTACCCAGCAGAAGGCAGACTGTCCTGATGAGTTACTTATTTTTGATGTGAAAGCAAGGAGTAACAGCACCATTGAGTTGTATAGCTCCTTCCTGTTAACCTCTCTCGCATTTAGCCCTAATCCAATCCACAGAGCAATGTTCTACAAAGACTCTCTACATTGAGGCAGATTTAAACTGTTCAGTCTCAAAAGTCCTTGAAAACAACTGGCAACAATCTAAAAGTTTAAGCTAGCAGGGCACTTGCATTCAGCTGGCCTTCCTTATGCACTGTACCTAGGTCAGGACTTACCCCATAAGAATGGCCCTGGAGTTTCTAATGAGCCCAAAGAGCACCAATAAACATATCAGAACATGGAACAGGAGCAGGCCCAGGTATCCCAGCCACCTGCAGCAAACAAAAATACAGTCAGCAAAGAAAAACTGATGTGTAGGAGGCACAGATTAAACAGCTAGACTGTCTCATGGGGAAAAACCTTAGCCCTTCTTTTCTTTGAGTAAGAGCTGCTGCTAATGATTAATCTTCAGAGATTGCTCTTTGCTGTGTTTAGAGCCCAGGGAGGCAAGTGCATTTAAACAACATGCTCAGCATACACAATTGTTGAGAAATGAGACTGCTAAACTTATTCTAGTGTAAAAGTCATATGCAACTGAACACCATCAGGTAAAGAAGCAGCATTGCAGCTTCCTGAACTTGGAAACGTTTGTTAGAAAATGCTTCAGCTAATCCATGTGTAGACAGAGGTTTCCTTTTGTGAAATACAGTTGGTGTGATCTTTAATTTGATAATTTAATGAAACAGAATATTAGGGTGTGGTGTTGGCACATGGAACAAGCTCAGCTTCCTACTTTAGTTAGTGTATCATACTACCACTCTCCCAGTATTAGAACACAAGCTACAGGTTCTATACATTGAAAATATGTTTCCCTTCAGCTGGTAATTAATATATTTAAGAAAAAACTTATTGTTATGCATTTTCATTTAAGCTGAATGCAGTTTTGCTTTATCAAATGAAGTCAGATGAGTGGGCCAAGAGCATCAAGATATGCAGTCTTTGGCTCAGCCATAGGAACACACACATCACTGTTGCAAAACAGGCCAAAACAAATGCTACAACCACAATACTACAGCATGCTACACACCTGTACCAATCATAGAGGTCAATCTGAATTGCCAGCTCCTCCAAAGACACCTCTTCATTCTTCCAGAAGGGGATCTCAGTTGTTTGCCTGACCAGATCATCCAAGAGACTTTGCAGTTTCTGGATAACATGCAAGTAGTCTGTCTGCTTTGTGAACATTTCCTCCAGGATGAGCAAGTTTGGCTCCACTGTCTGATTCAGGGCCACTGCTGTATCTAGTACCTGTAGCATGGCAAAGGGAAAAAAAAAAAAACATGGATAAGAAGTCAAGGAAGTAAAAATTCTCCTTACTAGCAAGTTATGGACACATTTCAGATTACTGCTTTTTTTGTCTTAAGAGGCTCAGATTGCTGACCCTTCAAAAGCAACCTATAAGCATCTGTACAGTTGATTATTTGAAAACAGCCCTGTGATGGTATCTCAGCTGAGCCTTTAACACCTGTACACATTTTGCAGCACATTAAACAGGCTCTGGTGACAAGCAGGAACTCTTAAATCACAGTAGCCATCTCCTACAAACCACCTACTCTACATCTCTTTTAACAGTTTAAAAGCTATTTTCTGTATCTAGATACACAGCAGAAAAGCACAAACCCAGAACACAGCCACTAGGGCTGGGAACGCATTTTTCTTTTTCCCCAAAAGAGTCATTTCACCTTACTTCTAAAGCAGGTTCAAAGTGGCTAACAATTAAGTCTAGTAGAAGGACACTCGTTGAAGGTTATCATGCCATGAGATTAGTACCTGTAAGCCATCAGGGTTGCAGAAAAATATAATGAAATTTGAGGTAGCACAGCAACAACCAATTGTGCTAAAATGATACTTTTCACTAACAGACTTGTCTGCTTTGGCCTGCCTCCATGCCCGTGGAACAGAGCTGATCAGAAGCTGTTTTTAAAACGGGCACAATCGCAAAGAGAAGACTTCATTTAACAAGCTGTGTTTGCTTTGATATTTTTAGAAGAGCTGAAGAAAGCATCGCTCCATTAATGGAAATTTTAGCACATCCCTAAGCTCAGAGACTAGCAAAAAAAGGCAGAAATACATGCACAGCCAGATTGAAGAGAAGAGGTGCTGAGGAAGCCTGCTCGTTCCCACACTACTCATTAGCTTGGGTGCCTCCCCTAGCACTTACCCGGTCTTGGACACCTGCCACAGTGCGGTTTGCATGGCGTAGTGAGTACGTCAGCCGGTGAATGCCATCACTAGTCTCTCCATTCCCATAGAAGCCAACGGCAATTCCAGCACTGCAGAGAAAAGAAGGCAAGAAAGGGAAGAGCTAAAGCTAAAGGGTAGTGATAGAACGCACTGCTTACCTCTACAGCACCCTTTGTAGTCACATCAGTGCTTTCCGCAGAAAAGGATGCTGCATGCCTCCACAAAGAGCAGACAGGGTAGTTATGCTCCCCAGCAACCACACAAACAATTCCCCTGTAAATATTCTCCTGCATTTCTCATGCAGCCAACAATCATTTTTATAGCAAACATACAATGAACCATTCCTTCTCAGTATATATATTTCATTCATGGTCCAATAACGAAAAGAACCTGTTAAAGAACTGTTAAAGAGCCCAGACCAAGCCACAGACAGGCAGAAATGCAGCCAGCCAAGCTGCCCTCCAGTGGCTCCTGCAGGAGGAACGGGTGCTCCCATTGCTATGCCAGGGACCACAAGTCTTCTCCAGACATGAAATGCAGATTATTTCATTACATTTTTTAGAAAAGGATACAGAGAGCCTGCATTGACTACCAGTCCATGGTGGTGGTTCTTTTAGATACATTTTCCATGTCTTCTTCTCTATACTCTGAAACACGTCTCAACATCATCTATCTTGATTTATCTTCCCATCAGAAGCGTTTGTGTTGTACTGATTTAGAGTACCAGGAAGCAAAGCTTAATAACTTACTGGGACAAAAAGCTTATTTATTTTTAAGCAAGTGAATGTGAAGCTCACAGACACAATTCAACTCCAGCTGCTTAGCAAATTACCACCTATCAGCTGATTTGCCATAACTGTCCACACATATCACTCTGCCCCAATTATGAAGTAAACCATATTAGCTTAAGCCCCACTTAGAGGAGGAAGATCCTGTAGATGAGTTACAACCAAGAGATTATCTCAGGCAAGTCAGCAATACCTCTTTATTAAGGCATCACTGCAGGAACTCAACATTCCTCTTCCCAAGCCCATTTTTTCCTAATAATAGAGGAAAGAACTTCTGAAGGGGTCATACAACTAAACACAGGGGAAACAAATATTCCCAAGATACCAATTTCTTATTCTCATCTCGTATTTGGCTTCAGAGTATTCAGAATCTTTTCTGGGACAGTTCTCAAGACACCAAGATCATGACACAGGAAAGGAAGGCAGTGGTGCCACTGCAGGTGGAGGATAGGGAAAATATTTTGTGTTGTGAGGTTTGGTTTTTTTTTGGTATAAATTAAAAATGTACTGGATGAAACAGTTTTTTCACAATAACTTTGTGCTTGTGTTATAGCACTGCACTCATAGAGGTGGTTTGAAGGAGATATGTAAGAGGAAGGAAGCAAGAGAAACAACAGCTTTCAGCACAAGTGCAGTGCCTTTGTTTAACAGGAAGGGTCACTAAGGACATTGAGCACTCTTTACCACCACCACTCAGTTGAGAAATGAACCCAACCAGGCTGGGGTGGGCTTTGTTTAGATGACAGACACTTGCTTAGATTTGCCCTGGCACATACACCAGCCTGCAGTCCAAATAACTGCTTCAGCTGTCACTCCTCTCCTGCAGGAACATAGCACCAAGCCCTCCTTCCCATGTCTTACCCACCTCAAAAACAGCAAGCAGAACAACATAGTTCACCTGGCTGCACTTCTGCTTTTCCTCACATGTGCTAGAAATGGAAGTAAAGAACACACAGTGGAAGCTGAGCCACTATGGAAATCTGTGTCAGTCTCACGCTTCTTCCAACAACCGCATCTCCATAAATTACAGAGGGCTTGGCCCATAAAAGCCTCAGCTGAAGGGTCTCCCAGGGATGGCAGACAACTGCAGCACATACAGAGAGGTAGCAGGAGTCTAACTCTTAATATTTAGTGTTAATAAAATAATTCAGTCTCTTTCTTCATAAACACTGTTCCTCAAATGTTTTCATAAAGCCAGTGATGCTGATAACGAAAGAGAGAAAAGCCTTCTGCATTCCTCCCTGGTGGCAGCTATTATCAGAGCTTTATAACGCATGCTTAGGATGCAGGTGGTGGTGGTGCTGGGGATTAAGAAAACAAAACCAGAAAACAGCACTACTCTATCCCTGAAAACTGGAGAGATCACAGACCCTGAGCTGTGCCGAGGATAAGACAACTCAGCATCCCATCACTGCAATTACAAATCTCTGGCTTGAATTTCCCCTGGCCTTATCACAGCAAACAAATTCAGACATAATTTTGTTGTCCAGAGCAGCAGAAAACTTTAGCAGCTGTTGTTGCAATCAAATAAATTCCAGGACATTCCTGACACTGAATATGCAGATCTGGACCCTTTAATTGGTGAGCGATTTTTATTCATCCCATTACAGTTACTAGAACGCTATTCTTTCAGCAAAGGCCTGGTAAGTGGCCAAAAGCTGCTGCTTGGGTCTCAGTTTTCCCAGCACAGTAGCACGGTTTGGTGGAAAAGGCTCACAAACAGCACGCTGCGTGAAGCAGCAGCAGTCATTTTGTCCATAAAGACACACTACAGCTAGGTACCTTAGCCACTTCACCCAGAGGTACCACTGATGCAGTGCTACCAATTACAGGGAACTGACTCGAGACTCCTCACCGTACCAGAAGCAGCAGCACCCCAGCAGCCATCCTCTCCAAATTCCTGCCCAGCCCTGTATTAAGGATCTTCAGCTGCCCATAACCATCTAAGCACAACCACTACTCCTGAAAGAAAACACTGCAGCAACAGGAATTGGAATAGAAGCGATTTAATTCAAATAACAAACTCCTCTAGACGTGCATATCATACACCCACTACAATCTACACACAGCATTAATTACTGCATTACTGCCCAGCAAAAGCTCTGCATTCACACCCTGCGCAACCGAGAGCCACTTACGCAGCCATTCTTTCCCTGAGGAGCAAGCTGTGCTGTTTTGTGGCAGTTTCCCTTTCTGATGTGCTAGAGTGAGGGAAGCCATCCCAGAAGCACACGCTGACTGCAGCTGCCTGGATCTGTGCTGGGACCGTGGGGGGAGCAGACCTGAAGGGCAGGCAATGGGGGAACTGCCCCAGGGAACAGAGAACTGTTGCTGTTCAGCTTTCTGCATGCATTTGGCTTCATCCAAACCCAGCAGTTGTTTCAAATCCCTGCCTACACACACTGCTATAAGTTGCTATTGTTTAAAGCAGATTTAAGGATTTATGCTAGTTTTTAACTATCTTTTTATTTGATTAAAAAGAAACGGGGACTCCCTTTTATTCGAGCTCAGACTTCTAAAGTAAAAATAGACGTACTCATCCTGACCCAACAGCGTAAGCCCTTGAGGTTAAGACAGATCACATGGCTCCTTGCACAAACCCTGGAAGGCTCTGAAGCCTCAGATATAGCAGACACATCTCACAGCACACGACAAAATAATCACCCAATGGGGAAGCCAGAGTTTCTGCCATGTAGCATGGATACAAGACCAACATTCCTGAATGACAAAGCTTTTTTCCACCCTAGCATCCTCTGGAAGATACTCCAATGCATTTCCAACGCTTCTATAAGAAAGCCACCTCCACTTCTGCTATTCTTGCTCCTCTCACACTCCCCTCCCCAACACACACACACCTCAGCTCCCGATTCCACACCACCCCATCCTCAGTTCTTCCTCCCAGACCTACTTTTGTCCATCCTCTGCTCCTTCCACTAGCCCTGCCTTCCTCCTCACTGGTGTTTTTAAATAAGAACCTTAAAATCCATCTACCAAGCTCTCATGGGACATTTAAGAAGTTGCTCCTGCTGCTTGGTTTAAAAAGCCACTTGGCTACTCATTTTAGTAAGTTCAGGAAACTCGTACACATTAAGACCAGAAAACTGCATTCCTGAGACTAGCACTACCATTACTAGTGCATACCCACAGAAGGAAACTACTGAGAGCCTATGGACTGTACAGCTCTTCAAAGAGTTACGTGACGAGAGACAGAAGAGTAGCACGCTGTGACTCCTACATATTCATATAGAGACAACAGTATGATTTTAATTACTGCATGTTTCATACATACACTTCAGTATCACTTTTCAGCAAGGCTCAAGAAATTCAAATCTGGAGAAAAAAATCACATATTTCCCTCTCTCTTTTCCTGAAAAGCTCACAGCTGAATTTCCCCGAGGACACAGCCTTCCTATATTTGCATGCAAGAGTTGCATGGCTGTAGGGCATGCCATCATAAAGAGACAAAAAAAGAAAAATTCTGGATTACACAAGGTATACATGAATGGTAGAGCATTAATCTGATACAGAGAACATATTCATGCCTGCTGTTGTAGAGATCTTCCAGTCCTAACACATGCTACACACAGTGAAAACCCCTGTGGACATTCAATCACTAGTCTGAAAGGATGAGCACTAGCCATTCACATCACATCTTTAGAAATGAATAATCTAACTACACCAAGTCATCTTTAATTACAGGAACTTCATAAGGAGAGCCCTTTTTAGACTTCATGTTCTCAGGAGGAATGTTAATTTGTCTGTCTAATTACCACCTTGCACTTTAGCACCAAGGGAAAGTGCTATTACCGGCACTTGAGAAGCAAGTTTTCACCATCTATTTGTACCCATTTCTTTCAGGTATCCTCTCCACGAAGCTTCCTATCTGCCTTCAAAGCTGAGCTCCCTTCTGGGAGCATTAGTGTGACCTAGAGGTATCTGAGGATGAGATGATTTATATGAGATGACAACTCCCTGTACACAGAAACTGATGAAAATTAATAAGGACTGGAAATGAACTCTGTTTTCACGGAATAATCTAGGCAAGTCCTTCCTGCAGCTTTGTGGTTAAAGCAAGTGGGAAGACTCATTATAGATATATTTTGCTGGAGAACTCCTGTTAACCAGTCCTGCCTTCCTGCTGGCTCAGCATTCTCCCTTTCACTCGGCAGGAAATGCACAGTCATTAGGCAACAGTGATGCACAGTGATCCGGTACACAGTAGGATACACAAACAGCCTTCTGGGATTAACCTCTACCTAGACAAGCATGTATAAGGCATGGCTAGGATTAAATCGTTAACTGGTTGTCAGTTAGGAAGACAACAGTCCACTTCATGGTACTTGGACAGACCAGGCCAGCCTCTGTCTGGACCCTCTTGCTGCTTGAGCATCCAAGCTACCTGTGTTCCCCCTGCACACAGTGGTGTGAAGTGCCTCCCAGGTCAGCCTGCTGTCACAGACAGGCATTCAGAGGAGCCCTACTCTCCACCACTGGAACGCCACAGCACCTGCCAGTCAGCAGTTCTGCTGTGTGTCACGCACAGCTAGGATAGGATATATCCAGTTGACTAATCTTTGACTGTTGATATCTAATTGGGACTTCCTGCTAGCACAGATTAGACTCCTTGCTTGTTGGAAGCCGTACTGCATTCCCAGACAGATACCAAGTGCAGAGAGCCAAAAGCCACTGGTTCAAAAGCACTCAAGTCCAGCTGCTGTAAGAGGGAGCTTGGCTTCGCAGGAGAGCAGCAGCACTCAGACAGCACCTTCAGCTACCACGGATGGGATCAACCCGCTGTCACTCAAAGCACCAACTTCAGAGGGGAACAAAAAATAAAACAGGTCAAAACAAATATTCATGCAATATTACTGCAGATTCCAGTAGACTCTTAATTCTCAGGATACTCCTGGATTTAATTCTTGTAAAAACAAATGGTACACCAAGGATGTAAACAAATGGCTCAGATTTTGAGCAAATCTCAACTGTTTTCCAGCTTGCGGCCATGAGTGGGAATTGCATCAATCTCACCAGAATTTAAATGCTGACCTTCCAACTTTAAATTGTCTCATGCACACTTTGGGAGATATGCAGAATTCCTCCTTCTCACCCTGCATACAATTAAAAGCAAACAGAACTACCACACTCTGCAGCAGCTGTCTTGGACACAAATGCTGCATAACAATAGCTAACAAGTGCCTGTAGCAGAAACACAACTATAAATAGCATCAGTTAGAGCTTCTGTAAGAAAGGGTTAGGAACACAGCATTTTCAGTGGATTGGAACGGATACAGCTGAAGCTCTTGAGATCACTAAAAAGAAAGGTGACTGAGGCTGAGATTTCTTCTTTGTGAGTTCTTCTCCAGTTTGCCTTTCCATTCCAGGCACTTACTTGCAGTCAGCAAAGCATGGAAGAGCTCCCTGCAAAGATAGCATTATTTGCTAACACACTAGCTCTCCTCCAAATCACTGAGCCCTGGCCTTTACAAGCAAACCCATCCCCAGCTTGCTAAACTCACAACACAGTAATATCTGCTCTGTGGCATTTGTTCCAGTGCTACAGGGCTTTTCTAGTCTCTCAAACATATGCCTTGAAAGAGCAAATAGAGAAGTCCATTAACAGCACAATCTAGCCCTTGATCAGCTAAGCATGGTCTTCAAGGAACATGCCTGCCCCCAAAAAGGTGGTGAATCCCAAATGTGGTCTATTAGCAATTATGAGCCAGAAGACATGACAAAATACAAGTGTCTTGTTGTTACCTCCTTCATGAACTGGGGCAAGCTCTCAGACCTGCAAAGTGGCAACTCAGACCACCTGGAGTCTTGGGTAAGAGCAGCTGATGCTTGGAATGAGCAAAAAACTCAGCATTCAGTGCATACATCCATGGATCCCAAAGAACTCATCCTGCCGGCCCAAGTCCAAACAGACTAAGCCCAAAGTTCTTTCTAGAAATTTGCAAACATGGTCCTACTTTCAGATGCCCCATCATTATCTTGCTAGGAAATGGGATCCTCATCTGTGCTGACCAAAAAAACCAGAAGACAAACAAAATGTAAACTCTCATTTTAACTTGTTCTCCGCTAGCTACTTCTCTTGTTTTCAGCAATCCTTCTTGTCACTTCACCTCCAAAAAGTTTCCATTGTTCAGCTGTAACATGAAGCACTGCTGACACTAGCAGCATCACCAGCCACCCCTGAAGAGAGCACATTGGTACAGACAATGAGAGGCAGCAGTGTCTTATGCAGTCTACATCGGAACGTTCATGTCCAGTCAAATACGAGCACTTCCAAACCCAAAAGAATGATCTGTGTCTCTTTCTTCACAACCCACTCCCCCCATAGTCGTTCTTTTTGGACACCAGGCTCCCAGAAATCCCCACCTGGACCTAACACGTCCTTGAACTCTGTATCCATTCTAGGTAAGTGCTAAGCTCGCAAGAACACATTGTCTTTGATTTACCACTTGCAAAGTATCAAAGAGCAGGCTATTAGCTATTCCTTTTCACACAGCTGAAATCATTAGGCAGTTCAGCAAGCGGTAGAGAGGAAGAAAACACATTACACATCTTTAAAACACACACATACCGAGTGGAAAGAGGGATGACTGCCAACAATTACCAACCACAGGCAAGCACACCACATACAAAAACACACACAGAGGACACGTCGCCCCACGTAAGCGGTGCAGTCCCCCACAGGCCTTACCTGCACACCAGGGTGGCGATGATGACGCACCACGCTGTACAGCAGCAGTCGGCATTTAAGTGCTCTTCGCTCTTTCGGTGGCGGCAGCACAGCCAGAAGGAGTAGAACAAGAGGAAGAGCAGGTCCAGGGCCAGGCAGGAGAGCGCGATGCCGCCCAGCAGCAGCAGGGCCTGAGGGAAACAAAACCCATCGTCACACATGGCCACCTCGCACCCACAGCGCAGGCCGCGAGCAGGGCCCAGAGGCCTGAGGACTCGGCAGTAATGCAATGCTGGAGGCCAACCCTGAAAACCAGTTGTTTGGTAGGGATTTTTGGTTTGGTTTGTTTTTAAAAACCATTAAAAAGAGACTTCTAGCCCCCCTTTCTCCTTTCATGCTTCTACTCAATGAAACCGCATTCTGAACCATCAAGAGCTGAGCCATTTGGTCTACCCGGTCTGCAAACAGCCTAAGGGAATCAGAGAGGGCTTCCTCTTAGCTCCAGGTCAGCAGATTTAGAGAGGGAAAAAAATAAATAAATAGTCCAGCCAGCTGCCTCTATCTGTACAGTTCTTTAATCCTCATGAATAAATATGCAGGGTTATTCATTAGAAATCCAAGTGCATGAGTGGGTTTGAAAGGGGGTGGAATTTATTATACATGTGTGAGATTGAATTAAAAAGAGAAGAAAAAAGAATCCCCATGCAACACTTCTGTTCTAGGTAGACCTCGAATAAATGCTAAATCCTCCCTATACCATCCATCCTCTTTACATATACAGCAAAACTAATGCAGATGCTACAGACACAGCAGCCTGAAGTAGTCACAAGCTTAGGTATCATTACACCTATTTCTATTCAGATATTCCCTGGGAGGAAAGGAAAGCACTAAGTGGCTAACTCCATTCCAGTTTATTTTTATTCAGACAAACCTGGCCAAAACTCCAAAATACAAAAGTATTTTGTTAAATAAAAAGAAAAAATAAAATAACTTCTCACACCAAATCCAGCCACTCTTTCTCATGCGAATGAATGAAGTAAAATGATGTTATTTTATCCAGAAGGGATATCTTTTATCTTTGGGGGCAAACCCTTGGCATTGTGATGACAAACGCCAATGTACCATAAATGGCGTAAATCTCTGTAAAGGACCTGAGTTAGCTACTGCTGCCCTAATATTGAAAAGACAGGCATAGATCCGTATCAGTAAACATAATACAAAGGTTTAGGCTTTTTAAATTAGCACCTCTGTTCCTCCCAGTGCAGAAATTCCTTTAAAACATTTATACGCTTCCTCCTGATTGGAACAACTGCCTCCTGGTTGAAGAAGTGAAACAAAGAACACCACAGCTGCAGGAAGAACCTCAACAAAATTTATGAACATTTCTAAAGGAGACTGGTAACAAGCTCCTCTTCATAGGTTTTGTTTTCCCTTCTTCCCCCTCAGCTTGCTCTGTAGGTACTCCCAGCTGTGTTATTATCCTGGCAAGGTATACAAACCACACAACACTGGAACATACTTCCCAGCCAAGCAAACATCAGTGTTTACAGCCTGTAGTGCCCATCAACCACACTTAATGAGATTCACACTAGTTAGGGCTGTCTGCTGCGTAACAGATATTCCATGTTGTTGCGTGCTGTTTGCCTTCACAGCCCTAATACACCAACCCAAAGCTCACCAACCATGCTAGGGATGCAGAGAGACTACAGGTGCAGCTTTCCCAAACTAAACAGCTGAAACCCCGTCCTCCTGTAGAAACTGAGCCTTGGGATTTTTGAGAGGGAGAGGTGGGGGTGGAAGGGAAAAAGCACAATCCCCCTTTCCCATGATTGCGCCAGATGGTGTGCGCACTGCTCGAGTTCCCGAGCAGAAAGAGGCCTTCGAGAGGGAAGCTGCCTTCAGAGACCCAAGTTCTCCCACTTCTGAAGGCCTGCCATGTACAAGCACTCAATACTAATTTAACCAACACATTTGGCGTACCAAAGCTCCTCAGGGATATTGGTTATTTTTTAAACACTTCAGGCTGCTGTAACGCCAAGCTTTCCTGCACTGCTTGCCTGCACTTCTTCGCTCACACCCTCGGCCCTCCTGCACACGGTAACAGACATCGTTGCTGGAAAGCAGAAAAGGTTCTCCCAGAGACTCTTTACCAGCAAAAGATTCACACTGCAGCTCCAGGTGTAGAGGAACAGCCCCCCTGTAACAGAAAAAAAATCCTAAAAAGAAAAAGATTGCTATGCACCAAGCAACCTGAAGTTCTCATTTTGAAGTACACTTTACTATATGCTTAAATGTAAGCATTTAGCCAAAAGGACTTGGCTGGCCAGTACACCAAGATCTGTGTTTCATTTTCCAGAGAATATTTGTTTTCCATTAATGGATACGTGCCATGACAACAAGTGAAATCATCCAGCAGAGCAGTTATTAATCTTTCTGACTGATGAGTCAGTTTAGGACCCAGAGACTGGCTGGCAGTGAAAGCCTGGTTGCAACCAAAGATATGCCTGTGCCTGCTAGTCAGGATTAAACAACAGTATTTAAAAAGGAAGGTTGAGGCTGGATAAACCCTCAGACACTTTATCCTGCAACACTAAATCTGGGACTCGGTTATCCAAGGCCACATTATCCCGAGTAAATGTAAAATTATGCACTGGGCCTTTTGCCACAAAAGAGCATCAATTTGTCTTTGAACATTTGCTGAACTATCAGAACCTTTATAGCAAATGATGCATGAACTGCCCTTACAGGAAAACGGAGACAACTTGGAGGAGCAACATTTTACCACCGTGCTGACACTAATGGCAGAAGTGGAGACAGAGCAGTCCCTGAAAATGAGCGTAAATCCAAGTGGTATCAGCCAGACTGGCAGGAGATGAAGCTGCAGCATTCAGAAGCTCTTTCAAAATAAAAGTTAATAGCAGTACGCAGGGAAGTAACCATGAGCAGCACCGCTAGCTTGGAAAGGCATCGTGAAACCTGAATACACTTCATCTTACGCAGCAACATGCTCAGCAGCCTGCTGCAGCGTTAACAGCCTTTCTCGTCTCCGGCTGGGTTGCCAGGATTCATGGCATTCACGCTCTCAATGGGAATAAGAAGCCAAAAAGGGGCAGAAAACATTTAGGTTCCCATGCGCAGAGAAAGGCACCATCACAGCAGGAAATACAGGACATGGCAAGAACATCCCTCACGAAAACAGCCCAGGGCTGGTTAGCTCTGTTGAGGCAGGAGCTTGTGTATAGCACAAGGGTGCCTACAGATGTATATATATATATATCTGCAGATCAGCCTTCAGCACTGCACAATTCACAGCCTCCAGGACCGTGACTTCTGTTATTGCGGATAGATTCAGCCAACACACAGCCTTGTCTACCGGATGAAAAATCTCCACGCAAAACAGCTGTTTGCAGCTCTCTCAGACCACAGGTTCCCAACTGTGATCCACACCATTACCTACACAAATGTATCCTTGATCTCTGTGGTCCTGGAAGGATAATTTCTGCCGTTGAAATTGCACTTAAGGGACACATACTCCATTCCATCCTCCCCCAGCAGGAAGTGCCCTCACATAAGAGATTGCAATCACAAATGCAGTCATGAAAAGGAGCAGCAATCTACACGACAACAAAGGGCTATACAAGGTACATTTGAGTATGTTTCCTAATAACGGAAAGCTCAAAATAAAATAAAAATGAAGCATTGTAATGCAGGAGGTCAGTGTTGGATTGCGCTCACAGAAGTGTCAAGGTTTAACACCGCTGGTCGCTGGCTGAGGGCCTCCTCCTCCTCCCACCTCCAGCTCCTCTCTGCCATGAAGGTTACTTGGCACAACAAATCCTGGCAGCAGCACAGGGTTAGAAACTTAATCTTGAATACTCACGGACTCAAAATAATCCGTGTGTTTATTAACTAAAGTTTTACCCATTTCAACCTATCCAACTTCCAATTATCACATTTTCTTGACCTGAACTATACTAGCAGCAGTATGGCACGGTGAGCAACCATCCACATAGATGATAGTTATTTCTGGATAGCATTGCTATTTTACTCCTAGTCATAAAGTCCACTAAAACCTCAAGAAGAAACGTGAGAGGAAAGCTGAAAGTCTTCAGGTGGTTCCCAAAAATCATGCAGTTTTGCTTTTAATCTTCCATCAATGATTTAAAAATTATTTCATCTTAAACTTTGCAATTTCAACCCATGGGACAAAATACATAATCCAACAGCTATAGCTTTTGAGCATCTCAAAAACAGAGCTGTATTAATCATTGCCAGATTGCAAACCGTTTGTAGCTTTACCTTAATGTTAGCATTTGCCAAAAGAAAGCTTTCCACTCAATCTGCAACTAACGTTCCTTCTGGATTTCCATGCACTGACTTAAGATTGCAATAATAAAACAGACAGAAGAGGTTAAAGGAGTGTGGGAAGAGAAAAACGTTCACTCAGAAGAACAAATGAAGCAAACTGGGCTGCTGCCAAAGCAACACTCATCTCTATTTATTCCATGAAGGACGGAAGTCTTCTTAGCAAGAAAAGAAACTTCTGTGGGATAGTGTCATGCCCACACTACTTCTACACCTTTTCTGCAGACCTCAGGACATCTAAGAAGCTTATGTACTCACAGTTAAGTAATTATGCCCTGCCAAACTGATCTCTGTGTGATGCTGGCAACAAGAGCAACACATTCTGACCCCTCATCAACTTGTTCTGAATGTGCTGTGAGTTCAGAGGCTCGATTTTTGTTTCATCTCCCTTCTGATGAAAAGTGCTGTAAGTGGTGTTCATTGAGATACTTAACTGTCTCAGGATGACATTCACCCCACAGCCTCTACAGAAGGATGCAGACTTTCTAGGGAACACAGCCAACCATGTATTGGCAAATCTAAATGGGGGAGGGGGAGGGTATGGAAACCAGTACTGATCTCAGCACTGAGCCATCCCTATCTCCTCTGCCCGGGGAACAGGCCTTCCCAGGCCAATTACTGCATTCAGCACAGTGGAGAGCAAGACCGGGCAGGAAACGTGCTGTGGAAAAGCCTTTTCCCACGGTCCCGAGACGTATTCCTCTTCGTTAGGGATCCCTCAGCAATGAGGAAGAGCACCATGGAAACAGAGGACAGGTTCTGTCTCATCCCCCTATACAGACATCTCCCAGGGAAAGCACACTGTAAGGAAGCGCAGTCGATTATAGATATATGTACTAACAGCAAGTCCACACTGGAGCAGCAATATAGGCCAACACTTTGCCTTTGGCTTTTTTGGCTATTGGCTTCCCTTTCTGGGAAAAAGGAAAATGCCAAGGATTATGTCATGCTTCTTTATTTTTATTTTTTAAATCACCTGAGGACAATACATCAGACACTAGACTAAAACAGATCCGCAGCTGAAACATCTACCATGACTAGATAGCTCTAATCCATTTAACTAAGCTGGGTAAATGAACAGGCCAGCTTCCTCGATCCTGAGAAGCAATCTGCCCAGGTAAGGGCATTCCAGAGTTAAATTGGAAACAGAGCTGTGAACTAAAGCCACTTTAATTACAAGTGAGCGTTCACACAGGAGTTTAATGTAGTTTAACTAGAATGGCCTTAATTCAATGCAGTTTAATTCACTTTAGTGCATTTAAAGTGGTTTAACTAATCTGCTTTGAATTTATTCCTCCAGTTAATTCAGATTAATTTCTCAAGTGCTCTTGTACAGGCAACAACTGTGAACAAGGCAAGGTTGATTAAAAATTTATCATAATTTCCTCCATACTAACACTCTGACCTCTTACTTCATAATTAAAGACTTTCCACGTTGCTTTTATATTTGGTCCAATTCACAGAAGCCAGCAGCACTGAGGCCAAAAACACACAGCCCTGCAGATACCTGGTTCACTGCAATAACCAACATGCATTGCCAGCGTTGCCAGAGTCTGGCTGAGAGCTGTGGTTTAGCAATTCATAGTGCAGGTACATCTAGACACCACAGCTTCCATAGGTTGCACGGGGGCAGGTGCTAGAATTGAGCAGAGCATCTCACATCACAAACCAAAGAGAGATGGAGAGCACTAAGTAGAAAGGATTTGCCTAACAATTGAGTTGAGTTTTTTTTCTGCCCACGAATGCAGATCTAAGCCATGCTAATCAGCAGAGAACACCAGCATCCTATTGGGCTGAAGTCAAATAACAATCCTTTTATTCCCTTAGCTGTTACCAGCTCAGCAATCTCCATCTTACACAGCAAGGAAACATTCCCAGAGGTAAGGGGGTCCTCTAAATTGGATGTTCTTATCCCTAGTTTCTCCATAATGCTGGCTGAAAGCCTCTCTGCACTACAGCGATGAAAAGAATGAGACACTCTCACCAAATTCAGTTTCCACTGACAGGTCCCCACAGACTAAATCTTTATTAAATGAGGCTTAGCTCAGAACTGGCAGCTTGTCAAATGAGCATTCTCACTAAAAAGGCGGATTTCCTTTCTGGGGATTCTGCAAATTCCCTCGCAGGGCTCTAAAATGAAAAAAAAAAAACCACAGATGCATCAGTGTTCATGAGGGTCTTCGTCCCAAATCCCAGACTGGCAAAATGTGTAAGGAAACCTCTTGGAAACTTCAGCTTTAGAAGCTGACTCTTTCCTGCCATTCCCAGTTAGATAAAGTTAAACCTATTAGCTTTGTTTAAAGACAACGATCAAATAAATACTGGGAATTTTAAGGGTTAAGGGTAGCAAAAATAGCACTGAAAGAATTGAATGGGTCTCATTTGCCCAGAGAGGCTGTGGATGCCCCATCCCTGGAGGTGTTCAGGGCCAGGTTGGATGGGGCCCTGGGCAACCTGATCTAGTACCAGATCTGGAGGTTGGCGGCCCTGCCTGCAGCAGAGGGGTTGGAACTTGATGATCCCTGGGGTCCTTCCAACCCAGGCCAATCTAAGATCCTATGATTCTTGCACACAGCTCATAGGCACAGTTACCCAGCTCACCCATGCCAGACCTGCACAATCCCACCAGCCATTTCTTTCCCACAATAGATTAGCTCACACAGCCCTGCCCAACAGTGGTCCCTCTACTCAGTCTTTTAGAAGCAACTTCATTTCCTTGCTTAGAAAGCTGTATCATCCATTAAAGTCTTAAAATCCAATCTCCTCACAAGGTAATTTTCCAGCAAAGTGGATAATGGAAAGAAACCCTGTGCTATAAAGGCAGTATGAATTTAATGCTTCTACAACTCAGGGATAAGCAAGTACTGCCTGCATTACCTGGCTCAAGCCCAAGCGCTGTATAAATTCCCATGCCAAGACAATTCCCCATCCCCAGCTCTGCTGCGGGAGCTCAGCTCCGCTCTTGCTTGCCTGGAGCTCCCCGAAGGCGAGCTGCGGCACTGCCAAGCTGCCTGTTGCACACAGCCAGGGGCCGGGGTAGGCTTGCACAGCTCAGCACGTGACCTCAGCAGCACTGGTATATTTTAAAAAAAGCAGGAAATGCTTAGGCCTGAAGCCCAGTGACTTAATCCAATTTCCCTCCCCCCTTCCACAACGTGGGCTCTCAGACAATGCATTTCATTTAGAGGAAAAAAATGAATCAATTCATACGTGCCTATCCTTACTCACTATCAAGCAAAGTTTGGACACCACATTTGTTACCTATCTGTGCTGTACGCTGGAGAGGACACCAGCCTCAAGGACCTTCTTTCATGCCTCCATCTGTAAGGAGCCTGTGTTCTGTTGCAGGCTCCCAGCTCTCTTTAGCTGTTGCTGTTTCTTATTAGATATGGTTTGAAACCCAAGTATTCACGTGGCTCCTGTGAATTACAAGAGCTCTCTATAAGGACAGGACATTTTGGTAAAAATGATTACGTGCACCCCCTTCTACTCTGCTGTTCCTCTGCAGGACCCGAAGCCTGTTTCTTACAGGACTGAATAGGAAATGACATTGTGCTGGTTTAGATTAAAAGCCATGTTTAGGATCACAGCAGTGTTGCTTGGCCTGCTTAATCACCTCCTCTTAAAACAGCTGAGCAAATCAGAGGACATCAGCCACTGGAGTTTGAACACAGAGCCCAGGTCTCAGCTCTGCGTTCCCCAGCAGGAGCAGGCTGGCATGGAGGGTCCTGGGAGCTGTGCCTACCACACAGTACCCCACCAGCAGTCAGCATCAACCTGCTCCGAGAAAGGCATTCACACACCATTTCTGTTTGGAAGAAGAAACACACAGCACTGGGGAAGGACACTGGAAATGAGGAGAGCCATCCCTAAGTGGAACAGAAAACAAAGAACTTGTCCCAGTTGTGGAAGCTTTGCCCAAGGGAACATCAGCCCATCAACAGGGAACGTCCATCCCATCACTAGGGACAGTAGTTTCCACAAGTGTGACAGCTGTAGATAACACGGTTGCTTCTGTTATTCACATTATTGTTGACTTGCTGGATTGACTTCAGTGGCTCAATACCACATCATATGCATTAATTAAGTTTTGTTGGACAAAGAAGTTCATTGTTCAAGTTCCTCAATAGCATATGCATCCAGTTGCACACAAAGCATGAATAGTCGTACAACATGAGCATTCTTCCCTTCATACTTTGCACCGAGAAGATGCCAGCATCTTGTGATTTGCAGACATATCAGAGTGGGGAAAAACAGATTGAGTATGGCCACTTCCTGTCTACCCCAAGAGATAGGAGAAAAAAAAAAAACACAAGTTTCCAAATTTGTCTCCAAAATTTCCATATGAAAGAAGTTCACTTTAACAGAAGATATTTTTAACAACAGCACTTGGACTGAAGTGATTCTGGAAAGTCAGGCAGGCTGCCTTTCACATTTTTCCACTATTGGACCCTGCATCGCATCTCATCCCCCTACTGACATCGCTTGCAGCCTCCTACCAAGAAATAATTTTGGTGGGGCTAGAACCAGGATTTGGTAGAGCTCACTGATCAGACACAATCAGGTGAGGAAGCTCATTCACTACGAGGAGAAGTGGTGCCACAGGCCAACAGAAAAGCAGCAGTGTTACCTTAGTTCCAAAGTACTGTGTGCAAATGGTGTATTCCAATGTCTAAACAGACTGAGATGAGCTCATTTTTAAGGAGACTTTTCAGGGCAGAGCAGCAGTTTTGTGGCAAGACTCGCAATTGATCTGCAAAGAACACTAAACACTTTTTAAACAACTATAATTGGAAACAAGAAATCTGTACTCCTTGCAATCAGAAGGATTGTAAAACGTTCTGACTCTGACTGTACCACAGGAACATAAAAAATATGCAGAAACCCAAGAGAGATGAAAATATTTAAGACAAATGTAGAAAACGTGACCACTGCTGTACCAGTGGGGTTGTGTTCCTGAATCATTTGCAGAATGACATCTTGCCCAGAACATCATGCGTGGGAGCACCTCTGCAGGCCCCATTTTAAACCCATTTATATTTTAGGGTTCTTTTTGCCATGCATTCACTGCTGCACACCATAAGCACAACCATAACTAACAGTTTCACAACTTGTTTCATTTCATTAGCACCATGAAGAGGTCCTTTCCAGTTATTAGGCAATGATTAAGCCACAAGCTGAACCATTTTCTAGCCAAACTGAGAAGCTCTAGCATGCACTTCAGCATCTGGGCACTTGATTTAAAAAAAAAAAAAAAATCATTAGGAAGAAAAGGGATACTTTCCTGGCCAAGATAACAAAACTACCTCAAGTGGCTTCCTAAAGTGCTTCTCTGAGCACTGAATGGACAGGAAGGTAAGTTGCTGTAACTGGCCTTCTGCACTCGTCCATCAGTGATGTGAAAGGGCTCAATCAATGCTACTCCAGTGTCTTTAACGTGGAGAAGCATATCCAGCTTGTGCTCAGTCGGAAGCCTGAAACCAATCTAAAGTGAGGAGTTTGGAACAGCAGCAGCAAAAAATAACACACACAAAAAAAAAAAAAAGTAGGGCATTGATATTTGCACTATTCAGCTTTACTGGCATTTTCCCACACAACTAAAGCAGGCCAAATGGTCATTTACACAGCAAAAACTTATTGTAGCTCATAACATGAATTAAGCCAACGCAGGGTAAGAGAAATAGACCTCTTGATTACATCAGCAGGTGACACTGGTCCACTGCCTGATGGCTGATCTCTGGGAAGGAATAGAGAGCAAAATCAAGGGCAAGCTGTCTTAAATCTTTAAGAAGTCACAACCTTTGTGCTATTGATAGCTGTCCATATGACATTTTCCTTAAAATAATTTCTATTTGAAGCCAGCTTTAACGCAGCATGTCAGTCATAAGGAGAGGCCACGAAGGACTGGAAGGTGGCAGCCTCCCATAGGGCTGGGGATATTTCCTCCTGGAAGCTGGGGAAGGAGGAACACAGACCTCTGACCCCTCTGTTGACTGTGGACCTGAGCTTGCAGAAACCGTTCCAGCATGCCACCGTCAGACTGGCAGTGACAAACAACAGCTGTACTTCTCACCCTAAATTCACTCTAAAGCTTCCTCTTTGAAGACTCAAGTGCTAGGGTTAAAAAAAAAAAAAAGAGGAAATCTCTCTTCCCTCAACGTAAGGAGCTGTGCATTTCCCTTCCCCAAAAGAGGCTCATTTGTGTGCAGGAAGCATTTCCACACAGCGTCTTCCTTGGTTTTGTTTTGTGTTTTTTTGGGTGTTGGGCGGTTGGTTTTTTTCCCCTTTTATTAAAGGAGAAAAAAAGCTCTCAAAAGAAAACCTTGGGGACAAAGACAACCAATATTCGCTACTGGGAACCTTCAAACCCAGGAAAAAAAAATACCATAGAGAGACTAACAGAGGAAGCAAATCAAAAAAACTCTCCAAGCCAGCCAAGACCCACCACAGTCACAGCTGGAGCCTGTGTTTCTGCACCACCGACCAAACCAGCAGCGTCATTAACCGCTCCTCTGCAGCCTGCGCGAGGGAAGCTACGGAGCAAAGAAAGGCCTCAAGCAGGCTCCTCGCCAACGCTGAGAAGGGATTAGGGCCTCCAGCAGCTATGCTGAAGAGAAGAGCAATTTGAATGGAGATGCTTTCTTTACAGCTTTTGCCATGAAGCTGTGTGGAGCTGCAGATGGTCCTCTCGACAAGCAGGGTGAAGTTGGGTGCTGCTGCCTCGAGAGCAGCGCTGTGGCACATGGTCAGTGCGTCCAGCTTCGCCTTTCCACTGCTGCTGCCCAGCTGAAAGGGGACCACATGCTTCTTGAATTCACATCCTGAAAGGCATTTATGAGAATGGGGCAAGAGGTAACAGTAAGCGTGCGTACAGACTGAAAACCATGCAGTTACAAGGGAAATATGGTGCTGCAAAAAGAATTAGAGGGTATCCCATTTGGCAGCCTCAGGTCTGAGCATCTCTTCTCAGTTTCTCTGTTTTCCAGTGGGGTTGGGAGAAGAGGGGAAGTGGGTTTCTTTTCAACTCAGCAAAGCTGGTCATTGCTAAGGCTTGTCCACTTGCCAACTTGAAAGATGGCACTGGCCAAAAATAAAAAGCCCAAAAAGTTACAGTACTGCTTTACTTCACATATTTAGGGACAAGTATGCCTCACTGAACTTCCTTTACTGCCAAGTTTTGGGAAAATGTAAGGACATCGGCTATTTTGCTGTACTCCTAGTTATGGCAGTTAAAAGAAGCATGCATTTGTATCACTTTGCCCTAACAGGATTTCTTGTTAGCTGCTTTCCCAAGACAGATACATCATTTAGACTAAAAGTCAAAGTGCTTTAAAGGTAAACTAATACACACACAGCCCTCCTTCAGGGATCCTTCCATCCTGCTCATGGATAGTATTGCTCCCAGACCTTGAGTCCTGCACAGGCGTTCATTCATTCATTAATCCTTCCCAACTGCATTTTGAGATTGATTTTACAGGCGAGCTCCCAGAGCTCTTATGGAGGTTCTGCCTACGCTGATGTCATGGTTATATTTAAAGAAGGAATCCCACTAAAGTGGTTTATAACGTGCTCTGGCAGGACAGTGTAGACAGAACTAAATCCTATTAAGCTACTTAGGTTGCTTTCCCCCTCTAAAGTCATTTGTCAGACGCTGGCCCTACTCATAGCAGCCAACCAGCACCAAACTAGCTTATCAAGAGTCATGCTGAAAACACCAACCCAAAAAAACGAATTCAGACACTACACACATGAGGAAGAGAAACTGGGGCAGTATGCTGCTCCAGTCACCTCCTGGGATCCCAGAGGGCGGAGAAGGCTGGTGATTAGCTTCTCATTACAGTTTGGCTGGAATCCACTTGCACACCAGAGGACTTTATTAGTTAAAATAAGAATGATTTTCTTTACATACTGCTCTTGACACGAGTCAATACATTTTGAAAGGATTATACGGAGAGTGTGCGAGTGGAAGGTGTGCTTTATAAACAGAGATCACACTAATAGGGAGTGGGGGATAGCTGGGAAAAGGAAGCACCATTCAGCCTTAACTCAGCACCCCAGGGAGAAGGGGAAAGCAGCATTCACAGTTGTCTGGTCTCCCTTCCCAGTAACTTGAATACAGGCACCACAGAGTCCTGAGAGATTCATTCCCATAAAGGTTAAACGTGCACGTTTAAAGCTCCACAGTTTTACAGCGTTCACTCCACTAGGTCAACATATCAATGCTGCAAGATTTCAGAGAGAAACCCTAAATTCACAGGTCCCATAAAGTAATAGAGAACAATAGGCTGGAAGAGACCTCTGGAGGTCACTGCAGCCCAACCTGCTGCTCAAAGCAGGGCTACTTTCACAGCTGGATGAGGTCGCTCTGAGCCTTGTCCAGGCAAGTTCAGTGTCCCAAAGGTGGGGATTCCAAAGGTGGGGATTCCAAAGCTTCCGTCAGCCCCTGCTCCAGCACTACGGAAAATGTTTGTGAGCAATTACAGCCAGGTGCCATTTCCCATTGTAACTTATGGCTGCTGTCCCTCCTGTCCTTTTGCTGGGCGCCTCACAGAGCAGTCTGACACTGTCTTCTCCAAGCTCTCCTCCAGGTATGAGGAGGTTGCTCACGGATCTGACCCCCTGCCACCTCCTCCTCTCCAGGCTGAGGGGTCCCAAGGCCCCCAACCTCTCCTCTCAGGCTCCAGTGACATTTCCCAGTCAGCACCTCTCCTGCATGGGGGGCCCCAAATCCTCATGCAGTTATACAGCACATAGAGCACCACAGGCTCTGTGGAGAGCCTCTGCACGCAAAATGGCTGATGACCCCATTTTAGGGCTATTTTCAGCTTGTTTGCCTCCAGCTGCGTGACCCACCGCACCTGGCACGGTCACGAAGCACCCGAAGGTGACAGCTCTCCCCCCACACACCGCAAAGCGGAGGCAGTCGCTCTGTGGGTGTGATGAATGCAGCAAGCTCCCTCCAAGGCTGAGCAAGAGACTCAACAGCATGAACACTACTCCTCAAAACAAGAAAATGAGGCAGCAGAGGGGGGGTGGAAAGGAGAGGTAAGGAGAAAGGCAGCAGTAGAGAAGATGCATGCTTCAGATTGGAAGAAAGGCGCCTCAGGAGTTATGGGGGGAGCTGGCTGCTCCGATGCTCATGCTCAGCAGTGGCTGCTGCCTCCCAGAGCTGCACAGCAATGAGCCTGGGGCTGGGATGCTGCCAGCCCACAGCAGAGCGTGACAGGCACAGCACTGCCTCAGCTCTGCGGCTCGGCACGCATCGATCGCTGTCCCCACCAGAGGTCAATCAGGAGAGACAGCCGAAGCAGCAGGACCTCCAAAAGCAAAGGACAGGGTCTGTGCAGAGCAGCCACACCGGGTTATTTCAGTAAAACCAGGACAAGGCAGTCCCAGGCTCTGCCTCATCCCACGGCTCGGCTTTGCTCTGGCGAGCAGGAAGCCAGAACTGCAGGCATGGGGACAGGGCAAGATGTGCAGCTGGGCTGTGTCTGACAGGTCAGGGCAGCGCTGGCACCCAGCAGGCGTTCGCTCTCCTCACAAGCAGCACTGCACAGCACCAGTGCTGCTCTCGTAGGTGTTTCACTCCATTTACTTAGGAAAGCAAAGGAGACAACAGTCACAACAAGGAAAGCTAACCAGCCTCAGCTTCTCTACGAAAAGGGCTCCCATTCCAGTTCCACGGTGACATTTACAAATTAAATGACATTAACAACAAAAAAATAAAGAAACACAGCACGTTCCCCATACACTTTCTTGCCAGGGAGAAGTGGCAGATACTGCCGGCATAGCCAGCGCAAAAACATTTTATAAGGTTTTAGGAACTGAGAGTACAAATTCATTTGAAAATCTGTCACATCTTCTGTTAGCTGCCTCGAGTTAAGTACAACAAAACTAGGTGTGGAGACACTTGATAAGCAGACAGCTAAAGATTAGATTTCTTCATTATTCAAAGCTCTAGCAAAAATGGTTTGTAGTCATTTACATGAGCACAGTTCTCAAGCCTGGAAATTACTGTTATTTCTGCATCAGCTTGCTCGTACCTCTACAAAAAAGAGGGATGAAGCATAGTTTCAATGGATGGGATCTCCCCAGCACCAACAGAGTGCTGCTTTCCACATTAACAGCTGCAGTACAGGAGCGTGTCAGATTATTCTCCCTTTCTCCAGCATCACTGCTGGACCTTCGGTGACAGAAGACAGAGCAGGACACCTGCATGGCTCTGACAATGCCCCTCACCTTACAAAAGGCTAAAAAATCCCCACATTCTCAAATGGAAGTCTGACTGATATCCACAAGTACTGAGATGTGCTATTTCAGGAGGCTATCCAGAGGTCATCATCCATCTGACCTGACCCGCTGGAGCAACGAAGCACAGCAAACACAACTCCACCCTAACAAGCAAGTCTATTTTTGCTGCTGCGCTTGGTGATCAAAGCTTTTCCCATGATCCCAGGGTCTAAGACCACTTTGGTAACAGCAAAGATTGAAAAAAAACGACCCTCCACTTTCAGGACAGATTGCAGCCTATCTAAGATAACGCAAACACCAAATTCAGGAAACAAGTCCCACACAAACCATACTGCTGACGGCACAACAGCAAGAACATCGTACCAGAAACCTGCAAGTAAAATCAAGGCAATCTCATAACTGAAGTTAAAAGCACCGTCCTCTGGGATACTAAGAGAATTTTCTCTTAGAAGACTGCTCACCTCATTGACAGTCAGGGTGCTTTTCATAATCTGGTCCACAAATTCAATCAAGCTCCAGATAAAATCTGATCAAGTTGGACAGGCCGGCTTGTAAGGGCTGGCTTTTTGAGTCCTTTACTGGGAGGTCAGCTCAAAACAAAACTCTGATGTCCCAGGACTCAAGCAGCTGTATTTCATGTTGTTCATTGCTGTAGGCACCAAAGACCCTCTTAGCTCCCCAGGCTACTTCAATACTCACCCCAGTGGAGCACTGGATCTCTAGACAAGTTAGGCTTACTCCTTGTTGATCACATCCTTAGTGATTTCTGCCAGCAGTATGGCTCTCCGAGGTATAGGAAGAAGCTGCTACCCAAGGAATTCCATTAAAATGATTCCTCGAGCTCAAATTTCCCTCTGGAAAACATAACCACCACAAGAACTACTGCTAATCTGAAGTTACTCATCATCCCAAAGTAAATAAAAAGCACCCATAGATTGCCAATACAAAGCATTTGCATTTAGGAAGAGCTCATCATTCATGATTCAAGTGTTTATTACTTCAATTTGTCTTTCAGAAGAAGGAACTTCCTCCTTTAGAGAATTAATCATTGTGAGAGTAAATTTTTTAAGGAAAAAAAGTCAATTCATATTTCACTTTGGACTAAAGCATTTAAAAACACCAACATACCTAATGACCTTTAGGATAACGCAACTCTTTCATGTTGACCTGTATGCTGACACTGTAACAAACTGTTCAAGGGGTCTGGAGTTCTGACCTTAAAATTTCACACATGGAGCCCAGGAATAACAGCATAGCTTTTAACTACCATAGGACAAACCAACGTGACTGGGGTTAAAGCATGTCCAGCTGTATCCCACGGACTGGCTCTCATCTGACTCGCATCCACCAAGCGTGCAGCAATCTCCATTCAGTTCTGATGCAGACCAAGGCAAATCTCTCTATGAAAGTGAGGCTGAGGGAAGCTTTGTTCCCATACAAAACTTTGCGTCACAAAATACCACTTCTTCCCAACACGCTTCCATAGATGACAGGACAGCAAACGTTCCCACTAGCTGAATTCTTTGCGTTTCAAAACCAGCTATTCCCAAGCCACTGAACAGATAAACAGAACTAACAAGCTTCCTGCCAGCAAGCCACTCCCCATCCTCCTCTTGTTCAGCATGTGTAGCTCAGCTCATTTCCGATTTCAGCTCCAGCAGGAAGAGCTATTTCAACCAGAGCACAGAAATAAGATGCCCAGAACCCCAGACTCACTGGCTCTGCACTGCATTAAAAAAGCACTTAGAAAAAAGGCTGCTGATTAAAGGAAGGGTGCTGTTATCTCCAACATGCCAAACATCTGAAAGGATGTCCCCTCCCAGACACTTCAATGTATGAAGTTCAGTTCCTTTTTTTTTTTTTTTTGGTTAAGTAAAATCTTCATAAAACAAAATAAACTGTTTGTTGCTTTGTCTGCGTATCCAGCCAGCTTCCAAATAAAATATTCCTGCCCCGTCTCCACTCCAGGTTGGTCCCTGGTGAGTATCTCCAATACTTTAGATATCAATATTTCTTTCTGGAGACTAAGCTCTAGGGAGAATGAAGAAGTGAAGAAGCTCGACCATATTTATCAGGCTTGACAGTTTCTCTCTGTATGCAGCACTGGAAAACAATTTCACTGATAAATGGATGGCTGTAACTAGTCACACAGCCCTGTATCTTGCTTTCAACCTCATTACTCTTTAAAAGAGGTGCACCTTCGTAAAGGGCTTCAAAACACAGACAGACTTGCAGCAGAGACTTGCAGGGGAGGTGGGGACTGTAGGGAAGACAGCCATTTCTATTCCTGCTCGTCCAGCTGTAGAATGATACCACACCACCACCTCAGACTTTGTGTCAACACGGCTCCGTGTGATTCCACACCATTCCTGAAGCTGTTGGTATGGAGGTGCACGCACACCAATGAGGGCATCACATCCCATACAAACCATTGCTGTAGAAATGGGCGAAATTAAATAAATAGATAGATAGATAGATAGACAGATAAAATCAAGTGCTCCAATGGCAGCCGGAACAGCTCAGGATTGTTAAAGCAATGGAGAGTATGGTCTTCAGTGGAGAAGGAAGCAAGGAAAGAACAAACAGTGAGAAGGACGCATTGGTTCACTTAACAGCAATATCCTCTGCTCAGCTACAGCTCTGCAGTCATAAAGCAACCAGAAATAAAATATCATCACAAACCTCTAGTCACTAGTGGCACAGTGGTTTGTTCTATCAACTTTCCAAGCCCTGCATTGTTTCCGATTCCAAACTAGAAAGAAGCCATCAAGAACAGGAAACAGCCAATCCATAAGCCAAACCCAGAAGCATTTTTTCCCCCATGATGGTTTAAAAAAAAAAAAAAGCTATAGTTCAGAAAAAGCTGTTGGGTCACATGGAGGCAGAAGTCAGCCAGAAACCTCTTATCTAGCTCCTGAATTCTGCTTACACCCCAAAAAGGGAGACTCAACATCAAGCTTTGTACTTTTCCACTTGTACCTGAACCCCCCTGATTCTCTGATAGCCAAAGCACTAGGACACACAAGCACTTTGTCCCTGCCCCACGTTTACCTCCTTTACAGATGTGTTCTCACAGTGGCAGATCAAAGTCACGCATTGCACAACAGAATACTAAAACACTGGTGAGTTTGCCTACAAAAGTGATACAGTCCCTCATTTCTACCTGTGTACAGATGGTGTCTACTACGTGGGCACAATGAGCCAGTCCAGGGTTACAACAACGAAACAAAAGAAAACTGTTTTACAGCCGGGTTGGGTGCTCAATGCTGTGCAGTCCCTGCAGCTCGGACACCCTGCCCTCTAGCTGGAAGGACAGCTTAGGTCAGGGTGAGTTATACTGTAACTTCAGACCTGCCTCTGCAAGGTGTTGTAACCTGCTGCCAGCCAGATCAGCATCTTGATGTAATCACTGAGCAACCCCAGGGAGCAGTGTTCCTGCCGCCACCCCAGACATGCCCTTCTGCCTTCCCTTTGCTAAGGACTGCGTAACCATGACCTCAGCAGCCACAAGCTTCCACCTCAGAGAGGCATGATTAAAGGGCCTGAAGCAGCACACTTGGTTAGGGATGGGAGAGTTGCATCAGTTTTAGGATTCCCCATGCAGATCCTCCTGTTTAGGTCCCATTTACACAAAATAACACTGTGTTGAAAACACAGTTTTGCACTATTTTTCCACTGAGGTCTTGTCTGAAGAGGACTGATACATACAAACACGTATGTTTAAAGCCCCAATCTGATATTAAATAGTTCCTGGTTTGTTAGAATATGGTACTATCAAAATTTTTTACTCTTGTACAAAAATATCATCCAACAAGGAATACACATACACAAGTCTTCTGCATGTTTTTATTTGAAATTGATGCTGGAAGCAGCATCTCCAATCCACGCAGGTCTCAGTGCCACAGCAGTGATACAGCAGCAACATTCCAGATGAGTTCAGAACAATAAATCTCTCTTTGATGATGCTATTAAAAAAATCCAGCTCTTCATGGACTCAGCTCAGTGCTGCATTTTGTGCAGAGCACTGCTACAGAGCTAACAAGGAGACTTACAGCACACAGCCCCAGACAGTGCCAGAAAACACTAACCAGAACCTTGTTTCCCATAAGCCACCCCTCCCATTAAATGCTGTTGAGCGTTGCAACCTTTATACTCTTGCACAGCATTCATCTCAATGCTCATTGCATATCTGTGGTAACTTTTATTTACCTCTTGTTTTACTTCTAATTTCACTGAAATGATTCAGTACCTACACTGGACTTCTGTTTAGTTCAAGAATCACAGCAACAGTCCACGACACACCTGATTTTTGCAGGTTATCACTGTGTTGTGCAAGCATGATAAACAGTGAGCATTTCAAAATCAGCCATGGTTTACTTGATAGAAGCAGGATGTTTAAAAAAAAAAAAAAAAAAAAAAGTCTGCCACGTAGTGAGTGGAGAAGTAGAATCACTCCTCAAATATTCAGATAGTAAGCACAAAGCACACAGCGAAGTTGAGAGTGCATGTAACTGTGGTATCTCTTGGGTTTTGAGTGCAAAAACAGACAAACCTAAAGTCGATTTGTTTGTATTGATTTGCACAAAAGGCAGCTTATTTATTTATTTAAGAAAGAAAACTTCAATGCATTTGTTCAGTTTGTAAAGAAAACTGCAAGAATAAACTTTCCCTTAGACCCTTTTGAGCGTATCTAAGCACCTGAACAATGAGGGGGAAAAAAAAAAAACAGAACACAAATGGAACTTGAGAACACCCTGCCTTTCTGCGTTATTAGAAAGAACAGTTTTTCAAAACATAGCACAGGGAAGGAAGCATTTTGTAATGCTTTACAGTTCCCAGAACAAAGTGACCTCTCCTAGCACTAACCCTGCTCTGTGTGCGCTGCAGACTTGGACACCGTAAAATCCTTCTGCGGTTTACAGATGCAAAGGAGGATGTGGTGACACTTGAGGCTGCCAAAGCTTTCCTATTAAGTCAGGGATTGAAAAATGTGCAAGGCAGCAGAATTCTAAGTCACTCGGTCATAATTTCAGCAGGAAACACTCGGCGCTTATCGGCGCTGCTTCGAGCCACCCCTGCTATGCTAATCCAGCAACTCGCCTGCGCTGAAGCTCCTTTGACAGAGAGGGCCATTGTCAGAAATGAAGTCCTTCAACATTTGTTTTCATAGCAGCTACATCTGGGGAAGAAATTACAGCAAAGCATCAACCTCTGAGCAGAGTGCTGCTTGGATCAGTGTTAAAGGCAGAAATACAAACACCATATGCTCTGCTGCAGCTTGAGCTGCTTGGAGCTCCACAGCTCTTCAATACGTGCCACCACACCTCGTCCCTCTGCGCTGAGCCGTGCACGTGTTACCTGGAGCCTGGTTTCTTACCTGGAGCTGCTGCTCCCAGGCTGGGCCCAGAGAACCGGTGTCAGCACCTGATGTGCCTCCACCTGCCAGCACTGTCCAGGATCACTCCCTGCACAATCCGCATGCTGGTGCTGCAGAGGTGCACTAATGCTGGTGGACATCTAGGAAAAAAGTGACCCCTAGAAGCTGGAAGTGAAGCTTGTGCCTTGCAGTCAGTACCTTTACCAAATTTGTTTCCCACTTGTGGTCAACTTATCATCATTAACTATAAAGGATATTTCATTGGGTAATGTAAGCCACTTTGGACACTTGCTGTTGATGCAGAGCTTCCCCCCTCCCTCCAAAAAGCCCTCCACTCACCTCTGCAGTCCCCATGTTGGGAGTGCTGCACCCTCCCACCACCACCAGGCCACAGCTCTGTGCCTTTGACCTTGAAAACCTCAAACATACTGAAGCTTCCCCTCAGGCAGCAGCAGTCACACTACTGTGGGCAAAATTATAAAGAGAGAGAAGAAGGAAGTACATTTGCTTTCACATCCTAAACTGAAAAAAGTTGTTTCCCCCCTCCCAGTATAATCCTGAGCTGTTCTTCTGTTTTGTCTCTAGCTAGGCATACTGCAAGCCTTGTTTCCACATCTTCTCAGAGCTACCTTCAGATTAACAACCAGTGCTCGAGATAGAATTCTTTCTCTACATGGAGAGCCACATCAGGCTTAACCTGTCACATCCAAGGTGTCCCAGCGAGCCAGTGAACCTCAGGGAAAGGCATCTCCACTCCGAGCAGCCCCTGCAACCGCTGCTCCCACACCTGCATCCTGCTCACAGCTGGCAGCAGGGCTCACCTGCAGCACATGGGGACTCGGACTTGGAACCTCAGGCAGTCCTCAGCAGTGACCTTCACAAAGTGACAGGTTCTGAGTGCCAACATCTGTCAGAGGGAAAAGCCAAGAGCACAGACTCTTTGCCCTGCTGCTTTGATTTTCACCTCACCTCAAAGGTTAGAGACAGCCCTCTGCAATTCAGAATGGAAACAGGAGGAGAGATTCAGCGAAAAAAGAAATTCACTTTAGGTACCATGCAGCAGCCTCATCCACTGGCTACTACACAGCCATGTGCTGCAGCACTTCAAGGCAATGTGAAGTCAGGATAGATCCCTGGCCCCAAAGCTCTTGGGAAGGATTATTTAATGCAGCCTCCTGTGCAACACCCAGGCCACAGCCTTTTGCCAGCAGAGCACGGGCAGTTCCTGCTATGCACCCTGTGTGCTCCCTCTGACCTTTGACTGGGCAAGCCAACACCTCGTGGTGCTTCACAGTGATTACAGGATGTGGTCTGCAGCATTTCTAAAGTTGGCCACTTCCACTTAAAAAGAAAAAAAAATGCTTTTAGGGCTGCTACCCAATCAGCATTCTGAACTCAGAGGTTCCCCAGTGCTGGACACAGAAACACATGATCAGCTTTTCTGGCTGTTGCAGCTCCTGAAACACGCTTTCATCAGATGTGCACCAGGAATTGGTGCTTGGTTCCTCACTCACTACTTCCCAACCATTTCCTCCCTTGCTTATTTTTAATGCACTGTCTTCCAGGGCACTGCAGTGGCTGGATGGACTTTCAGCCAGCTCTCTTATGACTGATGAACTGCTTTCCTTGGCTTTATAAAAACCTGCAGGGTTAATTCCCACCCTTCTCTTCACAGATTACTTTGCATTTGAAAACAGCTCTTCTGCAGTATCCTTCACCTGTGCAGATCAGCAGTTTGCCTGTTTGGAAGTTCATCACAAAGTGGGATTCACCAATTTGTATGCAGAAGTCCTCCAGGCTCTTTAGGAACTCTCCTACAAAGCATGAGACAGAAGGGAGACCTCGCTAACTACCACCCCACAGCCAGAAGACAGCCACTGGAGATTCTCTGAAGCTACAAAGACGACTGCCATGCCCGTCTAAGCCCTCTCACCTCTTCCATGTCAACACTAGTGATCACGACTGCATGCCACAAACTCAGGCCAGCTCACTAAACACAACAGCTACACAAGAAGTAGTTTGGGCAGCAGCAGAGTTAGATCTGCTCAGACCAACTGCATTAGATTAATGGGGAACATTATCCAATTCTCAAGCTACACAGAAAGCTGGATCTTTGACAAGAGACTTCTCAAAGCCCTGACGGGCTGGCAGCAGTTGCCTGGAATCCTTCAACCTTTTAGCAGGTGTTAAAGCTTCTGGGAAAGAGCCAGGCAGTACTTTTGACTCACTGAAGCAATCAAACCATTTGTTACATCACCCAAACATTCCAAGAAGTGAGAGCAATCCTCTAGAAAGAGGTTTTGAGCAGCCCCGAGATAAGATTCCCTGAAGCAACAAAGCAAATATCTGCAACAACTCCGGTATCTTCGTGGAGCTTTTACTGAATGAAAGCAAGCGGTGCATAAACTGCAGAGAGAGCAGAGCAGGGCATCCGCACAGACACTCTTACAAAGCACTCAGTAACTGTTGTCACTTAACTCCAAGCAGCATAAAACCCACCACGATACCTCCAGCAATAACTGTGTGTAAGTAAATTAGTTCTCCATCCCCTTACGGTCCACAGAACCTCGCAGGACACCATCAGCCTTCACTGCAGAAGGAGCGAAAGAGGAAAGCTTTTGATTTTGATGCTTCCTTCCATCACCTTCACCAACAGAACTGCCAAAGAAAGTTCTGACTAGAGAGAAAGTAAGCTTGAGCGTGTTCTGAAAGAGTGTTTTAATTTAACTCTTAGGGCAGCATGAATAGAAATAATGCAATCGGTGCTTTGTAACAGAATAATCTTACCATGTCCAGAGTTGAGGAGCCAGGATGCTCTCAGAGGAGTAAGAAGGAAGGCACAAAAAGAAATGAGATGGCTCGAACATGTCCCTGGTGCCTTTCAGATTTTAACCCTGCTGGCTGAGACAAGGCAGTGCTTGCACCTTGGGATCTTATCAGGCTCTGTGCAATGTTTGCCCAGCTTGGATAACCACAGGCCCACCTTCCCGAGGCCGTGCGGTGTTAGTTCAAGGACTCAGCTCATGCCACACGTGTGCACCTCCCTCCTCCTGCTGACAGGGCCCCTCAATAGCATGCTCCCTGTGCACACCTCGCTGCATTACCCTCTCTATCCCACGTCAGCGAGGATACTTACACGAGGGGATACTTCCTTCCTAAATTCTCTGTGCCCTCCGTCCTTACTAGGCACGTAATCCTGTTTATGACAGGCTGGTTGCTATGGAAGTGATTAAATGGCCACAAGATTATACCTGCAGGTGGAAGACGTGCAAGCAAGGGAACCTGAGCAGTTTGCTGCACACACTCACAGACACGATGCAATCCCCATGCAGTGACCAGGAGCTTTAACAGCAGCTCCCAGAGGCAAAATTTGACCGTGAAAAATGGCACAGCGTCAAGTTTTCATTTAGTTTTCTCCTAGAACACAGGTGTTTCATATTCATGTTACTGGCACCCACTAATTTTAGTGAGTGCCCTGCAGCTGAGCGGTACAGCCTCAGTCAGTTTCCCAGGACCCTGGAAATTTGTCTGTACTCAAAATGCTCTCTCTTTAGTCCAACAATGGCAGTGAAAGAAGTGACAAGAGCCTATAACCAAGCTCCACATTTTTAACCACCCCTTTGTTGATTACTGTCTTTTATAGAGCAAGGATTCAGAGAGCAGGAGAGAGACAGCAGCCTCAGATGTGACACACACTGTGACACGCATGACTAACCCAGCCCCAGCGAGCAGGGCGGGATGGAGAACGTGCCTGGAATGCAGAGCTCTGCTGGGGAGCCTATTTACCAGGGGCACAAGGAGAGGGGGCTGGCTGGAAGTTAAACGTGTGACAGCGAGGAGTGCAGCACAAGCAGCCTGCAGACCTATTGCTGCCACTGGGAATCAAACGGGACGCTTTCCTGCTTACTGAGAGCCCACGCTGTGGGGCTGGGGGAGCTTTGGTCTATACAGCCAGGACTGCACAGGGCACCCGACCACAGCACCGATGCGTGCAGCAGGAGCTATAGCACTGCTCCCCTGCTGCTGCTGGGTGTGCTCAGAACCCTCCTTGGCTCACAGCACAGTATCAGCCACCAGGACGCTCCCCTGGACCAGGCAATCAATAAATCACTTCACAAATACTGCAGCAGAAGCCACAGAGCCATTGCATCATCCAAAGCAGGGCTGCACCCAGATTCTTAATCCCAGCCTAGTTGTGTTTTGACTGAAAGAAGACTAAGTATATAGCTTGCAGGTAACATCAAAGTTTGGGCCATTTAATACTTTCTTACTGAAGCATCAGAACAATGTTGCAGTTTCATTTCACGCCCATGGTGTTCTAACAGGAAAGAGAAGTCCTGGCTGAGAACTACGCTGAAGGTTGCAGGGTCATTTCCAGAAGCTGTAAGGCTCTCAGCCCTTTAACACTTGGCTTAAGTTCATGGCACACAGGAGGCAAACTGCACTGACCAAGGTTCCTCCTAAAGCACTTGGGATCTGCTCCCTGCAACCAGTGGCTCATCAGAAGGCAGCAGCAAGGCAGGGGCTACATGAAAACATCTCCAGACTGCGAGGCTTGCAGGACTAGTTTCAGTATCAGAGATGTGGTGTATGGCCTTGTGGGTGGGAAGGAAAGAACTAAATTGAGCTAAACTGCTGGCGGTTCCTTCTTAGGAATCCTTAATTTACTGCATCAAGTAATCAAGATTACTCTTTGCGTAGACAGCACAAATCAACCTGGCACAATAATTAAGTGCTGAAAGTCCTGCCCATAGGTTATACCTGCAGAACTGCATTTCACTTGCTGGATGTGCTGCCGCTGTGCTCCCAGAGGGGCACCTCCTCCCAGAGGGATGCTCCATCTGCATCCACAGAGAATGATCCAGACCCATCCACCAAACAGCCTGGGATCACGTTAAGAGGTGAGTCAGTGTCACAGGCAGAAGACACGATCACTAGCAAATAGCTATTAAGTGTATTTAGAAACTGTAATAAAATGAGCAGCATCCTCACAAACCAACATTTTCTTGAGGGGAAAAGAAAAAAACCAACAGCAGCAAAACACTACAGCAGCCAACTGCATTTTAACAGATGCCAACACAATCCATACCAACACCGAAAAGGATGAAAGGGCCCTGGAGTGAGACATGCATGTGACCCAGCAAGCACTTGCCTCAGTAAGAATGTCAGGCTTAAGGAAGAGGCACGGGGCAAGAAGCATTAACACTCCAACGGGGATTAGGGTAACAAGATCCCCACACCTTGCTTCTCGTCAGCATCTGCTGAGAGAGGAGGAAAGTTCACAGCGTGTCCCTTCCTCCTTCCCCCATAACCTCCCCATCACCCGAGGCTAAGGCTAAGCTGCACTAATAAAAACAGCAGAGCTAGAGTCAACTGTCCAACCTTGTTATTTACACCTCAGCAGCGTGCTCCCAGCAGCACTAATGCTGCCTCTCCAAGAGCTGCCTGCCCACACAGCACTGCCAGCACGTCCTCGAGTACCGCCTGTCCACGCTGAGAACTTCCTCAATGGGACTGGACAGATCTCACAGTCATCACCTTTAGTTCACCCTTTAATTTAAGTGTTTATAACGCTTTGGAAGAGCCCATCAGGGCACCAAGCCTGCCCCAGAATATGGTCTCGAGGTCAACCAAGAATTTCACCTTGTTGTGTTTCGTAGAATGAAAGCCTGTTTTAACCTTGTGTATTTGTTGCTGCTGTTAAGTTGTTTGATCCCACAACTGTTGTCCAACCTGTAACAAATTTCCTGCAGATACAAGGAGCAGCCAACACTCCAGCAAACAGCCTCAGAGCCCAGGGATGAAGCCCACCCCAGCCAGCCCCACTGCCTGGTCCTGTAACCACTCAGCTCAGGCTGCAGAGGGAGGAGGGACGGGAGGATGCACAGAAAACACTGGTTGTATTTTGAAATGGCAAAAGGCACACAGGAAGTGTTATGCAGTGTTTTGAAAACAGCACTCTCATCCAAAGCAAAGACTTCTGTTCAGCTACAGGAGAAGTGTCAAGCAAATCATTCCATCCTCTCTGGATGTGCTGTCTCTGCTTTCCACTACATCCAGACAAAAAAAGACCCAAAACACAGATGATCCATTTTTTCCTGCCACCTACTATAATGGAAACAGCTTCCCTCTTAAGGGAACATGGACATTTGTACTTGTTATGAGCAGGGATACCTCTGATCTAGCCTTGTGTAATAAGTCCCATCTACTGAAGTCCAAGGCATTGACTCCAACCTTGCTCAAGTCAAATCCTAAGGAAAAAAAAAAGTCCTATCTTTTTAACTGTGTCTGAGCACAGTGACAGCCAGCTACCTCTGTCCCAGCCTTGTTCTAGGTCTGTGCCTTTCAGCACTGCCTGCACTTGACAGCCTGTCAGTCCAAAGCTCAAGGAGATCCTGTTCTCAGGGTTTGCCACTGCACTCAGCGATCTGAACTAGAAGCAGAACTGCAACAGGGTAGAAATAAGCCCTGCTCTGATGTCCTGTTAGCCTTCCCTCCAATTCTCCTTCTAGAAAAGGAAAAAGGAAAAAAAAAAAGCACAAGTATTTCAAAAACACCAGAAGTAACAAAATCTTCTCAAGCTCCTAGTCATGTACAGCTGAGGCTCACACACAACTTAGTTCTGAACATGTCCTTCCTTCGACTTTCAAAAAGAAGAGATGGCAAAATAATGGAAGTTTACTATCAATTTTTTTGTCCCCTAGAAGACTCAAAAAAAGTACTCGGTACTTTTTCTTGTAGAATACTCAGCTGTTCCCTAATTCCAAACAGCAAAACAAGCACTGTTCGCAAAGCCACCAACTCTAGTTACATTCTAATTGGAAAAGCACAACTCCAAAAGGAGCTCTTTTTATCAGATCCCCTCTCCTGTCTTTGCTTGAAAGCCACCTGATGACACTCCACCCCCAAAAGAAAAACATCAGCAGGGCAGCTCCACCCTCTCCTCTTCACCCAGCACCATGAAGCTTGATTCAGCCTGATCAGCCACCCAGCACCCCCAGCAACTTCCTGCATCGCTGCACCCTTCCCTGTCCCTTACCAAAAGGCAAAACAAGAGCCCACCACGTGTGCATTGACCAAAAATGCAGAACTTGTGCAACTGATGCAGCACAGCTTGTTACAGCTGCAAACCTTCATAGGCTCTGATAATTATAAGCCCATAGCTGGGTGGCTAATTAAAGAAGGAACGAATTAATGAGTTATACCAAAGCCTTTCAAGTCACCATTATAATTCTCTCCCTTCATCAGCAGCAGGATGCTCAAAGGAGGGATCAGGAGCAGAGAAAGCCCTACCACGTCCCCCTCCAATACCTCACTGTGCTCAGACCCTGCAGGAAAAGGCCAGGACCCACTGGACAGCTGAGTGCAGAATGGTCACAAAGCACCACAGCCCTCTGGTGCAGGGCAGCAGCCAGGTCCTGCACAGGAGATGGCCAAGTGCTGCCTCCACCGCTTCCATTCCCCCCGGCCCTCACAACTGCAGTTCAGTGCTGCGCTCCCGAGGAGGCAGAAATTGAAAACACGTTTCCATTGAAGCACAGCTTGAATCGCACAAATTCCATTACTCTCAACTTTCTCAGCATTTCCTGGAGTGCATACTGTACAACAGGGGAGAAAAGGAGCTGGGGAGTGCGCAGGGAAGCCATTCCATCCCACCCCTCCACGCCTGCCAGAAAGGGGTGCAGATACTTCCAGCACCGAGCAACACTGGGAAGGGCTGTTTTAAGGTGAAGGAAATCAGTATAGTTTGACATAAGTTAGAGGAAGGAAAGCAACACACCACAAAACTGCCAGAGGCCTCAGAACAGTGAGATCATCTGTTACGAGTGCTTAAACAACGGGGCTGCAGGCTGGGGCCAGATGCAAAGCACTGCAGTTCAGAGAGGAGAAAGCAGGGCCAGCTGCAACCTGAGCTGCCGTGCCCACATCGCCGTCCTCCCACGGAGCCAGAGAGCACTGCTCAGCTGCAGGAGAGCCCAGCCCCAGGAATGGGCCTAAGGGATGGTGAGGTCCTGCGCTGCCCACCAACCAACCGTTCAACACCAAACAACTCTAGTTATCAGACACCAGGCAGCACTGAGCATCGGGATGTTTCTTCACATGTACAACTGCAACCCAATGGGCTTTGGGATTATTCAAGTTTGCTAATTAACAGCCTACAGATGGGTTCGCTGCCATCACCCCCACTCAGACACCCCCTGCCTCTCCCACAGCCAGGCTTTAGCCGAGGGCATTACATCATCTGCCAGGGCCCTCTGGTAACAGACACCATTATGCAACTCAAGTGCCTCCATTTGGGTTTTGGAGTTATTTTGAATTTCAGCGTTGAATAGCAGGCTTGTTTAAATTCACTGCATGAACAGCAGCGTTTCATAGACTGAAAAGGGTGCCCATGCACAGACAGCAGCACTGGCATAACAACACATCTGAATGTGCTGCACATTTGTGAAACATCCATTCCCCACATTCCAGGTTCCCTTCAGCCAGGAATAAGCCCGGCATTGTTAGGGCTGATTAGCAATATCTTTCATCCCTAATTTCACACTGCAAAGGACTTTGATGCATGACCAGCACCATCCTGAGGTTTATCAGCCAGAAGAAGCCTTCAGCACTGACCAAGGAAACCCCAGCCTGGGGGTGCTCCCATAACGTGACAGGGGGCGAGGGGGCAGCCCCTCTCCCTGCCTGGTTTCAGTGCTGCTCTCATCGTTGACCAAAAAAATGCTTACTTGTTCAAATGGTAACTTCAAAGCAGCCTGGCACACAGGTGCTAGAGCTAGCAACCTGAAAATCATGCGAAAGCAAACATTACTCTGTTACCATCATTTCCAAGTGCACAGAGAAGGGAATTGATACAAGAACCATGACTGAGTTACACCAACTTTTGTAGCCCTGCATTGCACGCTAACCTACTTTTTCTTCTCCCCCTCCTCTCTTTTGGCAAGAGAATAATAGCCTTGCAGCCCTGAGCACACAAATGACTGCTTTACAAGAGCCTGCACATTTGTGGCTTACCAAATCCTAAAGCTCACAGTTATGAGATCAGCCTCAAAAAGTACAGCGGATCATTACCCAGAAAACTAAAAGCGAAAAAAAAAAGACAAGTTTGAAATTAAAGACTTTATAGCATGGAAGTGCGCTGAGATTTGTTCTTCCCTAGTCTTATCCAATATAAAAAAGAAAAAGGAAAAAGCACCAGCATGACACTGCCTTGATGATGACCACGTGCTCAGGTACCTGCAGACTCTTTCACCATGCTGCAAAGGTTATTTCTAGTTTGGGGATAAATTTAACAAACTCCTAGTTTTTTCACTATTGTAATGCAACAAATTTTCTCAGCCACTCCTTGAAGTGGACAGAGCAGGAAAGGGAAGGATTTCTAACAGAAATTACTTTTTTCTTTTTTCAGACTGTCATCTGAGTGCATCCCCAGGACTCAAAGTCTCGCATGACCTCGATCTCCCCCGACGTTAGTTCACCTGTCTTGTTAATCATCATCTCCAGCTAAAAGAAGGCACTAGCAGGATGACACACTGAGCAGCACAGCCAGCCTTGCTGAGAGGGAAGCAGTTATTGGGTTTTGTTTAATTATCTGAGACAACTCCCCAGCATGTCAATACGTCCCTGAGTATTTTGAGTCTCATGCATGTCTCAAAAGTGGGTATCAGTTTAAAAAGCTCAGTCCAGAAAGCGATTCTGATACGTTCCAAAGTTACTCCAGCCCTGTCTGAATCTCAGAGCAAAGAAATTCCCAGACATCACATCCCTTCCCCCAGCGATGGGAACTTCACTCCGCTGAAACCAAGCCAAGTTCTCCTACCCACTCAAGGGGAATGGGAAATCTCAATCTAACTGGTAGAAAGCTTACTACTGAAAGCTAAAACAGAGAGCAGAGGAGAACTGACAGTCGTCAAGAGCTTAGTTACAAGAGCTCTGCACCACTAAGTGTGCGGGTGGGTGGGAGCCAGAGGGAAAGAGGTGTAAAATTAGCCTTGTCCTGGCAGAAAGAGGAAGAAAAGAGAAGGAAAAAAAAATAAAAAATGCCAGGGGATTTGAGGGTGCCTGTCCTTCAAAAGTCTTAAGATAGCTGTGTCGAGAAACTTGACGTGACCAAGGCCCCAAACCTTGGTCTATCTCATTTTCAATAGACAGATTTTTGTTTACAGGTTTGAAAATAAATCTAATCCAAAATACAAATGAGAGAGATAAAGAAGAGTTGTGCACAGCTCCCTTAATCCACATTCAAAGCCTTGGGATTAAGTCAGAGGAAAGCACCTGACTTCCCAGCCTTAATCTCCAGAGTCATGCCTAATGAGATATATTCTGGGTGAGAACTTCTCACTTTCCCTAATACTGAAAATAAGAAGCAATAAATTCCACACAAACATCTGCTTGAAGCACTGCTGGTTTTATTGGATGAACATTTGAACAAAGGCTTTTTGTTAACTTGAAGAGTGTGGATTCTCCTCCCCACAAAAAAAGGCATTAAGAATCAAGGAGGGGGAAAAAAAAAAAAGAAAAGGAAAGATGAAGTAAACCATCTGATCTTCCTTGGTCCTTTTTCCAGAACACCACAGATCAGGCTTTGTACCTAGATACCAAGACAAGCTTCCTAAGCAGCTGCATCATTTTTGTGGCAAACTCTGTTAGAGAACCAAAGACTGGGAAGCTCAGCCAGCCTGGGAAAAATCTCTGCACAGGATTAATGCTTTTAGGATTCTACCCAGACGAATCCTGAGCATGGTTTCCATCCTTGCACACTCACATCTCCTGCCCCCGCAGTGCATTTCATATTGCTCCGAGCCACCTTTTACCCCTCTGTGCATACTTGGATTGGCTAAAATCACACTTTGAGAACTGTTGCTCTTCTGACGAGAGTACGGCAATCCCCAGTCAAGGTTTCCAGAAACTGTGAGCTCTCAGGAGACCATCTGCAAACGTATCAGCACAGCATGGGTCAGCAGAAAGTCTGGCTGCAGACAGAAAGCTGGCAAAGGCTGACTTTTTTCCTGTCTGTATACCATATGCTGCTGCACAACTGGATGTACGGCATACAGAAACCCTTCTATGTCTTACCTTGGTAAGTCAACCATCAGAAAGTGTCTCAGTCCCACATTTTTTGGTCAGTCATCGTGCTGCAGATTCTGAGTCAATGCTCTTCAGATCAAACAGAAGAGAGGAGTCAGTGCTGATGCGAGGTGTGAGCACACAGTTACTCATGCAACCAAGACTGATGAGAAAAGGGAAGCAGGGATTTACCATCAGTTCTTTGAAATCTGAAAGCTACTTCAATTTAATTAGAAAACACTGGATTCTACTAACCAGGGTCGCCTGACCTTTCTGGAAATGTGAAGAAACTAATGCTGCAATGGGATAGCTGATCAGGCTTTGGAAGTGCTCCATCTGTTCCTGAAAGAAACCTTCAGTGTAACCCCTTTAAGAGAGGCACATTACCCCCTGACTTCGAGCCAACTAGACAAGAACACGTCATCCAACTTGACTAATCCATATGTTTCCAATTTACAGAAAGACCCTGCGTTTCAGAATTGAAATGAGACGCCAGTACAGTAGAGGAAGTTCTAAAACAATCTCTCTAATCCAAGTTTTTTGGCAGTTTAGGCTTCATCGTGTTTCTCCAGCCAAGAAATACTTCTAAAGACGACCTTAGCTGTTACGTGCAGGGAAACAGACTCATGGAGCCAGCAAGTACCTGACAGAAGTAATTCTGTGCTGAACCTTTGCCTACAGGTTCAAACACACATGCCTTGGATTAGAGTCTGCAAGCCAAAAAAAAGGAAGCATCATTGGGCTTACACAGCCCTTTTCACTGCTGGATCCCCTCAGCACACACGCACTGGGAGAAAAACAATGCTGCAACACAAAGCGCTGAGAGATGTATGGAAAGAAACTCCTGGGTGACAACACCTGAGAGCTCATCTCAAAACCAAGGACCAGAGCAGTGTCCTCGTCTTAGCTTTGCTCCCTTTAGCACAGCTCTGCTTCTTACCTGGTGGGAATCAATCACACAGGCTTCTTCCCAAGCACACCCAGTTGCCATCGCACCTCCTGTCCTTGCATGTGTAGTTTTAACAGAAAAAACACTGGTGTGATGCAAGGCCAGAATTTCAGAAATGCTGGAGAATTTTGCTTTACTCCAGCCTGCTTCACACAGAACTCACACATTTACACATATTCAGGTCAACTTTGCCATTTTGCAGCAATTAAGAAAAGCAGAAATTTAAGTTAAGGTACTCTGTAGCTTCAATTCTTGCAGCCTCTTTTCACTGTTTACAGAGCACTTCTCAGCACACAGTGAGATTTAAGAGCTACAGTGAAGTGTTTAGGTTGGTACCAAAGCCACCATTCAAGCAGCTATCCCGCTGCCTATTGCTGTGCTGAAGCAGAAAAGCTGAATAGCTTTTTAATACTTTCCAGCACGTGATCTCCACAGTACCTGAAGGCTCTTAACCAACTCTACCCTCAGAAATAAATTCACGCTACTAAATAAATCACAAGTATTTACTCTGCTTAATAGACTCAGTGACAGCAGCAGTTTCAGGACCACCTTAACCTTCCAACAGAGTTAATCACAAAGTGGACAACGCTGGTGCAATCATTGTTATCTGCTCAGCAGCAAAAGGCACAGAAACCAGAACGGGTGTCATCACCATGCTGTCAGGAGGAGCACAGGCTTTGCTCCATTTTTACATTCCCTTCACTCCAGAGTTTGTGACTCACTACACAATGAAAAGGCTTTGCAGAGCACTGCAGTATGACTCAGATGAGAATACAGCCAGAACAAAACTGTTCATATCAAGATATCTTCAATCCCAGTGACTCACGGGAGGACAGGGAAAAGAACCGGTGTGATAAGATGCTCTGCAGGAATGGTTCTCTGGAGCAGCACATGGAGGCAGCTCCAAAGGGACTCCCAGCACGCCAGCCCCCTGGAGAAGAGGGATCACAGCTCACCCCAGGCTGAAGCTCACCTCCCTTTCCTCCAGTTGCACTGATGTCCTCAGATTGCCATGACTGAAGTGAAGCATCTGAAGGCCATGCGTATACACATACATATTTAAACAACCCAGTCCTGGTGGGAGGATCTGTTCTGCTGCTGCACGCAGTGTTCTAACCTAATGCAACATGATATGCAGTGGGGGAAGATAAGAAGTACATAATACCAGGAGACAGCATTTCAGAGACCGACTCAGGTGAAAGAGGTACGTGGCCAAAGCCCACAGCTGCACTGACCTCAGCCCTTGGCACAGCATGGCCATAAGCGTTTCCCAAGCTCCCAGACAAAAGGAGGAAGCCCCCTGGCTGGGGAACAGCACACACAGCTGCCTCGAGATGGACGGTGTGCAGCAGGGTCCTGCTCTGCAGATAGGGGCTGCGTGGGGCAGAGCAGCACAGCTGCTGTTAGAGCTGTGTCCGTACAGATGTGCCCTGCCACCCAGGGTCCCAGAAGACACAACAAAGCCCTGGACTCCAAGGACAGGCAGTATGTGCTTATCTAAGAGCTTCAGAGAGGTTTCAGGGGACAAAAGCATGTCTGCCGCTTCAGTGGAACAGGGGCTTGCGCATTACAGTAATCCCTGACAGGTAGAGGTGCAAAGCCTGTTACATCCGCAGCGTCCTCCCCTGCAGGAGCACGTGGCACTTCAACAGGTGACAGGACAGCACTCCGAGCCAAGCCACAGCATCTCACATTCTGTTAAAACAGGGATGGCAATGCAGAAACTCGAAGGCTGTCATCAAAACACAAGCACAACAAAGGCAGGTCTTTTACTAAGAGGTCACAGAGGAAAACAGTGCTTTACCAAGAAAGCAATGTTGTCCCTCAGCCACATGCTGGGAAATCCTTTCCAAAGAACCAGTAAGGACATGTTGCTTCCCTTCTCTTAACAAATGAGAATGGATGCTGTGCTCTGTTGTATGCCTCTTTATGCCAATGGTCTAACTACTCTACAACCTGAAGTCATGGAAACTTGAAGGCATTATTTTCAGTTTAGTAAAGGTAATCCTTCCTTGCTGCAGCTAGGGACACTCTGTCCTTCCCCAGCCCCATAAACTCCCAGCTAGCATCCCCCCGACCTCCAACACAGCACACAGTTTAATAGCACACACTACAGAATGAAGGCATAAACCACAAATGGAACAGAAAACAAATACAACAACAATTTGAAAAGAGCAATAAACAGGATTTAAATCAAAAACTGGAGTTTCTTATTTCCAGCATTTTATATAATTTCACCTCCTGAACATGACAGGTTCCTAAAGAGAAGGGGAGGCTACACCAGCACTGGCTGCAGACAGAGTAGGAGATGGAAATTCATACTAAAGCTAATGGAAAAAAGCTGGAATTCAGAACAATTTAAAGCATGAGAGAGCATTCAGCACTGCAGTTCCCACTCCCGGATTAAGCTTCCCTGTTTCATTGCGTTAGAATTAATCTATGTGGCCACAAACTCCAGAGGCAACTCGCAGAGCCCCAGCAGCTCGGTTACATAACCAGCAGCACTGATAACACTGCCCGCATTACCGGAGCCTATCTGCTATCCCTCCCCAGTGCCGAAATCAGCAGAGCTGCTATTCAAATCATTCCCTTGAAGACAGATGCTCTGGTAATCCAGACGATGGTTTTGGATTTGATAAGACATTTCCTTTCAAGGTGATGCTAAGACTGAAAGGGCCATCTACTGCTGTGCAAGGAGCCCTTAACGTCATCATGGAAGGGGAAGCACTACACAGGAGGAGAGAGCAGAAGTCTGAATACAATTACTGCAAAAAAATTATCTGACCCATGAATACAACCCCAGATTGCTGTGAGGGATGTTTTTAAGCAATTTAAGCGAAAAGCAGTGTGCCTGCTGTCCACGCAAAGGTCAGCCAGCGCTTGTTTTGGGATAACGCGCTCCCAAGCACATCCTCCCACGACCTCTGAACTCCCACTGCTCGGCACCACACACCCGCTGCAGGGCAGCTCCCTCCAGGTCAGGGACACACAGCGGAGCTGCTACGCCTGCGTGGGGCCATCTTGAACTCTGCTAAGCCATGGGAGCTCCAGCACATCCACCAACACAGGTCCCAAATGCTCAAGTCGGGCCCAAAGTCTGTTATGTTGATTGGTTCAAAGAGGCTTCTTCGCATCTCCCCTTTGAACACCTCTCAGGTTCTGCTCTCGCTTCAGCCCACAGAACTGTTTCTCTGCTCACAGCACAAAGCCCAACCAGCCTGCTTTCTGCAGCTCTGCCAGCACCTTTTGCCTCCAGGATAAACAAGAACCACTCAGATGCCTTTTCCCGGTGCGTGCTATAGCAGGCTGCGTATATAGGACACTGCAAGAATGTTCAGAAAAGCAAAATGGTGTTTCCAAACCCAGAGACCGTGGCCAAACGCGGCAGCAGCAGAGCCGCTGCAGCTCCGTTCCAAGATGACAGCGGAGCGCACAGATGTTACAGCACACAGATCCACTCCACAATCATTTTAATTACACGGCCAGCCAGCTGAGCACGGCACACAGGCTGAGCAGTACAATAATAATAATAAAAAAAAGCAGCACACAAGTACTCCGCAGCATCTTCCCGTGCTCTGGGCTCTCACCCATCGCCTCACGCAGCGCTGAGCCCATCAGGGGCCCCGGGGGCCCTCAGCAGCGCAGCCTCCTCCCGCCTTCCTCCCCTTCACGCTCCCTCCACACACGGAGCATCCACGCTCCGAGCAGCCTCGAGGCTCGTGCTCGTGGCACGAGGGGCTGACGGCTTCCTCCTGCCCCCGGGACACGGGGCACGGCCCGAGGGGCCCCGGGCGGGACGCAGCCCCAAAGCCCCGGCGCTGAGGAGCGGTCCCCCCGCCCTCACCTGCTGGTACTCGGCGTCGTCCGGGCGGAAGTCGGCGGCGGTGAGCTCCCAGCGCAGGCTGAGGTGCGGCAGGCGGTGCAGCAGGCTCACCCACCAGGGCGGCGAGTAGCTGACGCCCGCCATGCCCGCCTCGNAGCGTGCCCGGCCCGGGGCAGGCCCACCTGCAGCACCCAGCGGGGCCCCACGCTGTCACTCAGCTCCCAGAACCCCCGCTGACCCCAAGCACATGGAGTTGGTTCCACTTCATCCCCCCATAAGCCTAGGCCTTCCAGCAGCACCAAGGGGGAAGGCACTGAGCTGAGGGCATTTGTGCAACACCTACATCCCTATCTGCTTCTGAGCATCCTCAACCATCTGAGCATTCTGAACACAAGCTTGGCCTTGCTTTTTCCAAAACTGAGGGGAAATTTTCAGTAGCAAGGTATCTAAAGTCTCCTCAGGAGATTCCCAAGCGTGCTCCATCCATGCTGATTTCATGAAGACATCAGATCCTCCAAGTGGTTTAGAGTTCACCCTTCTCTCTTCAGACAGAAGTTTGGCCTCTTCCAGCCCCTGACCCAAAGTCGATCATGTCGCTTCATTAGCTTCCATGGACGTGGAATTGTCAGCATGTCCTGGTGACCGTGCGCTCAGAGCCATGGCTGTGACACCCGGGCATACCCTCCAGCATAACACAACAGAGCTGTGCCTAACACAACAGCATGCACATTGTGCTTTCCCCCGATCTGCTCAAACATGACTTTCCCCAAGGATCACACTCTGGCCAGACAGGAAAGTCGTCTCGTTTTTTCTCTAAGCAGAACTACTTTGTCTTATAGGTAAAAAACAAACAAACAAACAAACAAACAAACAAAAAGGAAAGAAGCATAGCCTCCTGGGGGGACCTGTCGGAAACAGTAAGTAAATAAATACTCAGGATAACATGAGGATAGCACAGTAAAGCATAGACAAAGCAAGCAGCAGCAAACACAAGTTCATTTGCTTCGTTACAAAGATTGCTTCATTCCCATTATGGCTGAAAGGTATAAAACCATTTGTTTTCTTTTAATAGATCCAATATTTCCATTCTTGCTCTGAATTAGTGCAGTCCAGCTCTCTCCACACGGTTCCATCTCCCCATCGCAGCTCTGCCGTTCGTACCGCACCTACTGCTGTTCGAAAAGCTGAAAGCAATGTGCTTTAAATGCCACTTAATGCAACTTGGATTTGAAAGGGAGGAAAAAAAAAAACAAAACCTAACAGACTTCAAGCAAACATCTCACAGGTCAGCATCTGAGAAACCACCATCCAAATTAGCTCAATTTAGATCTAGAAACCGTTAGGACCCAGACAAAAGTTATAAAACACCAGAGAGCAGCATATCCCATTTGTAAAAAAAAAAAAAAAAGAAGATAATACTCATGTTTTTTTTCTCCTAACTGGTGGCAGGTCAGTAGATTGTAGAGGTGACTTTCACAAGTACAATTTTATTTCATTCCCAAATGCAGCTAGCACTTTATGCTGCTCTCACAGATGCATTTTACAAATTAAGAGCCCCAAAAAGCTAAAATGAGCTATTTAACACATTAGGGCCAAATAAATGTATTTCTGCTGCTGTTCTGAAGTATAACATCAACTGCAATCGTTTTTGACCAGGACAGGATTTTCAAATGAGTATTATTAACAAAGCTAAAACAAAATCTTATCGCTCACAAGTAGCACTAAGACACACGTCAGAGTTCACAGCCACGCAGGGTGTGCACAAGAACAAGATATACAAGGGGACAAGATACAAGACCTCAACTCCCTCCAGCCTTCTGCAAGAGAAGTTCTCACTTTTGTGTGCAGAAGGACAGCACAACAGTAGACAATTTCATTTTGTTCTTTTTTTTTTTCCTTCTTTTTCACAGTACCAGCAAGGATGAGGAAGAAATTTAAGTCTGATGATCTAAAATATTTCACCTCCAATTCAAACACCCTAAGACAAGGAGCTGAGACCTCGCTCGGAGCACGAGATCTCTGCGTAAGCCACTTATGCTGCAGAGTTTATGCAATTCAGCACTACAACGCTCAGGGGTGGAATCTGTGCTGCAGATGTTACCGCTGCCACAGGCCTCTGGATGCAAAAAACCCATCGGGCTGCAAGTCCAAGTACCTTTGTCAGCCAGATGATGGACACGGAATAAAAGCAGATGCAGCAGCCACTCAACACTGAGATCTCGTTTGACAGCACTGATGTAAATCAAACTGAATAAAGCGTTTTGGAACAAATCACAGAAAAAGCTGGATGCTATTAAAGGGGAGTGTAAGCAGCAGAGCATCAGCACAGCAGTCTGAGGCACTGTATGGGGTTGGGGTAAGTGGGAAAGGGAGCAGACCTTGCAGCACTCACGGTCATTTGCTGCAGAGACAACTGGATTAAATTACAGTAGAAGGAAGATTTGGGATTAGAGAGAAACAGAGGCATCAACAGTTTTAATTTCTATCCCACAATTATTTATAATGATGTGGGAAAATCTGAAAATGAAGAATAAAATGAATTCAGCAAATTAGGAATAAAAGACAAACCACAGGATCTAGCTGTAGCCATGCTTTCCATGGTCGGGCACTCCAGCCTATTGCACCATGTCAGGAGGCAGTGCTTGCATTTCTCAGATGTCTAGCATCTCTCATTTGATCCTATTCAGGTAATTCTTGATTACATGACAACAAGACACTTATCAAGGCTTTCATGTTTAGGTACTTTCTTGTTTTGCCAAAGCAAAATGAACAAACAAGCCACTGCTGTGATATCCCAGAAATGAAAGCTAACAGTAAGTCACCCTTGCATAGAAAACAGTTCTACAATCAACCAAAGCAAACTGCAAATGTCAGCTTGCCTGGATGGTAATCCTGCTGAAAAGTAACCCTAAGAGCCACATTAGCATTTGCTAACTTGCTTTGACAGTGGCTCTGCTAAGAAATCTCTGGACAAAACACACAGATGAGAGGTGTTCAAAATTAAAGGCAACGAAGATTAAAAAAAAAAAAAACTAGTTAAAACCTCAAAAATAAGGCAACCGATGCTGTGCCCCCTCCCTTTGAGGCCATCAGGCAGTCTGAGAAAATACTTCCAGAAAATATATCTTTTTCACTCTTCAGAAGCTTCTCTCTGACTTCAGACGCTCCTACCTGTGCAACGAGAGCACCTTTACTGACAGTAATCCCATACCCCTGGCTATTTTTATTCACTGTGCAATGAAATAATTCAGATTTTAATATACTGTGAAGCAAGGAGTCTTCCCCTGACTGTCAGACCTAGTCTGTGTTACGAAAGGTTTTAGCCAACAACACAGATTTAAAGAAAAAAAAAAGAAAAAAGGCAAGTTTGAACTCCAAGGTGCCAGCAGATGGATGAGCCCTCTTAAGAGCAGGGGCTAATAGCGGGCAGCCAGAGGGACGTCAGCGGGACCAACACATCCCAGCACTCAGCTGCCACTGTTAGGGAACACCTCAGCCCTGCTCACCTCTGCTGCTCCACAGCTCTGCCCTTACACCAAGGCATGCCTCCTTCCTGCTGAGCCATGCTGTGCCTCCATCAACATCACCCTTCCTCTCCTCCCAGGGCTTCCTCTCTGTTTTTCTATTGAAAGCCAAAGGAAACAGCAAAGCCAGGGCTGCTCTCCAGCAGCTGCCCCCTCCACGATAGCTCGGTCCTCAGCCTCCGCTCTTCCCAGCAAAGCCACGGTGCCAGGGCTCTTCCCAAGCGACTTCCCCTCCCAGCTTGAGAGATTTCCTCGAAGTGGAGGAAGGAAAGCACTTTGTTACTTTCCTCTGAACTCCTGCTAGGGACTTCTGGGTTTAAACAAAGAATAGCCGCAATCAGGGCCAACATAAAAAGCTTAACCAAACTCAAAGAAATCGTATGAAAAGCTTAATTCTGTCATTTCCAGTCCTAAGGCAATATTCTCTCTCTCTCATGTTCTACCACCCTTTTTTTTACTTCGTGAGATCCAAGGAAATGGGTGGAAGATATGGAAATCCTATTGCAAAAGCACCTGCCCGCTCCTTTCGTTTCCCCAGAGAGCTATACACAGAACATTCTATTATTTAGTTAATTGCAAAGAAACAATTACAAAGGAACTTGGCAAATTCTCTCTAATCACAGCAAGACCCAGTGCAGTTCAGTAAGTTCAGCAAATTAGCAAATAAGCAAATACAAAAAGGAAAGAACAACACAGCTTAAATTGCACTTTGTTCGTTTGTTTTGTCAGTCATCGTTTCTGTTTAATTATTTAAGATATTTCTTCATAACATTCTGGTACGTTTTGTATAATAACAAAGGTTTACTAGCACAGAAAAGCTCTACTCGGCTATTACATATCTGCCGAGAGGAGGAAGAAAACTGCCAATTCTGTGTATAAATGATAGTCTGTTTAGGTCCAGGTTAGATAAATAGGCTCTGCCGTAATTTGGGTAAGACACAAATAAGGATTATTGCTAAATAATGACAATGCTAAGCTAATGTTTGTCCAGGATGTTATAAACTGTATTGCAGGCATTCACGGTCAATCCCCAAGTTTATTTAATGCGATTTTAATTTTCTGGGCATATAACTAGAGGCCATTTAAGCATAGCTTCTTTTATAGCTGCACTACAATCAAATGATAGATTTTACAGTATTTCATCTCTAAATTTGTATTACAGGAAAGACTTTCAAGCTCTGCTACATTAGTGAAGCAGAGCATCGTTCTGCAGAACTGACAAAGGGAGAGGGGGCAGAGGAGCGAGACTGAGCTGTGTATTGTCAGGCTGATAGCACGAGAGGTGAGGCAGCCCTTCACAACGAGCATGATGTCCCTCCTGGTTCTTTCCACATCATTTTGAGCATCAAGATTTTACGGCACATCTGTTCGTACTACCAAAAATAGAAGCCCTAAAGGGGCTTATGTCGTACCCAGTCTGAAGTGTCTTGGAAGCACGCTGGCAAAAATCTGCCAGCTCGTTGGGGAGCTGTTACAATCCGAGCAACACCTTGAGAGGGGAGGTCCTGTTTATACCGAGCTCCAGTGAGGGGAACAAGGTGAACGCTTTCCTGGAGATCAAAAAAGAATTAGGAACACATGCTCTCAGATTTTAAGTCATTAGGGCAGCCAGACAGTGGAAAGGGCAAGAGGAGCAGGGTACAACTTGATCAGTAGAATACAACGGAGTATAATTAACGAGAACATAGCAGCACTCACAGTTCAAGGCTATTCCTGAAAGCACAATGAGGACAGAACGAAAACCAAAGGCCACATATAAGTAAGAGCAAATGTGCATTACGCACATCTGGTGGGTTTTGTTTTTTTTCCTTCTGGCAGACTATTTGGAACAGTCATCACAATAATTTCTTCGGCATTTTTTGCAACTAACAAGCAAGCAGCACAACAGTGAACTGGCATAAATTAAACTTGCTGTACTCTGCACAAAGCCACACATATTTGAGGCAATGGCATTGCTTTTAGTTCTAGAACTACTTGAAAGGATTTCTCTTCTGAATAAAGCACCAGAAGCCAAGACTGAAAGCAGAAGCCCATCACTGCTGTCAGTTGCACTAGGCGTCGGTTCACCCTACTGATGGGATGATCCTATACTAAAGAAGAAATTCACACCTCATGTTTAGTTAACTTTTTGCTAGCCTCCTTACTTGTCTTGCAGAATGAAGGAGACCAGGCTACAGAGGACTGGCTCAGCAACACAACCCAAGGTAAAAGGCCAGCCTGGGTGCAAAACGAAAACAACAGGAGCAAGCTGAAGAGGTCATAGAGGCGATGTGGATACAGCAACTGCAGTATGAAAGCATGAACAATTAATTTACAAACTTGAACTTTATTTGGAAGTTTCACAGCCAGGAGAAAGTACATTACAATTGTTTTAGCTTTTAAAAGATCCCCAAATAACTTACGTACAAGATTTGCACAGTTCTAATTAATAAAGTGATCATAAAATGAACGGTTTTCTGATACACCAAGATGAATTGTTTTCCATTTCAACTATGTAAAAAGTTGCTCGTGTAGGGCCTATTTGCATAGCTATGTAGGAAATATTACATCTTTCAGGTTTTGATGCCTCAATAAAAAAATTGCAGGCATAGGCACTTAAGGACAGAAAGAGATCAAAAGATCATATGGAAGATCTCTATATTCACACATGATCACTAACTGAACAGCACTGTAAACTGCAAAGGGTTTTAAGTAGGCAACATTATCCCACACAGAACTCGCATATCAGCAGAATGGAAAGTGTGCTATTAGGTAGGTTACAGTGCAGCTGAATTTTAATTCAAGACCTTGGTGCCCCTGCAAGGTTACCGGTGCTTTCTGCAGAAGACCTTTTTCAGAAACTGAATGTCTCTATCAGACCTATCTTGAGAGGTTTGAGCCATGCAGATTTTTACTGTCCTTAGCTCCCCGTTGAGTTGAAGAATGGAAAAGTGTCGTTTCCTCTGAAATAAACGTTTTCTTCCTTGATTGCTCCACACCTCAGGTTTACAGCCTATTGATGCTGTGGAAATTTCTCTTTCTAGTGTACATCAAACTTTCAATATGCAGTGAGCACATAGTTATCTTTCCAACAAAGTTATGAGATCGAAGCCTGCTTAAAGTAAGCATCAGATTTGCTATGGTTATCAGATAGCAGACTTGAATTTATGAAGCTCCAGACATTTTCATTCACCCCAGAAGACATTTGCTCCTTTTCACGCTTCTGCTTGTGACCTTGGGTCACACCAAGAGACTCTTACCCCTTTATCCTGGGACTCAGCTATTGACAGCGCTACTGCTGGTCACATGCTCAGTTAAAACAGAAGTCTTTCTGCTCTGTATCTATTTCCTGCTACTTTCATATTGGTTCTTTATTACGGCACAATAAATTGTCATCTTCATTATATTTGCTGCCCAAGTATTTCCCTATCGGGTAACAGTTAGGTGGGTATTTTATATCCGTCTTGGTCCTGATGCACACTGCATATTCTCTCCTTAATGTGTCAAAGTCCTCAGCTCTAGTTACTCGTTACTCTCTCTAGAGGTATCCACAACAGTTACAGACTTGAAATATTATACATAAGCAGCTCAATACAGTTCTGCTTCTATTTAGCAAAATGACTCTTTTTTATAACATGACTTTCAGAAAAAGAGGGAAACAGGCCTAAGCTTCTGCCAAGAGGATTCTATCCCTTTTATTCTTTTATTTTACATACTTTTTTTTTTTTATCCTTTCTGCAGATAGCAGTCATGTGACCAAAGCACCAGCAGGAAAAATTTACCCAACATGAGTATAAATGACATTCTTCAGACTGCTTTGGGTATGGAGAGCTCTCAAAACTGCCTTTGGAAAAAGCAAAGGCAGCATTTCTACTGATGGGATTAAATGAAATCAGCTGCATTGTGCTGCAGCCATCCAGTTTCCTCTTTGGCTGCAAGTACTGGCATGAACTATGATAAGCTCAGATAGTGCCTCATTGAAATCAGAGAACTGAGACAGCTCTGAGTTATTAGTATTCTGCAAAACAGCAGCGACTGATTTTTAATTTAAAAAAGAAGAAGGGAAAGATGATAAAAATCTTCTATTTAAAAGCGTGCTTTCTGTTTACATGAGACTTTATTACTCTTTGATGACAAAGAAACCATTAGGGTCTCCACAAAAACTTCACTATATGTTTGTGAAATGAAATTCTCCTTCCAGTAAATATCACATAATTTACCTAGTTCACTTTTCATTAAAAAAAAAATAAAAAAAAAAATTAAACGCCTTTGAAGGCTGTTGGAATGGTAGTCTGGAGTATAAGGCCCTCCTTCCACTCAAGGAGAGGCATAGTTTGCGTAAAAGATCTAGAAAGACTCCTCTGGCCACATTCTCCACAGTGCATTATGTCACTGCTCCTTTCATGAAGTCTGCTAAAGATACTGTCAGTTGGTGTTATTTCTGGATGTTTTGATGCCTTGATGCCTATTACAAGCCTACTGCTTCTGTTCAGGCTACATGAATATTCTGAATATTTTGCCCATCCCTACCCACATTCATCAGAACAGATTGAGTGGATAGTGCCCGTGGTTTCTGGCAGTAAGCCTTGTAGCTTTCCCTATCGACAAAAGATGGCTGTACATTGTGACCGTTGCCCCTGCCTGTGGCTGGGCTTAGGGTGCATTTGCAGTATATGCTGCTACTGTATGCTCACACAAAGGTAGCACTGACAGGAGAGATCAACAGCAAAGAAATATTAGACTTAAAACGGCCTAGTGCTCCGTGTATGAGCAATCTAGCTAGGTGAAAGTTTCAGACAGTCAAGTGATGTAAGCTAAAACAGGACATAAAGCAACATACCTTTGACGTCAAATGTTTGCACATATTGGAGAAGACCCTGCATAATCCACTTGTATTTGTGATACGTAAGCAGAAAAAGCAGTGACAAGGACATCCTTCACAGAACACTCCTGCTATTAAACCCCTTCTCTGACAAATGTAAAAAAGTGTTTACATGATCAGACATTTCAAATACGAAGCAGTACAACACAGACTATAGCAAACACGTTGGGAAAAAGCAATAAATAAGAAATCTGTGCAGATACAGTAGGCTTAAAGTAGCCCTATGACAGAGAAGTGATTTTCTAAAAAGATTTACACATCTGCATAGACTGTAAATGTTTAGTGTAAAAAGCAAAAAATACATATTAAAATATGACAATAAAATTTTTAAATAGAGGGGACCTCACAGCAAATATACGCTGTTCCCATTCACATACACAGGCAGAAAAGTGGAGCCAAGTCATTTTTCACTTTTTGATTAAACAAAATATTTTAGTCAACCTGAAAGACTTGGTTTGACATGAAATACCTTAAGTCTTTACTTTTTTCATTTAGATTTGGCAATTGAATTTGTGAGATAAAACATTGAAGTGTTTTGGTTTTGTCTTCTTTAAAATCCACATTCTCACGTTGTACCACAAGGGTAAGAGTAACAGCCAGACAGTGGCCTTTAGCCATACAGTCTGCAGAGATGACATTCCAAACAGTTAATCATCTACAGTTGAAGGAAAAGGAAAAAAAAAAGACAACTGCAGGCTAATATTCCCCCTTTGTTCATCTTTTATATACTTTACCTTGATAGAAATATTTTAGTTTGTGCATCAAATAATTCAAGATCATGAGAGTCCATTACAGTGGGTGGAGTTTTTCTTCATCCTCAACAATGGAGAGACAATGACAACATCATCTGAATCGTCTGAGTGGGCTTCATCCACAGCCAGAGAAAGAGTGGGCTGCGATTGCTTCTCAAAAGACCTGGCTGAAATAATTACAAAAGGAAACACGAGCATCAATAAACAACACTGACAAAAACAAGCCCTCATGGGAAGCGTAATATTCTCTGAGCCATCAAGTTTCCAGAATTACCTACAGCTATGAATAACTCTCATCTCTCACTCTTTTTCTGCATGTAACTATTCCTGTTCCCCTTTAATGAAAGAACATGCATGCCAAGCATTAAGTTGACACACTGACCATGCATGATTTGTCTTATTGTCTTTAAATCTTTGCAAGTGGTTACACACCACAAAGTAAAGCTATGTGATACTGAAACTACCTCAGGTCATAAAAATAAATATTTATTAGGTGGTCAGAAAAGGAAACACTGATCCAAGCAAGCTTAAGCTAAGGAGAAAGGTCATAACGAGAACTTCAGTCAGATATAGATAGAGAGAAGGGAAACCAGTGAGAAATAAGGTAGAAGCTGTCAGTGACTACATTTTTCATTCATATATCTGTAAAATACCAGATATATTCACGTTATTATACCTTACTCAAAGACAGTAAGTTCCATGGGTTCTATGCATCTCATCAATTGAAGTTTGAAGAAATGGTTAGGGCATAAACAGATAGAACTCTAGTGATTCTAGTAAAAGTTGGAAAATCAGAGAGAGAAAACGGATAAATATGAGGCCTTTTACATCTGATAAGCAGAGCCAGCAGATTCTAACCCCTCTGCAAGAGATCTGTTAACTTAATGATTACAGCTATTAATACCTTCCAGCACAATATCCTCCCCTCAGCTCCACTTATTTCTCAGCTTCAAGTATCAGTTCTCTAAAAAAGACTATCTCCTACAGAAAAAGAAAACAAATCAAGGTGACCTGTAGTACAAAAAGGAAACACACGAGTAAGAGGTTAAACGTTGAGAGTTTGACACTGCAATGGAAAAGAAAACAGAGGGCATACAGGGAACCTTGCTCAGGGAGGAGAACAGACGTGCCATGGGTCTCAGTGGAGAGGTTCCTGACAAAGAAGAAAACTGCCAGTATGGAAGAGGCATACACAGCAACTGGAATGTGCAATAAAGAAAGGGCTTGCAACAAGCCCAAAAATAGAAAAAGAATGACAGACAGAGAGCCTGTGAATGAAAACAAGGAATGCAGGAGGCCATTACACTGACCTCAACCTACACAGGCAAAAAAAACTCCATGACTTTCGAGTTAAGTGAAATTCCTCTCTGTATCAAAGAATACAAGAACTTTTCAGAAAGATTTATGAGTACTGATCATAGGGATGAGTAAAGAAAACTTTCGCAAGCAAGCATGATAACTAGGATAAGCAACTCTTCCAATAAACAGATATTGTATATGAAATGGCTTAATATTGACCAAGTCACTCATGATTATATCCTCTTCTTGATGACTGAGATTTTATTTCCTCATTTTCAGTTTAACACACTTCAAAGTGACAACTTTATCGTTGTGCTTGTGAAGGCATAAGCACACTAATTAGAGCTGAGGACTATATGTAAATTCATTATAATTTTAAAAAAGCTTCAGATAAGTTAACTGTTGTATCCAGAGAGTGGATAGTAACATTTAGAGAGAAACGCTTATTCAAGATTGCTGTGCATGTTCAGAACATACCCTTCCTTCCTATCACTCTCCTGACAGAAAGAAACAAATAACTACATTTCAGACTGAATTGTTATCATCTGTTCCATTTAATGGGAAGCAAAGAAGTAGCTTTACAAATCTCCAAGAAGTCTCCACACTTGTGAGACAAACTAAGCAGCATTGAATGCTGCTACACTTGTGCTAGATTTTATTTTTCTAAAAAAAATAGACATAACTAACCTAATGAAAACAATGTAATTTATTCTAGTACATACATAAGTCTCTTTAACACACACTTTCATCTTTCCTGCTCCTCTCAAAATAATGCCAAAAGGCTTGTGAAATTAAATGACATATTGCAATGTGTATTTTCATAGAAAGTTTTAAGATCATTGAAAGACCAAAAGGTCACAAAATGCAAGTTTGACCGTGGAATGAATGAAGCAAGAGCTTGTTCAACAGCTGCATGATTTAAAGCTATAGGAATTTGATTGCTTTAAATCATTCAGCTGTTAAACAGGCTCCTTGTCTCATGTACTTTCTAAGATACAGGATTTACAAGTGAAGTGCATTACACCAAAAGCCAATTTTACTATATGCAAGACCCCAAAACTACTGCTTTTATGCAGTTATGCAGTTACAGAACCACACATTCAATATGCCTCTTCACAAGCTGCCTAAACTCATCTTATTTTCATCTCAGATTTTGACAATATCTCCCATATTCATAAAAGCAGCAACAAATACAACCTGCTTTCTCCCAAGTCCCTCTCCTTTATAATATCCACCAAAAAAGGACTGCAATGAAGAACATCTGAATTCTTACGGTCTCCTCTCTAACTCCTCTGGTATAAGATCTTCCAGAATGTCTCCACTCATCACTTTATTATCATCATCATCTGTAATAAAAGTTAGCTTCGGAGACTTCACAGGTAGACTGTGGCAGTGCCCTATCAGTATCCATACCATTGCATTTACCAGACTCACTTGATCTTGCGCCTCTGCTCAGGGTCTTAGAAATACTTCTTCAGAGCCACAAAGCATTTATTTTTTGTAATGATTCTTTCTCTTTGGGCATAATTTCACAGTTGATTTACTCTGAGTTTAGACTGAGTGTACCAATAAAGACTACTGCAGTAGAACCCCAGCAAAACAGGAGGCTGCAGGGTTTCTTTTCTGGATACTGTCACTAGACATAACTAAAATCACTCAAAACAAAAGCATCTCCAGAACCAAGAATTACTGACCCCTTCAAAAGTGGTAGAACATGCTCCTCAATATGGAACACATGAAAGTTTCTTACACACATTCTCCTTCACTGAAGGGTAATCTCTATATTCGCAGCCCTTGCAAATCTGGCTTATTCCCCATCTCGTATCTTAGAGAAACAGCCTGAGCTGCTTATAGCATGCTCTGTTTCTGAGAAAGTCTGCAGGGACTGTCAGCTTTTCAATGACAAAAACAAGTCAATGTTTCTCAGGTCACCCTCAAAGTTGCTCTTTTTTTCCTCCAACTGATCCATACAACCTAAACTATCCTGTTCAGGATAGAACTAGCTTTTTCTCAGTTTGTTGTTAACTCCTTTGAAGCTGCATGTCTAAGGCTGTGTGATCTGCATCACTGTTTTGCCTTTCTTGCTCAGTACTTACAACATCCTCCTAGAAGCATCTTTGGCTTTAACTCCATACTCACAGAAGCAGCAAGCAGAATTCAAGAAGTAAACCAAACTGAAGAAAAAATCCTGACTAAATAAACATGGCTGACTGGGATGGTTCCTTCCACTCCCCCTCCTCCTGTCCCCCTGCCCCCCCAAACTTATCTATGTGGAAAGTACCATACAAGAGCTACAGCACTGGGGGGATTGAAGAGGAAGTAGAGAGGCAATACATGGGAAGGGTTCCCTTAAATAATTACCGTTCACCCCAGGGAGACCTTCCAACCTGCAGCTGTAGCGAGCAGGCAAAGCACCATGAGGAAGCTGGTGCTGGTGTTGTCAGAACTCAGGTTTTATTGAGGGACTGCGCTTGTTCATACAAGCAACATGTCATCAAATCAAAAGAATACATGCACACAGAGTGGAAGTAAGCACGTGAAGGTGCGTCCGCATGTGCAAATGTTCTCTGTGAAATTATGTGTGCGTTCACTCCAACTCCACATACTTCTGAGCACAGAAGGAAATGAGATTACCAGGAAGAGATGACATGACGGTTGAAGGAGTTCTCTGGAGCGCTGCAGAGACTGATTTCTTCTCTGTAATGTAGACAGCAGAATCTGTTTTCCCACTTGTTGCACTGGACACAGAGGGCCTGCAAAAAGACACATTGCATAGCATAAGGTACAGAACAGGAACTGCACACTGTCGTCAGAGTGCATGCAGAAAAGTCTCTTGTATTACTAGCACCAAAGTTTATCACTTGTGGAAGTAAACTCAGTCACTCTAGTGAGGTGACAATTATGTAACTCTCCTTGTAACCATAGCAGCCAGCATTAAAGGCTTCTGGTGCAGTAAACCCTGGAGAAAAAGGCAGCATTTTACAAGGCAGAGTCACCATAAACCTAAGTAGTGAGCAAATCACTGTGTTTTTCCTGAGCTAAGCCAGTAGACCTCATGCAAGATTATATTCTAGTTCTTTCCTGTTCCTCTTCCACTTAACATTTCACTTCTATGTGTCAGGGCTTCAGAGTCACTTAAAATTAAGCTAGTGTAGCAGCAATTAGTCTGATAGCAAATGTATTTATTTTTTTCCAATGAGTAGCTATTTTCCTCTACTTTCCCTCATCTCTAAGGAAGAGAACAAGCAACAGGATATATGAAGACCACTGCTGCAACTAGAAACCTCTTTAGTTGCATCTTACTCATGAGAAGGCTTTTTCGTGTGTGTTTGAACAATGGCCTTGTTCACCTTCACTGCCAAGGAACCCACACTAAAATCCTACACAAAAAATTACCCCTCTCCTGTAATAAAAAGAATTTTGCTACTACATTGCAGAAAAATCTATTCATCACTTACCTCCCCTCAAGCAGCAGTGCGGTACGTGCTAAGTGAGCCCTGAAAATGGACTGGATGAATGTCACAATCTCCTCTTTCTCCTTGCAGTCAGAAGATGAGCTCAAAGAGTTTGACACATGAGGCATATAGGAGTTCTGCAGAGTAATCAGATCAAAGACAGCTGACCTTTTATAAATTGTACAAAGCTTGACAAAAGCTTTGTCAATTTTACTCCCAATTGTGAAAATGGCAGTGGAGCAAACATTTCCATCTTTTGGTCTGCAGTCTTAAAGGTTCTAGAAGACTAAATCAGCAGCAATGCAAACCTGATCATCCTACAAGTTTTGAAGTATCCATATTCAATTAATGAAAGATTAGATATTTGCAAGATAAGACTCATAGAGTTCTGAAGTTCATTTATTTCCCAGGCAGGAAAGCACCTAAAGACAAAAGAGGTAAGGCAGCCTTCATGATGGATACGTCTCCTGCTTGCATCAAGCAAAACTTTTCAGTTCTACTGCAACTGGGCTATTTACTTAAATAAAACTGCAACTAGATGGACAACCTGAATGGAGAATTACAAATCAATTTTAGCTTGCTAAAGGTCCAAATGATGTTCATACAAGCTGGCAAATGATTTAAAGAAAAAAAAAATGTTTAATTGGTAAGGAAGCTTTTTTCACATTCAGAACTGAGCTACCTGAAGGAAGTTTGACATAATCAAAAAACTGAAAGTCTTTGTTTGAGCGAGCCACAAGCAAGATTTCTCTACTTTTCAAGGCAATCAAAGATGATTTCTACATTCTTATTTCTGAAGTTCAGTGACAAAGGTTTGCCTGTTACACCAGTGATGTAGTGAACACTTATGTACAGTTAGAGTTTTCAGCTATGCTCCAAATTAATGATAAAGGCTATGCTAGTAGCTGATAGAAGAACTAGAAAAAAGAAGAGGACACAGTTAGAGTCCATAATGCAGAGAAATTACAGCTTTACTTCTAAGAAAAGCTGTGAACTAAAGAAGTCAGAAAGGGAGGCTAGGGAACGAACTTGATATCTTTCTGGAATTACAGTGGTGCTGCCAACCAGTGCATTAAAATAGCTCTACTGGGTGATACAGAGAATTAAGTGTAGAAGTACAGTACTTTACACAGTAAAGTGAAAATAATTGTATGCCTGGATACCCACTTGCCCCAACAGTTACCTTTTTTCCAAGGCTCTGCCTGTTGTAAGATTTTGCATCGTGCATCTCACTACTCAGTAACAGCTTCTGTCGAGCTAAGTGTCCTCTGAAAGCTGCCTGAAGCACAACAACAGCCTAGCACGAAAAGAAAAAGAAACGTTAACTCCCTTGAAAGATGGCAGCTATAAATTAAAATAACAGTCCTGAGGGAAGAGGCATGTAACCAAAATAACTTTTCCCTGTGCAATGAATACTGATGTCCTAACATTTTCTTGTGTTTAAGGGATACCACATATCTACTTCACAGATACTCTGCTACAATCCAGAAAATGAAGCACGTGAGAGACAAAACCCATAGACATGAACCTCCATGGTTTAAATTCAATCTGAGAGGTGTTCATGATTGATCCTATCAAATGCAATTACACTCTAGCTGCCAGTGCTAGCCTATATTTCACAGATAGAGAAATATGATCCCGCTCCCATATTAGATTCTGGCTACCCAGCAGATTCTGTGATGCTCTGGTATGATCAGAAATCAAGTCAAGCCTGGCAAACCATTGTGATGATGATGCTGAATGTAGAAATCTTTCTTCTCTATTCCCGACATTTTACTAGATTCTAATCCAGATATATAACGTGTTTATATCACATAGTTAGAATTCATTCTAAATTCTGAAAGTAGGACTTTTTATTTTCTGTAAGAAACAAGTGTAAGGTGCTATGCTGTGCCATTTGAAAAAGTTTAATCAAAACCTTTATGCAAAGCATTTATCAAAAAGTGTCAAAATTGTCAAACAAAGTCAATTTCTTTAGAACACTCAGCAACATTTCTCCTTAGGAAAGGCTTCAAAATCCTACTTCAAATTCTTCTGAAGATTCATCATAGTGAAAATGAAAAACATACAGAAAATTTGAGACTGAAAGGTGAACACTTTGAAAAGATATATCAAACAAAATCAGGATGTCACAAGGTAGATCACGAGCCAGCCTGAAGAACAAAGATGGTCTTTGTACGAACGCTTATCACAGTAAAGCCTCTTTAAAAATAAAAAAGTTACCTGGTTATGCTTTTATAGAAGTTAAATGCAATTCACTGTTTTGTTTGGTATCATAAACATACTCACCTCATCCAGAGCAATTTCTTCTTTCTGAAATGGAAAATGCCTAAGTGTTAAAGTGTTACATCTCAAAACAAAGTTAAAAAAATAAATAAATTTTTAGGTGACCTTTCAGAATAATTAAATGCAACATTATCTTTTTATTATTTTCATTACCTAACAAGTTTTGCTGTTGTTTGAAAGCTTGCTGGAAAAAAAAAGGAAGAAAAAGAATGAAAAAAAAAAAGTTTTCAGGTTTTTTGTTGGTTTTGTCTGTTTAATTTGATTATACAAGTAATTTCAATAGTTTGGACAGCGTTTCAATAATACCTTAATAAACAGTTGAAATAATAAGAAAAAATTCAATAGCTTTATGACTCAATACTCCTTACTCTAGCTTTAGCTATCATTGTTATTCAACTATAGCCTCAGTTGGAAAGTTAGCCAACTTTCCTAAGCGTGGGTCCAAAGCACTGAGAAGTCTGTCCTCCACAACAGTATCCAGGAAGAAAAAAAAAAAAAAAAAGAAAAAAAAATTATCATGAAAGCTTGATTTGGTGCTACAGGCATTAGTTTCCAGAAAAAGAATCTTCTCTGATGTGGCACGTTAGAGGGGCTGGACACATCAGCAACACATTGAGCTTATTAGCTTGGGCTCTGCTCCAGTGCTAACGTTGTTGCCAAGGTGCAGCAGGCAGGAACGCCATGAGAAGAGGATCCAAGGAGGGAACACTACTAAGGGAGCACTGCTAGTGCTACTGATCCCTTAGTTTCTCTTCTCACCCAGATTCCCTCATGTAGAAACTATGTTACTCGCAGCAGAAACAAGGTTCTGGGGAGCAAAGGCAGAAGAAGCATAAGGGGAGACTTGAAAAAAGTGGTAGAAGAAAAGATGATGGTAAGGAACCAGACTGGGAGGCACTGCTGCAGTTCCTGGAGCCCTGGGGCAGGTTACTCTAGATTCTGAAACCAGAGTAAGATTCAAAAGGGTGAGATGTCCTCACAGCTTCCTGATAGGAGACTCTCACCTTGTTTCGGTACAACTTCCACCATCTCTGGATACATTTGGCTGCTTGCTCCTTCTTGCAATCTTCCTTGCCTTTAACTGTGCAGTCTGGTGAAGGCTGAGAAGGAAAATCATTTACAGTACACTAAAGACACAAGTTAGAATTCCATGAGGGGAAATAGCTTATAACTGACTCCGAAAAAATCAACACCAGAGTTGTTAAACGTTCAACCTGCCAATAGGGTCAAAGGAGGTTAAAGAGGAAAATCTTAGCTCTGAATACTGCTTGTGTTCAAAAACAAGATCTAGATGACCGTTACCGTAAAACACATTCCTGTCCTTGTTTCAGCTGTTAGCTGAACATAGGAATAGAAAGGGTTTCATCTACACATACTTCTGTTTTTCTATGCACTGCTAAAGCAGTAGGAACTCCCACGGCGGAAAGCAAAGCTTTGTCGATAAGAAATGATTTTTATATTATTGATAGGCTGAGAACAAATGTGCAATTCTTCTCCAGCGAATGCTAATATTAACTAACCTGGAAGCTCTCTCATGGTTCTTCCTGGCAGCTGGGACCCCAAAATCACCTGTTTAAACTTACTGATTCGTTTGGCCATCACGTGACACAGGCAAGACTGAAAGCTTGTGTAAATTGGTATAACTTTACTCTTCTGTCTTGAAGAAATTAGTTAAGTAGAAGAAAAAGACAAAGAAACTGAGAACAAAACAAGATTTTGTTCCAGATATTTCCGTGAGACATAGCTGCACATCAAACCTCAGTCCATCTGATCTTTTTGATCCCTAAATATCATACGCATACTGATCATCTTACTTCACTCGCCAAACTACACTTACATCTGCAGTTTTAAAACACTAATCTAATTTGTAGGTATAAAATTCTAAGGTAAAGGAATAAGAGATTTTACAGAGTCTGAAAAGAGCTTCTTGATTCTCTGAAAAGGATTTATTTATAACCTTTAAAACACTGAGTTACAGTTAAGTTTAGCAAATGGATCACGCTATATTAAAAATGACAACCTACTATTAAAATGAAAAATTGGTAGGAACTTAGCGATAATTACAAATAATGGGAACATTTCGATAAATAGATGGTTACTGGCCAAGAATATACAAAGTCTGCAGAGGAAAGAAGCAACTGTTCACTGGCTGTTTCTAAACACTCAAGTTATTTGGCATTCAAAACACCATCTAGCATCCATCAGCCTGTAACAAAAAATCTAACCTAAATTTCTAGAAAATTGCACCGTGTATCAAAAATAGCACCCTCTTAAGCTTATGGACATTTTTATTTATATTTTTGTACTACCTGTATTTCAGGGTACACTAGTTTTAAAGTACAAATGATCAAAATACACAGTTAAGAGTTTTCAGCTAGTTTTTAGTGAGATGAGATTAACATGACCGCCCTGCATCTGAAAGTATTTCTGTTAGTGCCCACTCATCTCTATTTACCAGCTACAGCATTTGGCAAAGGGGTGGAAGATTACAAAGATATCAAGTTCACTCATAGTTCATGAATAATACAAATTGAGCACTTAGGTCTATTTAAGATTGTCCACAGATACTTGAAAAATCCAGATAGGAGATGTTATGAATACATCAAATCTAGAATAACTTCAGTTCAAAGAGGATAAGGGTTTATTTTATTGTATTGGCATTTTCTTCAATTTTTTACTCAAATATCATGTCCCATAAGCAGTGGAACTAAAGAACAATAATTTGTTTTCACAATGATTAGTGCTCTGTATCTGGCAAACAGCTTCTATCCAAACAGAAGGGCTAATTAATATTTGCTGACTGGATAGCACATTTGCCCTAACCAATCACCTAGCCAGCGTAAAGTCATTGAAAACTGTTGGTTTTTTCCTCTTCTTTTTTCCCTTTTTTTTTTTTTTTCCCCTCTCCCTCCCTCCCCTTTCCTTCTGTGTGTGTCCTTTGTCAGTCTGTCAGTGAGCACACTTACCTGTCTGGTCAACTTTAACTCTCAAATCTTACAAGCCCTCCCTCCATCTACAAAATTTGATTGAAATTAGCTAACAGATATTACAAGAAGATACAAGTTAAAAAACGCTTTTAGAAGTGAGAGCTTTTTGTAATATTCCACTGAAAAAGAAAAAAAGCTATGCCAGGGGAGGCAACTACAAACAAACAAACCCCCAAGTTGCAGGGGCAATTAGTGAAAAAAACAACAAACTCTGGAAATAAACCACCATTCAAAATCTCTATGACAAAATTTAATGCATCTCTGAAAAGAAACACTTAGCAGCTGTTTAGACTATCAGCTTAATTTACAAGGTATTAGATGAAGGAAAAAAACACAAAACATCTTTCTATACCTTAGTAAGTTTTTCCAACGTATCTTCTGCCATTTGTATGTTCTCTTCCTCCAATTTTGACTCTGATTTCTTTACTGCATGTGTAAGGTTCTGGATTTCCTCACTATGGTCGGAAAGAGAAAGATACTAATAGACAGAAATTTTCTGTTGTTCCTCCTTCGAATGTACTGATCCTATTTCAAAAAATTCAGTTGCTTTGGCTTTTTTAAAAGGTCAGAGAGAGAAACTGTGTTCAGGATAACATGATACATAATCTCACAGTAACAGACATCGAACGTTAGTTCTCAAGCTGTGAACACGAACTACATGCAATGACATTGGCAATGGTCTAGAAGCAGAGACTAAGATAAGGTAAAGATACTACGTTTTTTCTTCTAAATAGAAAAAAAATGTCTCAAGCACAACATGGCAGTTTTCTTTTTCCATTCATCTCATTCATTTTAACTGTAATCTAATTCTTCTTCCCATTATACTTCTCCAACTTTCACTTTCTCTAAAAACACTCTGTAGAATTCCTCCCCTGGTAGCCTACTCCATCTATCCATGAGAGTTTTGCTTAAATGAGTTCCAAGCTTCCTGCAGTTCAGATGATCTATGAATTCTGAGTCACTTCAGAAGAGAATTTTCTTTAACAGGTTTCGTGTTTGGGGTTTTTTGTTTGTTTGTTTGTTTTGAAAGGATCTACTAATACAGAATACAATACCTTAAAGTCTGCTCTTCCATACCGTTTTCTTCCTTCTTATTCTGGTACTTCTGCAGCTCCAGCTCCACTTCAGCCTTAGCTTTCAGTAACTGCTTGATGTCTAATCTATACAGGTGTAAGACAATTTAAGCAATACTTGTAACATTCATATTTCAACAAAGTAATTATTTTTTATTTAAATTTAATAGAAAATGGGTTTTCTTAAATTTGAAAGGGAACTAAGTGTTTAATTTCTCCTTTTAAACGAAGCAAAATTTGTGATGAGATGCAAAGCATTTTATTAGCAGTGCATAGCTGTGTGCACATCTTTGCTCATGATCAGATTAACCTGCCTACCTATGCACTAACATACCAAACTAGTCTAAGCAATTCAAATGGCAAATCAATTGCTAACCGAAGAGAACAGTGTGTCACCTAGCAGAAGGCAGGTTTAAAAGGGGAGAGTGGGAGATCAGGTCAAAACTTATGTCAAAAAAAAAAATTTTACAACAAAATACTTGCAAGAGTTGCTGCATAAACTGGCATATAACCCTTCAAAGGCTTTTATTTGTGGTCGGCAGAAAATGAAGAATGTATTTTATATCATTTCATAAGGTGATATGAAATAATTCAAACAAAAAATCATACCTCAGACAACTACTGTACTTACTCTTTACTAAGCAGGAGATTTTGAAGTGCACTCCTATCACTCTTCAGTTTCTTCACTAGCCCTCGGAGGTGATGGCATTCCTCAACGTGGTCTGCCTGTTGAGAGGCTGGCTGATTCGGGTCTGCAGATGGTGACGATGACACAACAAGTAACTGTGATGACTCACTATCTGCTGATGACAGTCTAGTGTTCTCCATGGCACCTACTCTCTAAAGAGAATAAATTGACAGAAAAAACGCAAAAGAAGAAAATTAAATTTCACATAATCCAAATTCACTTAGGCCATGTGAAAAGATCAAATGAAAGTTGATTCTAAAATATGCAGCTACACATAATAATTGTAAGAAAAAAAGAAATGGGAGGAAAGGGACATGGTGCAGATGTGAGTTCACACATGTGAGACAGAACACACAATGCCATGAGCACAAGCCAGTGGTTCTGTATATTCTATTTCGAGACAGGTAAGATGGCCATGTAATTACTCTCACTCACCTTTTCTAATTCCAAAATCCGCCTCAACAGCCTCTGCCTGCTCCATTCACTATAATCTAAATACAAAAACAAGGCTTTAACGGGAAATCACATCAGCAAATGAACATTTTTCTGTTTTGTTTTTAAACTTCTGTCCATACAAAAGGACCACTGAGCATCAACTTTAAAGATGCAGTAATGAAAAGATGAAAATGGTCTTGAAATATCTGACTTCCTATACCAGTTAGCTCAGAAGTCACATACAATATCCATTTTCAACAACTAAAAAATTTTCCAGCAAATCTTAAAGTGATTCCAGCCCAGAATTCTCAGGGATAATAATAAAAAAAACCCAAGTCTTCCTGGAGCAGCATCCCCTACAAGTCAGAGAGAGATCCCTGTGAGAAACATCTTATCACAATCTTTGCCTGTCCCAAATCTCCACCTTTGTCTTATCTCCCTTACTCTGAGGTTCTGCCCTCCCTTTCAAACATCTTTCATATGTACCTAAATCCCTTGCCCCACATTCACAACTTTTCAGTACATACTTTTTGTTTTATTGGATGCAGGAGAACTGCTCAGTATGTGATCTAGATCTTCTTTCAGACTCTGATTCTCACTCTGCAATTCCTTGATATTCCGGGATAATCTCAGGACAGCAGCATTCAGTGCCTTAAGTCGTTTTTGAGTATCTCTGCCCTCTATACTTGAAAAACGGTCAAGAACAGAAAGTTAACTTAAAAGCAGAGAACAAAAAAGCAGCATCAGAAGGAATCAAACAGCCTCACTGTCCAAGTTAGCTGGCTAAGTTAATTGTCTCAGCTCCCTCCTTGATAGCACTTCTCAGCATTTTTAATTCTAGGAGTTGAGTTTTTTTCCTAGAAGAAGATCATCTTGCTCAACACTTTCACAATTGTTTTAATTTACATCAGAGTAGAAAGTCAAACTCTGAAAGGTTATTTAGTACTTTTTTTCCCTCCCTCCATGTTTGTTTCCTTAGCGCATACAGGAGTGCTCATATGAATTTTACTTATTTCTCTACTTCTTTCATTTAAAAAAAAAAAAAAACAAAAACCTTACAATGCTTTACCAGTAATCTACGGGCCACAGATTAAAAAACACTTACTTTCAACCAATGCAGAGACTTCTCCAAAAAACTGTTCAGCACAGGAAGCTAACCTGTGCATTCCAGATTGCTTTCTTTCACTCAACAAGCAGACTGAGATTGGGAGAACAGGCTATACACAGAAGGAATAACTCAAATCCTAAACGTATTTTCAGATAACTATAAATGCTGCTCTGATGTGAAAGAAACTGGTCCTTGAAAGCAAACTCCTGAGAAATTTATTTCTGTCTGCAAGATACATTTCAATCAATGAGATATTTGAAACATATTTGGCAGATGCTACTTACATTGATGTGGTGGAAATGAAAAGCACCAGAAAAGGGAAAGCCTGCTCTGACTTAAAAATGCTTTAAATGTTACAGTCATTTTGCCCAATTTTTCTAATAAAATGAGGAAGAAATCTCAGCTTCCAGATGTTCAAAGTTGTAAAGCTAGTTCGCAAAACAGATTTCTAGTGAGATGAAGGACTTGTTCCTTAACACTATGAGAAAGTTCTTGAAAACTTACTTCTGAAGTCAAAGGATGGACCTACTTTTGGACAAATGCAATTGCCAGTGACAATCACAGAACAGTTTGTAAAGAAATCTAACACCACCTATTCACTGGAATAATTGTAAGCTAAAGGGAAAGATGGTCTTCAATTAGGCTGTCAGAGTGAAAAACTCAACCTCATTTACCTTTTGGAAATTAAAAGGAAATTAAAACAGCAAAACAAACAAAAAAAGCTGTCCAGATATCATGAAAAACTATCCATAGAACTGTTACAGGCAGGAGGGAAAAACTAAACCAAACTCCATAAAAATCACCAAAACTGTGAGGTGACAGGAATGACAGAAATCATAACTATTACAGAATACCATTATTTTAGACTCATCAAAACTAAAATTGCAGACCATTTTGAAGATTTGAAAGTTTGTCTAGTTTTTAGGTACAATTGGAAACCTCAGCTTCACATACAAATATTCATAGTTCAGTGTTAACACTGAAAAAAGAGGAGCTAAGTGTCATTCACTTCAGCCAGAAATGGTGTAGACAGGCATCATGAAAGAAACACTCCTACTGTGTGCCAGAATCTTGACCTTCAACATCACCTATTATTTTAGTGCTCGGCCTCTCAAGTAGAGACTGACAGTCATATAATCGAGAGAGACTACCCTGACCACTGCTTTTTGAAGATATGAATAAATGAGGACAAGGAAGAGACCTGATGACTCATTTTCACCTGTGACTAAATTAAGTGTGATGGCTTACAGCCCTGAGAGGCTAGTCACTGCATGCCTGAGCCAAGAGATGAGTATTTTTTTTAAAACAGTGACAAATCAAATTCCAGTTTTCAATCCACAAGAGTCAATAGGAATTAGGGAAACACAACCAGCGTACATATTGACCCATGAAGAGCTCTCCTGTGTTTCTATCAATCCAAATAATGACACCCAAAAATTAAGATAACTGCCTGTGCTTAAAACATCGCTAGGAGGGCAAGCAAATTTGGACATGGTGTGGCAGTACATTTTCCTACCCCACAAGATTATTACGCTCTTCTCAGCTCGACCAGTGCTCACTCACACACGTGCTCTTACTTTGGTCTCTTATTGTAGCTTTGTCTTTTGCCTTTGTGCTTTGATTTTCATTTCCTCTGTAGATCATTTCTCACAGTATGTTTACCTTTATTAGCAGCTATACACCTGCAAGATACTGACAAGCATCAGTCCGAGCTTCTCTAGCAGGATCTGACTAGTGCCACTCATGGATATCTCACAACAGCAACCCAGAGCTTCGGACGTGTATCTCTGTGCCATACAAAAATCAAGTTTATTTCAAAATAACTTCTTTGCACCGTACCCCTTAGGAGCAAGGTGCAGAACTGACTCAACAGTAAAATGCCAAACGTCTTTTGAGATTGTTTCAATTGGCAGCAGTGCCAGAACAAGTGTGATTATGGGGGAAGATAGATTTTATTTAACTGAAACTTTCAGAGCTTTTGTGGAGAAAAAAAATGCTAGAGAAATTTTAAAAGTCCACATCCACTAAATGACCTATCTACAAGGAAGAAAAAAAGTGACTAAAGAAACATGCCAAGGCTGTGAAGCTAACCAAACAATATGAAAAAACAAATCCAATAATCTAAATGACAAATTTAGTTGTTTTCCATCAAAATATATGAGTAATATATCAAACATACATACACAAATATTTGCCTCAAAAGAATTAAACATACTTTTTCCTCATAGTCTCAGATTTTGCCAGGAGGACTTGGAGACGATGAACCTGTAAGTATGAAATATTGATTCTATTAGTGAGCTAGCTGCAGGAAGCTGACATAGCTTATACAACACATTTGTTCATTACATGAATATCAGAGCAAGACAATTGGGTAGTAGTAGAGGCAATGATACCGTCATGGAAAATCAGGCTATTGTTATATTGGCTTTCGCCTATACAACACACTTATGGAGGTACATTAGTTTCATGATTCCCCCTTCTTGGTTAACACACTGCATTTATTGAAGAAAAAAGGTTAGAGCTATAAAAACATCAAGCAAAATTCAATTCCAATGACATGTACCTAAGCTGTAGGAAATCTAAAACTTTTAATTCATACTTCAGCTCAACAACTGAAAGAAACCTCCTTTCCAGTATGCATGCTGAGAGCTATGTCAGATGTACCTCTTCATAGTAGGTTTCCATAGCTATCCTCATTTCTTCCAAATTAGTGGTCTTCATGTCTGACTGGAATTTGCTGAAAACAGAAGAATACAGAAATTAATCCATCCACACTGTCAGACACTGCAGCACTTGTTGATATATAGTTTCTGGTTGGGTGGATTATAATTCCTAAGACATTCTCAGAGTTTGTTAATTTGTGCTAAGAAGCACAAGAATACGGGTGAGAAATAACATGGATTTCAATTCCCCTTATTATCTTACCCCATACAAGTCCCTACCCCTCCAAAGTCATACTTGATAGTGTTGTCCTTCTCCTCGCACTGTTGTTCTAGCTTGAAAATCTTCTGCTTTAATCCACTAACCACCTACAGAAAGAACAAAGAGCTCATCAGTCCTAGAATAACATATATCTTCACAGAAGTTTCATTTCTCCATAATTTTGCCCTCTTTATTAACTATACTAAATCAGACATACTTATTCCCACATACTTTAATAAGTCACATGTATGTCTGCTGTCCTGTGACAAAGACAATACTAAAGAAATGAGATCCCTAGTTTCTATCTATGGTAATATAACCAGCTTAATAATATTTTTCTGGTTGACTCCAGATCCTTGTTACTGGTTTCTTACCTGACTATAAAGATTATTGTCATATGATTCCTTAACCGTTTATTCTTTCTTACTTCTACTTTTTTTTTTTTTTTTAAATCAGTATTGGTTCAACTTGGCAAGAGGGAAAAAGAATGAATGAAAGTAAAAGGTAGTGAAGAAGCTATTACCCATCCATTGTCAGCCTTCTTTTCTGATAAAGCTCGTGCCAGCTCAGAGCCCTGCAAGAGGACAAAGCAAGTGACCAACTCTGCCACTTTATTCTACTGCCAGATCTTCCCACGGAATTCCCTAATCTCCACAGTCATTTCACAGTCTGATAATTTATATTCTGAAGTCCCTATGCTCACTGTTTTGTATTAGCACACTTCTCCCAAGACATAGATGAGCACACAGAAAGCAACAGGCACAAGGAATTGTTCTGGGTTTATGCGGCAAGGTTTTTGGG
>WBMW01012088.1:775658-856726 GCA_013396635.1 Penelope pileata | reverse complement strand
GGGGGAAGTGGGGTTGAGGGGCAAAGAAACCAATGCAAAGAACCTTTTCAGTGTCCAGCTAGGGCCATGGCTGGGGTTCAGGACTGGGTATACTTCAAGGCTTCTACATCCAGTACTCAGAAGTATCTATCACACCATAAGAACAATGAAATTGCCTTAAATAGATATAAGGTTAGTTTAGACCATGCATTACAAATACAAAAGTCTTGTGGATGTCTCAGTTGTACCGAAGTATTCTGAACCAATGAAGTCAGGACATCTACAGATGGACAGAGCGTCCCTATGACTTCTACTATGTAAGAATCAGAGAGACAGTACCTTTTTCAGTTCCATAATTTCATCATACATATCTTCTTTTTCTTTGTAGTCAGGTGTTCCAGGAACGTAGCCTACAGAAAGTGGTACATAAAACAGTCAGATCTGAAAGAAGCATCTTTTCGTAAACAAAAACCTTATAGTTAAAAGAAAATATTTAGAACAGCATCAAGTTGGAAACTAGGCCTTTTTTTTTTTTTTAAATGGCAAATTTCTCCTAAATATTTCTTTTCATGTTAGATTAAAATACACATCTCAAGAAAAACATACTTCACAGAAGACTGCAGTCTTTTCCCAACAAATCAATATTTACAAAACACTTCTGAAGATGTCCAAAATACATTTTTCTATTGATGCCAAAATGCATGAAGGCTTTGTGCCTTTTAGAGTTGCCACAAGGTATGTGTTACCAGCAACAGTATAGGTATCATTTGAAATGGAATTTAAAGCTGGGATTTTTAACTACACAGTTCTCTTTAAGAAAAAGAAGAACAGGGTAAAAGTTTTGAATTTAGCTTTTCTCATAAAGCCATTGATTCTGGTATCACAGCCACATGATAGAACACTTTCTAGAGAAGAAGTAAAAGGAGTCAATTACATAGAATTTCAGGCACGCAGATGGTTTCTATCAATGGCTCCTAAACTATGCTTGCAAAGTCACAATAAATTGTCTACAGCTGGCCCATTGAACCATATTATATTTGCAACATTTTCAGCTGAAAATGCATGACAATTTGCAAGGAGTTCTGAAAGCTAATAATGATTCATTGCTCAAATAATCTGGGAAGCTGCCTTAACCAATTTATAAATCTCAAAACTATTCCAGTGATCACATTTTGACACATACTTTAACACAGGTTAAACTGAAACAGGTCTTGTTTTACTAGAAAAAAAAACCAATGTATGATTTTACACAAAAAAAAGACCAGATCACTAACTTTTATCTACCACACAGTCATGGAGTTTACCATTACTAGAAGAACGGGAATGTTTTGGCTTCTTCATTCCTAGAGCTTCCTTCAAATACTCCGGAGTGCTACTAGAAATGCCAGAGCGTGCATGTCCCATGTCAACATCTGACTTCAGGGAATGGCTCATTCCTGCCAACAAAAGTGGAACAAAACACAAAAATCAGGGATAATTGTGAATTACATTTGTGGATTTGTTCTGAGCAAATACACCACAGAAAGCTCCAGATGCTGTTAATTATTCCTACTATAAATTCCAATGTTCAAGATCAGATAACTCAAACTCAGTTCCAACCATCCAAATAAATAATACTGAAATGACTTCCTATGTACTCTCTAACCAAATACACATTTACTGCTTAAGAGTTCATATGTTAAGCTGTCCCCAACAGTGAATTTTATCTGCATATGCAGATAAAACTTCTATGCTGATACCTTGTTTCAGTGATCCCAGCCACACCTGCCTTGGGTTTTTCATAGCTGCACTCTCAAGACGTGCACTGCCTGTTCCCTGCAGAGATCTCCAAACTGCAGTTTTTCTAGGATACAGTTGTGTGCTAGAGCTGTACGGAGACTCTAAAACAAAAGAAAATATCTCTGCATTGCCTTAAAAAACTCATATGTTTAATTGACCATTCCATTAGCACATACAGAAATGTCCCTCGTATGAGAGGAATACATGTGGCTAAACAGGCTAAAAATCATAGCTGACGTTAAGCAAGTGTTTTAAATTCCACTATTTAGAGATTTCAGAAAAAGGAAGAAGATAGATGTAAATCTATCAGAAGAACGTGCCTCTGTCTCAGCCTACAGCAAAACTTACAAGTGCGATGTAATTTCATTTATTACAAACAAGACAAAGTAACAATCAGCAACAAGTCTGAGATTACATTTTCTTTGAAACTTTCATTGGAAATACAGAAAGGAAAGTCTGTGAAAGCATGGTCAGAAACACAAAACCCATGAAGATAAACAACAAACACACTTCATTCGCAGACCCAATAATAATGGAGAATAATAATCTACATTGTACTTCTAAGGTCACGGGGAAAAAAATTAAACAGAGAAGTGCTTAATCTACAAACATAAATATCTACTAGATGGTAGGATGCACAGCTCCAACAATTCCAGTTTCTTTCTAAACAGGAGATATTGGCATTTATCCAGAAAATGAAGAAAAAAAGAAATTGCTTTCCCCTTGCTTGCCATTAGAAGGGATAACACGAAAACAATTTATGATGGAGAATCAAGTGCTACAACTAAACTATACACTTCAGTATTTAGCCTACAAAAGTCTAACTTCACTGGTTACAGAACACAAATCTCAAACAGAGCTGCGCTGCACACACCAATGAATAATTCTAGAGAGAATCAAGACGGTGTTTCAAATAAATCTTCAGATTTCTGTGTGGCACAGGAACCAATCTTGTGCGTAATGGAAGCAGAAGAAAAGATTTTTGAACTCTTACTTGGTGACTTTGGAGGCTTGTGAAAAATTTTCTTCTTTAACTTCTGGAAGAAAAAAATAATTGTGTATTTAAAATATTCTACTTTTTGAACACTTTAGCATATAACTGCAAAATTGGCTTCAATCTCCATTTTATGTGAAGAGCACTTGCTCTAGCAACTCAAATTCTTACATGTATAAAACAAAAACAGAACCTTTAAATACAAGCAGATTTGGCTACAGCAAGAGTGGCCAAAATTAGGATGGCACCTACTGAAATTTTGTGCTAGAAAGTAGTCTATTCAAGCACAGAATACTGAGACTTTCCCAGTCAGTACTAAGTACAACAGCAAGTCCAAGATGATCACAGAGTAGAGTCTGATCAATGGGACCATTTCTCTAAAGGAAAGACTTGTTCCATTCCATTAGAACACTAAAACAGTTACTTGAGCCCACAACTTGATAAAATGGCAAAATGAAGCCAAACATTATTTGCAGCTCTCAGAGAATTTAGAAGCCAGAATTACATCTGGAATTAGAAGAGATTTTCACATCAAACTGCATTGCAGTAAGATTGTTAGCTCTCCTCTGTGAAGGATGGCTTATTGATCAGGAGACATCACAGGGGCGTAGCGTGTGCAAGAACCATCTGAGAGGCCTTTTTAGGGCATTTATCTGCAGCGTGCCATTAACACAACTCACCACTTCTGCATCTGATTCACAGGTTATCACAGACAGGCTGCCATCTCCCTGGGAAATAAACACAAACTGTGACATTTGCTGCTTCTCAAGTAATTGGTTATAATACATACCCAGAACTCCTTGTTTCCTGTTACTAACACAACAGTTTGAGTGCAACAATTTCAAATGGGAAAGGAGTCATCACTTTTGCAAAACACAGCATCATCTGCTCCCACACAAGCACTGTAACAGTGCAGGTTCACTTATGACACGATCCACAGAGACTCCAGCACACCATCGCCGCAGCTGGGCCTCCAGGCCACCCACCTTCCTGCATGCAGGCTCTGGGTGAGCTTCTCCCTGCTCGCACCCGGCCGGACAGCAGCTCACCCACTTGTGCCCTTCCTCCCTCACCTTTTCCCTCCCTTGCTGTGCTAAGGGAACGGTTAGCAGCAGACTGGAGAAGTGACGTGGCTGAGAAGAACAAACTAATGAATCATAAAAGTGTTTGTTTTTCCTAACATTAAGGTGACAAATCTGCTTCCCAGATGTGAGCATATCCACAGCAGAAGGAAAATCTCTACTTTTCTCTCAAGTTATGGGAACACTGCCCTTGCTGAGAGGTTCCCAGTCGCTGCTGATCCGCAGAGCTCCCAGCTGCAGTGCCATTCCTCGAGGAGATGCTGATCTACCTCAGTGCAAATGTCAGGGAGGGGGCGAGGCATTCTTTAGAATCCTCACTGACAGCAAAGGAGCTGGGACTGAGCACAGACAGAGCAGCATTTAGTGCCAGCTGAGGGTAGGCATGTATGCATCTCACGCACTGTGCTGTACAGGTTTTAATTTCCTGAGGCAATGTTCCCTGCAGCACACTGAGAGGTTGTTTTTGTTATTTTTAAGGCCTTTTTATCGCTCTGTGATCTACCCACACAACTGTGCCTATTGTGTCAGGGCCAGAGAGGCTGACAGAGCAGCACCGGGGTGTGAGGGTGCAGTAGCAATGCACCCTGCTCCTTGGACGCCTGCACACCCCTTTGCTCTCACAAACCAGGCCCAGAACGACAGCAGGAGAGCACACAGCAGCTCGCAGCGGAGGAGATCAAAGCCCCCACCCAGCTGCGAGGGGGAGAGCGATGCGCACCGAGCCCCCATGCTGCAGGCCGAGGCCACTCTCCTCCCCCAGCCTGAGAGCTCCGGGCCTGCCCACGGCCCCATAGAAAAGCCCAAGCCCGGGCCGCTCTCCTATCCGGTGCCCACTACTTACCAGCTCCCCCTCCGCGGCCGCCTCACCGGCCCCGCGGGCCATGGCGGGCAGGCAGCGGGGCGGCCTCAAGCCATGGCGCCCTCCGCGGGGCACTTCCGGGTTGCGGAAACCATGGCAACCGCAGCGCGGCAGCGGGGCCCGGGGCCGCGCGGCGCTGTGTCTGCGCCTGCGCAGTGCCGGGGGCCGCGCCCTCACACCCGGCCCGGGGCTGGCAGGGCTCTGCGGGGCGCGAGCGCCTCCACGCGGCCCGGAGAGAGAGCAAACCTCGCAGTGCCCGGCTCCCTTCAGCCCCAGCGTTCCCAGAACAGAGCGGGCGGAGCCATTTGGAAACGCAGCCCTCGGCCTGAACAGGTTTAATTGACGCTAAAAACTGCGTATCCGATGCTCGCACCGCGCCGCGCCCCCACCGCCATCGCGACACTTCGCTTTACGGCCGGCGCTGGCAGCGCGGTCTCCCTTGGTTACAGGGAGCCCCGCGGCCGCTCTCTCAGCGGCGGGGGCCGCCATGTCGCGCCGCGGGGACCCCCCCCGCGCTATGAGCCGCGAGTGCGCGATGCTGCTGCCCCGCGTCTGTGCCGCCCTGGCCGACCCGCGGCAGCCCGGCTCCGATGACACGTGCCTGGAGAAAATGCTCGACTGGTTCCGGGAGCTGGCGGCGGGCGGTGAGTGTGTCTGAGGGGGGAGCTTCCCTCAGAGCGAGGAACCGCTGTGTGCTGCCCGAGGCCCGTGCCAGGGGTGGGCTTCACCTCAGAGAATCGCAGTGTCCCGAGCTGGCAGGGACCCACAGGGATCAGCGAGTCCAGCTCCTGGCACCACACAGGACCACCCAGTTCATAGAATCAGAGAATGGTTGGGGTGGAAGGGACCTCAGCGATCGTCTGGTTCCAGCCACCAGCTCAGGCTGCCCAGGAACCCATCCATGGCCCTGAACACCTCCAGGGATGGGGCACCCACAGCTCTCTGGGCCCTGTGCCAGGGCCTCATTGCCCTCTGATTAAAGAAGTTCCTCCTAACAGCTAACATGCCAAACTCTGTGTGTGAGAGCAGTGTCCAAACGCTCCTTGAACACGGCATGGGGCCATGCTGACTGCCTCGGGTCCTGGCTAACCCCGTTCCATGCCCACCTGTGTCCAGTGGTTGCAGTCAGCCCAAGGCAGCACCTCAGCATTGTGGGGCGGTGCCATGGTCCTGGCAGTGACCCTGTTCTCTGTCCCTGTCGCTAGAGCCCACTGTGAAGCTGCTGCAGGACAACCCCTGTCTGACAGAGTTCTTCACCTCCATGCTGGCACTCCCAGAGCCAAACCCAAGCGTCCTCGCCTTCACTCTGCGGTTAGCTGGGACAATTGCTGCTTTGGAAGGCTGCTTCCAGCACTTGCAGGTGAGTAACGTACCCCCCGTCTGCTTTCTGTTGTACTGAGGACTCCTGGCAATGTACCAGTTCTGCTTCTTGCATACACCGAATAGTTGGCAAACAGTGATATGGTTATGAATACCTCCAATCATAATATTCCTTTTCAGTTTTCATGTAAAGTTGCTGTCATCTTCTTGCTGCAAATGGTACTATAAATGCTCATCTGTAATACTTCTCAGTTGCAGTTCAAAACATTACATGGAATAACTGTATCTCCCAACAATAAATACAAAGTATCATGTATACCTGGACAGCTCCTTTAAACAATTACAGATGTAGTTTTCTGTCCAGAGTAGATTGACAGGAAGCCTCTAATTCCCTGCAAAAACAAAGGAATTTCTTAAAAGTACTGTTTTATACAATAGACTGCATTTATAGAACAAAACTGAGAACTTGGGTCAGCAAAGAGATGCACGCAACAGAAAGCAGCCTAATGGAACTACCAGTATACATGTAACTTTTCCCTGGCATCTTAAGAAACAAACAATAGCACACTTAGATTGCTTAGTCCATAAAAGAGAAATGTTAAGTTTAAGCATGGGAATTGGAAAACTTTCTATTTGTAGTGTTACTTCCAGTAAGAGAAGGTTTCAAAGGTTTCACAACAGTATTTGTATTATTGATGTGCAGCATCTCTGCTCCTCTGAAGCCCCTTTGCTTGCTGTTTACTGTGTGTTCTCTGCCCACAGCAGCAGAAGCTGTTGGCCAGGCTCTTTGGTGAGGATGGGCCTCTGAACAGCATAGTGTGGGAAGATGCATCTGTGCGAAGTGGCTGGGTGGAGGGTGTGCAAAGCATGCTGCAGCACCAGCCTGCCCTCCACTTCATGTGCAATGGTGGTGAGTGCTTCTGGGACCGGTAATCCCCCAAATCCTGTGTCCCTTCTTTTCCACTCTGTTACTCAGGTGTTGGCTGAGAAAGAGAGGAGTTTTCATTTATACAAGATAAAAATCATCCATTTGTCAAAAACACTGAAGTGGTTGAAAGAGAGCGGGGTTTTTGTTAAATGGGTTATGTACTTAACCTTTTTTCAACACAAGGTGATGCCCTTTCTAGAGGGGAAAGAGGTCAATCTTATGAAACAGAATAAAAGTAGCTAATTAAAAACATTTTGTATTCTTATTTGTAATTCTTACCAAAAGGTACATTTTGCTATTATTTTAGTGCTGACAAACTAGCCAGGGACTCATTTATTTCTTAATCCTTACATTTTGCAGTTCCATTATCCCTACACAGGTTTTTAAGTTCTCCTGCTGCTAACACCCACTTCAGATTACCTATATAAAGAGGCCTAGAAGACTGGATTGGTATTAACCTATGCAGCACGCAGTTCTAGCCACGTGATAGAAAAGACCACTGTTGTTACAATTCCTTTTTTTGCTTGCTGGCTCTGCCTGCAGACGGTACAGACTCCTTCCATAAATATACTTTCAGCACTCCTGAGATTATGTCATTATACTGAAGTCCTCTTCTGTTCCCGAGTTACTAAAACATCTGAGGATCTGAAAAAAATTACTTCCTTTTTTTGTTTGCTTGTACTTAAGGACTGGCTGACTTTAAAAGGCAACAGAGACTACAAAATAAAATGTTAAAAAACAGAACAAATGGAAAAAAAAACCCATGCTTAAACCTCTGTGATACTTGAATGACAATAACATACCACTGGACTGCAGCAAGACTCCTACAATAGGAGGACTGTTGTATTTTCCTTCATTGACTTTTGTTTTGTTTTCACACAGGAGGTCTAGATGTGATCTTCACTCTGCAAGGGGATCCCAGCCTGTTTGTGGCTTCAGCTGCCAGTCGGCTTCTGGTGCACATGCTCACCCTCTCTGTAGGGCCTGAAATGACTGTACCTCTCAATGCAAAGGACTGCAGCTGGCCACCATGTGCCCAGATGATTATAAAGCATATAGAAGATTCCCTCCAATCCAGCTCTGCCTCTCACATCAAGCAATCATTAAAACTGTTAACCATTTTGTTTGGCAGTTGTCAAGCTCCTTGGACTAAAGTACTTTGGTTAGGCATAGCAAAGCAAGTAGAGTTCTTCTTGACGGAAGATTCTGTTCAAGCACAGCACATGCTGGCAGATCTTTTGCTAAACATGGCAAGGTGAAGATCTTGGATCCAGTGATGAGAAATACCTGTTTTCCACCATCTGTATTAGTAGGACATACGACTTACAGTTCTTTCTTCCCAGGTCTCCTGTATTTCATGACGCTGAAGGCAATTTTTGGGCATCAGTGACATCTGCTCTGGAACACTTAACACCAGTACAAGCAGGTCCTTTGGCCGTAGGAATTCTGAGGCTCCGCCAATGGTAGGAGTTGCTGCTATGAAATTTTTGCATTCTGCAAATGCTCCCAATACCTCTGCTGTTTTTCTGAGAGCTGTTTTCTTCCTCGCACTACATTCTCCACTATCTTGCTTAATACAGAGGATGTTAAATAAATATAGCACATACAGATACATATTTACAGACTAATTAATGTGTGTCTTACAAACACTTTTTTTTTTTTTTGACAAGAAATGCCCATCTAAACCTTCATCTTACACAGGCTTCCACTCTTCATTTTCTTTGCTGGATGAGGCTGCTTATAAATTCCAGAACTGTTTCTCTCTTTCAGTTAGCCAGGGAGAATCAGAAGAAGGCTTGACTTGTGACAATAATTTCATTACTGTCATGTTGGCTCTTTTAAAAGCCTGTGCGAAAAATGTTGGTCTGCTCAGCAGACATGTTTGGAAAAGAGTTGTAGTGTTTTGGTAACTCCTATTTCTTCCTTGAAGCCCACAAGATGTGAGGATTCAGGCGCTGACTGTTCTACTTCAACCAATGGACTGTATTTTGAGAGCAGCCTCCCAGCCTCTGGAATATGCAGGTGCATATTAAAAGTTAGAAGCTAGTCTGCTTGCCATTGTTTTGTGTGTCTGGTTCAGACAAAACTGGAGGAAGACAGAAAAAGTAAAAGGACAGTAGCAATGTTTGTGGTGAAGTGCAGCACCCTGCTGACAGTTGCATTTGAAGTTGCATTCATATTGCATCACCTGAAAATTGTAACTTAAAAATGAGCGTTAAAAATCACTGTCTTTTGTAGCCACTAACAACCTGAGCTTCTCCCTTCTTTGATTCTCTAGGTTTGCTGGATGAGTCGGTTAGTGATCCCTCTGCTGTTGAAAGCCTTCTGTCCTCCAAGTCATCTTGTGCTAATCTCCTGTGTCAGACTCTTGCTCATCTGGAGGAGCTACTCTCTGTGGTAACATTCAGAGAAGAAAAAAGATGACATTAAGAGTGGCTGCAAACTTTTTGCTCTAGAGCTTAACAGAACATGAAGAAGAGTTGACAGTGGAGTTCCATTAGTTAAAAAATCTAGCACACTAGACTTCAAATAGGAGAACAAAGGAATGCTAAGTCTTGTAAATAGAGATTGTACTTGGTTTTAAATCTACCTTCACAAGCTTTGTTTCCATACCTTGCATCTATTGCATAGATGGAACTGCTTTCCCAAGTAGTGAAAAGAATCTCCTTCCATCTGTGCAATAGGTCACTGGAAGAAAGGAAGATTCCTTGTTTGTAGTTATTGTGTTTACCTTAAGAACAGTACAAACTGAAGCTTTTGCTGTGACCCAACCAGGAACACCTGCTCTGTATGTATGCTTGAAACATTTACTGGAAACTTGTCTTTTTTTTCCCCCCTCCCATTAGACTTGCCTGCCAGTGGATTTACCCTATGCATCTTTGCTACATTCTGTCCTGACAATATTACAGTTCTGTAATGGCCTCCTGATTCCAGCTTCTCCTCTGGGAAGTAAGATAAGCCAAATCTTGATTGGTTGCTTCAGAGTACAGAGGTCAGCTCTTGATGCCCTGGCAGCACTTTCTGACCGGAAATGTGAGTTAATCTTTGCACTTGACTATTCTGTAGTTGCAGAATCTTCCATTCCCCTTCAGTGAACTTTCTGAATGAAGACTATTACTTCCGTTTATGTATTTTTTCTTCCCAGTTCTTCACACTGTCTTGGCTAACCTTACTTCCTGTTGATAGGATAGGGCAGGTAGAGCTGTAATTAAAGAGGTTTCAGTGGTTGTGACAAGTTGGATGTTTTTCCCTTTCAGGACTGTACTTGCTTTCTTCTCTTGAACAGTATTACAATCCTGTTTCTTTCCATATCTGAAGAGTTGAATTATTCCCTTTTTCTTAATATTGGTTCTTTAGTTTGTTTTGCTTTGTTTTTTGTTGTTTTTTTTTTTCCATGTTTCAGGCTGTGACACAGTTATAGGAAGTTTATTTGACATCCTTCTGGCATACCTGGAGAGCCCAAACACCAGCCCTACTGTGAGTATAGTTTTGGATCCTTCTTTAGTTCTGTTAGCTTGCCCAGTAGATTGTAGTTCCAAGAAACAGTCTGACTACAGTTGTTTCTTAGCACAGTTAGCATTAGAATATCTAGGAGGCTTGTCCTGAGTGATTTGCATGAAATAGCTAAAATGCTAGTGAGCAAGTAATTGACCAGTAAATTGGGTAAATTTAAAAGTAAATTGAAAAGAGAGGAGCCACCTCATCTAAGAGTAGGACCAACATAATCAACTTGACATGGCCACTGAGTACTGAAATCTTTGCAGTAAGTTTTTGTTTTCCTGCTTATTTTGTCCAAATGACCCAGATGACAAACGCAAATCAAAAGCTGGAGACCTGAAGAGGGTTTTTTTTTTTTTTCTTCAAGTTGAGAACAGGCATTGTCTACCAGTTTGCTGGAAATGTTACGTAAGCACTACTCATTTGTGGGTTACTTCTTAGTATGGAAGCACGTGTACTTATTTCCTCTGAGAATTTATCTGTGATTCTGAAGCCAAGAATAATTTTGTCTAACATAAAGACAACAGTGCCTCCTCCTGTAGTAAAGTAAATCTGCTTCGTATTTCTTCAGGTTCTGAAGAAATCATTTCAAGCTACATCCAAATGGTTGGCGCACTTGCCGGGAATGTCCTTCTTCAAAAATCAGGGGCAAACTGAGAAGACTTTGCAAGGTAACAAAACTCAAAGTTAGGACAAACAGCAGCTAATGGTACCTCTGAAATCTGCTCTCGGCTACTTTTACCACTCAAAGCACTTAAGATTTGTTTGTTCGCAGTTATGGTGAATTTAGTTTTATCTGCACATATAGTGCGGGGAGAAGCACACAGCATGAACAAAAGGGACTGCATCAGATAAAACGGTGCAGCAGTTGTACAGTGATTGCTTTGGTTAGGTTTGTTACCTTTCATGTTGATTCAGGCCTCTCACTTGGCTTTCACAGATGTGTTTCTGGTGCTGCAGAAGCGCTTGTGCAGTCCTTGTTGGGAAGTACGAGATTCTTCTCTGGAGTTCCTCACCAACTTGATTGAATGCTTGAGAGGTATGTGCAGAGATTTAACGGTTCAGATTGGAGGACTGTTTCTTTTAGTGTTATGAAAGTCAGTCAGGCTCCTGTAGCATCCTCTGACCTGTAACAGCAGGGGGAAGGAAGGAAGGAAAAGCAAAGTTGAGGTTTTTACTCTCAGATCACAATCAAAATCTGACAAAAAGATTAATAAACTTACACTACTCTTCTGTTGAATTTGAATTGCTGTGTCCTCCTTAATGGTAGCCTTGGCAAGTTAAACTGAGGGGTGTTGAGGCGTGTGTCAAAGCAGGTGATGAAAGTGCTTAATGGCAGATAATCCTTTCCTTTTTCTCAATGTGCTCTGCGGGGGAATCTGTGTGATTCCACTCAGCAGGGTGGGGGCTGGGATTTAGGAGGCTCTGAAAGCCTACATCTCTTATGCAGACTTTGAATTAACTGCTGCTTTTCCTCTTTACTGGTGGCTCAAACACTGCAGCAGGTAGCACTAAAGCAACATTAATTCTCCTGCAATAGCTGTCATGCTAGAATAGAGGAGGAACGTCTACTAATGCTGTCCCCATGTCACAGAGGAAGTATCCTGCACACTCAGCTGTGTTAGCAGTCTACCCTGCAGCCCTTCCCAGGGGTGCTGCTGCGGTTGCATTTTTTTTCTTTGCCTAATCGCTTGACAACAGTAAGGGAAGATGATTTTTTTCATCCCTTAAGCAAAAGCGTATGTTTGATGGGGTTGAAACCACACTCCCATTTACCCAGAGCAATTTTTTTCTCACCACTAGAAAAACTGTAGGTGTATTTTTCCAAACTCCAGCATCAAGCATGGCTTGACTGGAAGTCACCGAGCTGCTGCAAAATGGGGAGCCTGACAGAAAGTGCCTGTGCTCCTGTGAGCCCAGCTCTGCAGTGGCTCAGCTCGCTGGCAGCTGTCCCTGCAGTCAGCGGGCATCCTTGTATGACGCAAATACCTGTTTGCATTGGAAACAACTTCGTGCTCCGAGAGAATAAAGCCTCATTTCTTTGGATTGCTGTCTTATTTACAGACCAGGATGAGTTCAGGCAGTCTCTCCTGTCTTCAGAGGTGCCGAAGCTTACAGAAAATCTTCTTGAGGATCCAGAGAGCTATGTGCGAGCGAGCGCTGTGACTGCTATGGGACACTTGGCCTTTGTTACTTACTTCTTTGCTCCGGAATCACCTGTCACAGGGAATCAGTACAATAAAGAGGTATACGATGACTTTATGTAGCCCGCTGCAGACTCTAGCAGAGCTACACATCACTTTACTGCTTGTTGTTGCTGTTGTTTTTTTTAAAATGTTCCTCTCCTCTTTGTGCTTTCTCTTTTTACATTTAGAACACCATGGCAAAGCTTCAAGAAATCTTGTCCACAGACCCAGAGGGCTTTCCTAGGAGGGCTGTGATGAGCATCTTCACCATGTGGCTGGAAGAAAGCTGCACAGGTCAACTGGAAGAGACAGAGCAGTTTGTCTCTAGAGTGATCCAAACTGCAGAGCATGACTTAGACTGGGAAGTCAAACTTGGATGTTTGGAACTGGTTCAAGTTTTTTGTATCCATATGTTTTGCCAATTTGGCCTTCCTGAATGCCCTTATGCTCCTGTCTCACCTGCAGTCTCTAGTTCCAATCATCAGGATGAGCCACTGCGCACATTTTGCCGAACAAACCTGTTCAGCTTCTTGTTTCGGTCTTTGTGTGACTGTGACAAGCCAGTGGGTCAGAAAGCTTGTGACATACTGCTTGCCTTAAAATCTCATTTCTGTCGAAGTAGCGTGATAGATTCACAAGGGAGTGGAGATCTGTCTGCAGAACACAGCATTCCTTGGTTACAAAGGACTCTAAGGCAAGGTTCTCTGGCCCAGAACTTCCCCACAGACGGTGGTAATGGGGTGGACTTTCAAGATCCAGAGAGCATGATGCTAGCTTTGAGAACAATAGACTTAGAAGAGCTACACGATGCTCTAAATAAATGCAGTGACCACGTGGAGAAAAGCCCTCAGTCCCTCTTAGAGGACATCCTTGCTACTGTGGCGACCACAGAGGAGAATGAAGCTGACTGCTACTAAAAACATCTTTTGCTTTGAGGGAACAGTGCTTAAACAGTTTTCTCTAGGAGAGAATTTTTGCTACCAAAGTCTTTTTTGAGATAAATCAGTCGGAAGTGTTACTCTGAACAGAGAAAAGGACAGTTTTGTTAGAAAGTCTTAGCTTTAATACTGGTGGTTTTTCTTTAAGTAGTCTCTGATAAACTGATCTGTTTGTTTTCTTAAAGTCAATAAAGAAATGCATTTGTTCTGTTTTTAACTTGTATGTATGTTAAGAAAGCACTAGACCCTGCCTACATAAGGAAGCATTTTAAAAGAAGAAACAGTGAGATTTTTGTTTTTTACCATGTCTGTGTCTCCATTCTGAAAAGAGTTCACAGGTTCCCAGTTGCATTTTGAGGCCTAGAGCAGAAGGTGGCACTCAGAGCCATAAGCGTACTGATTACCTTTCTCTGTGAAAAGTTTGTAATGTTTCCATAATAGCTTGATCTCAGCAAGGACACTAAAAAAAAAAGCTGACTTTTTAATTGGAGCGAGAAGCAAGTTTATTTTGCTGAATTTTTCAGGTGCTCCTATTCTGCATTCCTGAGGAACTAGAGTAGCTTCCAACTAGTATAAAAAATTGACACCTGCAGCTTTTTCCATCATAAAATAGACCTATGCTTAGCTTTGGTGGGAAAGGGAAAAGGAAGGGGAAAGAAAAAAGAAGATGATGGCAGCTGTAAGGAGAGTGGCAACACTTCTCTGAGAAAAGTTCAACAAGCTCAGGGAAGACCAGTTTTTTATTTACTCCAATGCCTTGCATTGTGCTAAGAAGCCTTCTGCAATCTAGATTACAAAGCAGGACCGTTAGCAGTAGGTCAAACCAGGCTGTATTCGTTTCCAGCTCTATTTCTTTGCATTCATTATCCTCCCTCAGCCTAAAGAGGGACAGAAACACAACACTCAATTCAGGCTAATGGAGGCTCTAGCATCTGATGCTGTGGAATAACTTCCTCATATAATCTCATCCTTCAGTATAATCCCTGCAGCAGTACAGTGAGGTGAGGTTGAAGACATACTCTATGCCTTCTAATGAATTCAGCACACTTATTTACTGCTCTGCATAGCTTTATGTATGACAGAGCCCCTGGGTAAGAGAGGAGTGAACTGATATTAAAGAAGTGTGAATTGTTGGTAGAGCTTTAGCAAGCCTATCTTGTGATGGGGCTGTAATTCCAAAACTGGTAGTACACATTGGCAATAGGTCAGATACGCTCCAGAAGAGGAGACAGCAGGTTGTTGGGTAGAAGTCTTCCTCCTCTTCAGCATTAGAATACTTGAGATGTCAGGGTTGTGCAGTTTGAATAATTCCTGGGAGTCTCTTAAATATCAGCAAGTAATTCCTTTCTGTATAGGCTGGGGTGATGGCGATGTTACTAAGTTTACTCCATCTGCCTAATTGCAGTCCCAAGTCCTGTTTATACACAGGATGCTCACGGCACTAAAAATCAGATGTGCAACAAACTGGGAGTGCTCCTTATCTTTTAAGGGGAATTAAGGACTCCTTTCATCTTTCATTAAAAACAGGTCTCCACCTTCAGCAGTTAGGTGACTCAATGCTGATTCAGTACTTCCCTCTCTTCTGAGCTCACAGTATTCCCTTAGTCTGTTTTCTCTGCCTCTCCAGCTACAGCAGGGAATCTTACTGAGATACTTGGCCTCACATCCTGCACCTGATAATTGGCAGAAACAGAGGAGCCATGAACATCTGAGCAGCATGAGCAACAAATATCAGGGAGCAAAGAGATTAAGGGAGATAAAAGAAAAACCCTATGGTTCTTTCTGCAGAAAACAGTGGCAGTGTGATTTGAGCTGAGAGTTCACTCACTGAATTGGCAAATAAGCAAAACCACCAGTACAAGTTGTCCATCTTGCTGGGAAGCAGTTTCTTCTCCAGGACGCCCTTCTTTGCACGCTGTTAGAACTCATGTGCAATCCCTACCCAATGACTTACATATCATTTTCAACCTACTCATAGCTTCATACCAGACACTATGAGAAAAGTAACTTCTGTTAGAAACTAAGACACTACCCAAACTAGTTTTGTACCTTTACACGATCCTCATCCCGACCACACAGCTTTCTGCTGGGTCAGGGGTTGATGCCAGTTGCTGTTCCTTACCAAGGAACTGTGAGCACGATGCACCTGGAGGGCGAGGGGCTGCTTTCCAAGGCCATATTAACACTCCTGAGCAGCAGAGTCGTTCCCCCCAACATGCACCGAACACTCAGTCAGCCACACAAGTGCTTTTGCTACTTACTGCTTTGCAGCGTGAACGCTGATGGAGGGACCACTGTTCTGCGTTCCTACCACACGAGGACTCCAGTGATGGAAAGAAAAAGGTGGGCTGCCAGACCTTCAGATTTGGGCGGAGGAGAAAGTTGCAAGCTGCCTTTCTGGGATGAGTTTTCCTGGAAACTGCAGCTTTCACACCCTCAGCGCTGCAGCTGCGCAGCTCCCGCAGGAGGCAGCTTTCCCCGTACAGATGACAGAGACGATTCCAGCAAAGCCTGTGGCCTGGCAGGGGCCTTGTGTCATGCAAGAGGCACCAGGGCTCAGGACTGGCAGTTGCTTGAATGTGGCTTGTGGGTAGCAGGCAGCAGCAGCACAAGTGGTATCAACACAGAACATCACAGCTTAGAAAAATCCACGTCTCTGATGGCAAGCACTGTGAACAAAGAAGATTACAAAGCTCTTCTCAGCTTTATCCAAACAGAGGCAGTGTGAGTTCTGTTGCCTGATCTGTACACAGGTATGAAATTCCTGGAACCATTTTCAACACATTTCAACAAAGCTCTGCAAAAAGGATTTATGCTCTAACTGCTCAGACTCAAATTGGCATAGCAGAGAAGCAGCGCCTGGCTCAGCCCTGCACTAGTAATGGCTTTATAAAAGCTGCCAAAAGAATGGCTGTTAATTTTCTGTTTTAATACAGTGGACACTTAAAATTCAAAGAATGGTCTTTGCTTAATTATACTAATTGTATAAGTTAAGTAAAAATTGAGCCATAAATGTCTAAGACTGTTGCTTTAGCTTAGATACGTGATCTGTGATTGCAGATGAACTCACTTATGTCTTAGAAATTTCTTTTGTCCATCTCATAAAACTTCCCCTACCTTTCAACACACACTCATCAACACTTGCAAAAGCCACCGTGCGTTGTAGAGGAAACTCATCAGCCAGCTTCGCTGCAGAAGTTCTCAGCAATTTACAGTGGAAAAATATATCCGCAGCAACACCCCTGTACCCTGTGTCATTTCCCTTCAGCACCGTGGTTTCTGTCCTCTGCCGAGAAACGAAGCGCTGCGTAACGCAACACATCCAGACCTCAGCCTGGCTCACAGCTGCTCCTCCACACGCAGGACGGACCTCGCACACGACCCTGCGGCCCAGCACACAGACACAGCACGAACATCTTCCACACGAGCGGTGTGCCTGTGAGAACAGGATGGAAAAAGCTGGTGATGGTTTGTGACAGCTGTAATGAAAGCAGTCGGGGCTCTGCAAACGCCCTGGGTACGGCTGTAACTCATCCCCAGGGGGAAGGGAAAACAAGCACTCTGCCATGAGTGTCTCTGCCATGCAGAAGGAGCTGTTGCAGTTAAAGAAAGACTCCTGTCTGACCCTATCACAGGGCTGGGAAGATGCCTTTCACACAGCAGAAACAAACCCACCCAACCTGAGCTCCTCCCCAGCTCATTCTGCAGCCATGGGGTGGTCACACCGTGTGCAAGGGCAGGAGCACAACAACAGTGTTCGCAGCCCCTCCTTGGGGACATCCCCAGTTAGATCAGGCCAGGGGTGAAGTAAAACTGTGCTCCTAGAGAGCTGTGGTAGGGCTGCCCATCTTGGCACGGTGTGAGCCACGGAGCTCACTGCTCTCAGGTGCAAACCCCCCCATGGGAGTGGTCTCGCAATTACAGCTCTTGTTATGTGCCAACAGGAAAAGCTGCAGTTAAAAAAAAACAAACGGCAGCTGTTGCTAAGTGACAGCATCCATACAGGCTCCTCACAGCCACGGGGTGGGCAGCTGGAGCTGCACAGCAATCCCACCTCATCCACAGAACCGAGGAACAATGCTCTTTCCATCACCATCTAACAACCTCAACTCTGACACAGAGTACGTTAGGGTTCAGGTTCTGAGGAAGGGCCCCGTGAGAACAAGGCTGGAGCCTCCACCGAAAGCAGTGGAAGCATGTTTGGTTCCAAAATGCCTTCACCACTGCGTGCTCTTCCAACCACTTTCTTCTCAGTGAGCAAGGGCACATGGCAACAGCACGGCTCTCCTGGCCAAACGGCCCGTCCTGATCAGCAGGAAACAAGGGATGGTGTTTGCAGTGACAGCCATTTGAAAAAATAATCGCACAAAAACAACAAAAAAACCACCTGTCAGCTTCCAAAGCAAACCCGTGGCTACACCTAACGTGCATGCAGCTGTAATATTTGAAAAAGATGGTAACTGTGCCAGAGCTTCAAACAAGGGATGTCCTCATAAACAGAGCAGTTGAACCGGAACTTGGAAGTCACACGTGGTGGCTGAGCTGTTGCAGAGCCTGGGATCAGCAGCACCAGGGGGTCCCCCCTGTGAAAGGGCTGGGAGGAAGCTGCAATAGGTCCCTAAGCACCACTGTGCCTGGGTAGAGTACTACAAATCCCAAAGGAGAGACCGTAATTAGCATGGCTGCAGCTCAGTGCCCCCGAGGAAGATACATTTTGAAAAGAGAAAAACAGCCGTACTACACGCGGGCTCTGCCCAACAGCCTGCTCCCTGCACACCGTTACGCGCTGCAGAAAAGCTCTGGGGCTGTGCTGGCAGCGGTGACAAAGGGACCGATCCATCAGCACCCCATGAGCAGACAGGAAGTGACCAGGGAGCATCACCACCCAGCTGCCAAGCAGGGCCAGAAGCACGAAGAGCTCAGCTCAGCCGCACGGACCCACGTGCTGTGACACACCGGGGCAGTCAGACACGAGGGACCCCTCTGCCCACCATCGCAGAGCATCTCGACACAGAGCACCCCGCCAGCACACGGCCTCCTTCCCTTTAAGCCACCACTGACCAAACTGTGCCCTTTCCTGATGAATTCCCTTCCAGCTCCATCCACAGATCCACGGTTTCCAGTGCCAGGAGGAGCAGCCCTGACCCTGCTGCCAGCTCTAGCAACACACGAGCTCACGCCAGCGCGATCAGGGCTCATCCACACGGATAGAGCCAGCTTGGCTGTCGCCTTTGGTCACCGTTCCCATGTCATCGTACTGAATATTTCTGCTTTGCATGCTCTTCCAAGGTGAAATGTGATTTTTATTTTATCTAGAAACACAGCTAGCTAGCTGTACATTTTCACAGCTCTTCTCCTTATCCCTTGGATTACTTCCCCACAGCCAGGCCAATGAGCGTGCCTCGTGCTGGCACTGAAGCCTGCTGCCCCTGCTCCCTGGGTCACACAGCAAGTGCTGCGGCTCAGACAAAGCTCTGACTCCCAGCAGCACTACAGCAGGTGGCTCAGAGGCCGAGCAAGAGCCACATCCTTGGTGCACGCTGCAGCATGGCTCACCCTCACTGATGCTACAGATATGGCATCGTAGAAAGATGGAGAGACCTCCATCCTCTGTAATTCCTGCTGCTGGGAACTTCTGCCCCAGAGGGATTGGCTCTGCCTTCCTCCTGAGCTTGGGAGCATCTTCCCCACCCTTTGTTTACTGCGATGAGATCAAAGATCCATCTCCATGGAAACGTCTGAGCAGAGTTTCTGCACTACGGCTCTGCATCCTGCTCGTAGGCTTTGGCACTGTTCCTTGGAACAGAAGCTTTAAGACTGGATGTATCAGCACCCAGGTCTCTGCAGAAATGGCTCTATTAGTAATAACTGATAACATGAGCAGTGTGAGTGTAAATAGCACATGCTACAGAGCAGAATGGTACAGCAGGCGTAGGGAGTTCAGTGCAGGTTTGCGGAGACTCCCTCTGAAATGGGGACGAGAGCCAACACTGACACAGCCAGCAGATGTGCACTGTGTCCAACGTGGGCTTTTGCTTTTTGTAGGACAGGAGCGAGCAGCCGTACCTGTCAGCGTGCCCTCATTAGCTCTGGCTGCAGCAGCCACCCAGCTGTGCACAGAGGCATCCTGTGCCCCTGCTCCTGCCACTTCCAGGCTGGTTCCTGATGGTGTAAAACAGATGAGGGACACTTGTGCTCTTCCACAGCTGACACAGCCTCCTGCTGCCCTTTGTCCCCACCTCTGAAGCTGGGTAGGGCTTCCAGCAGACCCAGAGGGCAGAGCAGGGTGGGCAGAGCAGCTGGAGCCCACCACTGCCCACTGCTCCTCCTCTGCAGGGAGGTTCGGACAGCACCGTGCAGCCCTCAGGAGCTCTGCGCTCAGTCTGCTCCCCGGGAGCAGCAGTGGCTGGAGGCCCTGACACGGGGTCCCTGCAGGGACTGCTGGCTGCTGGAGCTGAGCTCCTGCAGCACGGTCACTGCTGCAGCCGATTCCCAGGAGATGGAAAATCAAAACTGCAAAGAGGGAGACAGTGGTTTGTGATATTTCTGTTCCCTGCTCAGCTCACCACGTGGCCATGCGAACAGTTGAACTGCTGCACTATGGCCAGGAGGGAAACCAGGCAGAGAGCTGCTGTGGCCAGCAGAAAGTGGGTGTGGAAGTGCAGCTCCACGGAAAATCCCTGATCCCACTCATATGAGGTTTAAGCCAAGGCCTGGACAAAAGGAAGAGAAGCAGAACTCACTTGCAAGGCTCACATTTTCACAGATGTGTCCTGAGAAGGGAGAGCAGCAAAGAGCAAAGCAGAGCTGGGCAGGGCCGGTGGCAGCAGCGAGCCCCATCCCGCAGCGCTGCTGGGCCAGGTGCTGTGCCCAGGGAGCTTGCAGCAGTGGGGAGCCCCAGTCACCCATATGCACACAGAAGGTTATTTCTGTAATCATATTAAGGAATTTCAGAATAGCAACTGTGCAGGGAGCAACCCAGCTGCCAGCACTTAGCCTTATCCTAGGGCACAGGCAGAGAACGCCACGCATGAATTAATACCGCATAAGCTGCACCATGCTGAGTTTCATGGCTTAATTATAAAAGAGAAAGCAATAATCAGGGGATCTGTAAGGCTAATAAACGTTCTGGGAACACCGAGTGTGACACGAGAGCTGCAGCCAGTGCGACAGGACATGAATGCATTTAAAAAGCACGTTAATCACACCCCGTGTGCTAATTAACAGCTGGCTGCCAGCAACAGCCCTTGGCCTTCAGCTGCCTCCGCAGCATCACCAGGCACCAGCGGGTCAGCACCCAGCCCCGAGCCAAGCAGCACCCGTCCCAGCCAGGAGGGCAGAGGTCTCAGTGCTGCAGGATGCAGACGGGCCCTGGCTTCCAGCCCTGCAGCCCCCAGCACCTCACCCAGGCTCAGTTCAGCGCTCACCGCAGTGCCAGCGCCCACCAGGACACACAGAGCCTTCACCTGGCAAAGGGCAGCACAAGGAGAGGATCAGGGCACTGCTGAGGTGTCCGTACATCCCAGCGCCTCTGAAGCTCTCTCCTCTCCATCTTGTATTTCATCTCGCTGCAGCTTTTAATTGCACAGCTCCGTGCAGGGCTTTGCCTCTTGTTTACAGATTCCCATGGTTCTATACAGAGTACGTTTTTCTACAGAGTGCACCATCTCCAGTTAGATAATCACCCATTGAAACTCGATGCCTGTGCATCTCCCTCTTAGGAAAAACTCAGATAAAGCTTAAAATGGAGACACCACCAAGGAGAACCCCTCCACCTGTGCTTTCCCAAATTCCTCTACCCCAAGATGTACAGGCATCTCCCCAGCCCTCTCCCAGCTGCTGGCAGCAGCCGGGTGCTCCTTGGGCTGCAGGGCTGGGTGCCACTCCAGCTGCACGAGGGAGACCCAAAGCACTCCCAGACACCCACTTCTGCCCAAGAATTCGCTGCATCGCCGCACGATTCTGCTCCCCCAGCCCTCCACGAAGGGCAGCTCTCTTCATGTTTTCTCTGCTCAAAGATCATAATCAAACAAAACCATATCAGTGTATCTACCTTTCTCCTCTCTTCCTAATAATCCCAAATTTAACTTTGTCCTACTTAATACCTCCTCTGAAACCAGGAAGCGAGATGCTATTTCTGCTGCCCTCAATACTGAACCCTGCTGAGCGCCAGGGAGGGCACAGGCCAGATACAGGCTGGGTTTAAAGCCCGGGATGGATCACTCCGGCAGCAGCCTCCTTCCATGGGGCTCCCAAACCTCAGCCAGGAGCCAGGGGGCACAGATCCTCAACATTTCCAGCAGCAAAAACAGAAAGAAATTAAAAAATAAGAACAGAGGATCAATCTGTACAACTCCCAGATTTTCTAGGCTAGACCAAAGGCACTGAAGTTGCATTCTCTCTGCTGTGAGAATATATCTGCACCATCCTCTGCATGGCTACAGGGACCTGAAATCTCTCTTCCTCATGGCACCATGGACCACGCACACCAATTTCCCACAGAGAGACTCGGGGACAGTGACCCTGCAAATGAGCAGAGCTTGGGGTAAAATAAGTTTTCCTTCGATCAGCACAGAGGCAGAACCAAGCCAGCTATCACCCAGCTCCCCAGGGGGACGGCCCCTTCCCAAGGGGCTCAAATACCAATTAAACACTAATTAATAACCCCACAGCACTAAAAGCTGCCCAGGATATACATGGTACCAAATAAATGGCTCCCGCAGATCCCCTGCCCACTGTTTTCTGCCTCACTGAACCTCCGCTCGCCTTTTCTCCCTCCCCTCCTCTCCTGCAGCATCAGCCCGTAGCAGCAGATTGCACCAGGGCAGGGCTGGGCTCTGTTTGTCTCTTCCATGTGTGTCACTCCAGTAACACCAGCCAAACACTTGTTTCCATCATGGCGCTGCCCAGGCCTGCCAACGGAGCCCAGGCTGTGCCAGGACACAGCAGAGAGGGACAGTTCTGCTGGCGGGCACAGTTCCAGGCTGAGCATGAGCACTGCCTTGGGGACACTGATGTCTCCGCTCTGCCACCTCCCAGAAGGTGCCTGCTGCTCTCTTCTCCTCCATTGTCCTTCACCACTGCTGCTCTCTTCTCCTCCACTGTCCTTCACCACTGCTGCTCCTAGCTGATTCACGGGAATTTGTGAAGGTAATCATGGAGAAAACATTAAAAAAACCCTACAAGTATCACACATCACCGTTCGCCTCCATGGGGTTCATCCCTGGGCTGCTGAAGGCGATGGATGGGGCATGGAGCGATCCTGGCACAGAGATGGGGCGGTTTGGGCAGTGCCCAGGGCAGCAGCTGGGCACAGCAGGAGCCTTCCCAAGCAGCAGAGCAGCACAGCACAGCTTCTGACTTTATTGCTGAGAGCCAATGGAAGAGACAAGGAACATCCTATCTCCCTTTCATGCCCTCTGATGTACACAGGGTAGAACAACTGAGTTCAGAGAGGAAGCACAAAGCTCCCATGGCCCCGTCTGACGCAGTCCCCCAGACTCTCCCACTCAAGAACACCTGCTTCAATGATTCCTCACCAGTGCTCGGTGCAGCCCCATGGTGAGCAGCTCCTGGCAGGGCCGTGCCTGCGTTAGGACCCCCTGCAACGCAGCCTTCTGCCAGGCCACCCAAAGCCAGGTCAGTGCTCTGTGGGTGCAGAGCAGAGAGAGAACAAGAGATGAACCCACAGTGCTTTGTCTAGACAGCTATTAACACCCCAACTTTTTCAAAGTCTGCTCATATGCATTTAAGCTTTGTGGCAGCAACGCAAATTGATACTAAAAGGCATTGTGACCTCTTTGAAACTGCCTGCAGGCTGCAAAGACAGAGGAATAACACTGACTTCTGAACAGCCAAAACTCCAATAACAGGAGAATGGTTCCCACCTGCGGCATTCCCCAGCAGCACAACCTTCCACTCATTTCACAAAGCCCAGATGGGGCCACGAGATCACCTCTTAGCAGAGCAGAGCAGAGCAGAGCAGAGCAGCCACATCTCACTCCATCCCTGCTGCTCCTCAGCCCAGCCACACGTGCTTGGCTGGAGCCTATCTTGCAGAAAAGGCATCTTATCTTGATTGGGAAACACTAACATATGGAGAGACTTTCACTTGCCTCGGTGATTTGTTCCAGCAGCTAATCAGCTTCATTCTGAAAAAAATCAACGCTTATTTTCTCATTTCAATTTGTCTGGCTTCAGCTTGCAGCTATGGGTTTGGGCCACATCTCTTCTCCATGGCTTCCACAGCTCTCGGGTACCTCTCTTTCCTCATGGAGATATTTATGGACACCACTGTCTTCAGATGACCAACTGCACTTTCTTAAGCTCCAGTCCTGGTGCTGCTTTGGGGGATGTTTTCATTGCATTCATCCCAAGGCCATGCTGCTTCATGAACTTCCCTGTGCTCACTCCCCAGGGCACGCAGCTGTTTCCCATCCCTCCGCTCGAGGCAACACATCACAGCCAACACCATCAATAACAGCACCAGCCCTATCTACCTGTGCTGGTTGGCAGCTAAGGCAGGTATTAAGCATCAAGGTTATGTGCAAAATAAGGTTTCTTAGCAAAAAATAAGAATACATTCCTGGAGCACTCCGTATCTGGAGAGTATCTGTGTCTGGTTTAGCACTTGGCTCAGGGCAGGAGGTGCCTGTTTGGGGTTTGAGTTGCTCTGAACACGCTGATGGTGTACTACGAGCAACTCACAGACAGATCATTGAAGTTAATTAATACAAATAAGCACTAATTACAAGCAGCAAGCAATTAAAACTGCACAGAGGACATCTTGTGCTTTGGTGAGCAGATGATGTGGAAGGGATGCTGCTGCAGGGCTCGGTCCTGCCCTCCCCGCAGGAAGGTTTCCCACAGAGGCTCTGCGAGCAGCCGCTGCTGCCAGGTGAGGCTGCTGCTTCTCCTCTCACCCTGATTATGATAGCAGCAAATTAAGGCAATTTTTCACCAGTGATGCTCTCGGTGCCTTAAGAGCAATGCAGAGCCCAGGGGAGGCAGGCTGCAGCACACAGCGATTTTCTTATTCTGGTGCTTGCTAACCCTGCAGCACTGCAGGTGGCAATTTGTCCACTTCTTTGACCACTTTGGCTCTGGTGGGGGTTTCTGCTGTCCCCTGCAGAGCCCTCGGCTGTGCTCGCAGTGCATGGGCTGCATGCAGCATTGCAGCTCCAGTGAAACGTTGTACTCCTAACTTCAGTTTATGTCACTTAGGGACGAGCCCTGGCCATGGCCAGGATTTTCCTTTGTCCTTTCATCGAGGGATGGAGAAATGAAGGATCAAAGCACTGAAAGGATCAAAACATGAAAGCTAGAATAATGAAGAAATGGGGCTGGAGATCCACTCCTCTAATGTAATTAACCTTCCTAAGAACAGATAATATTCCCAAATTAAAGGACACCCTGGGACACAAACACATCCATGTCATGTGGGAGAGACACACTGAGAGAAGCATCAAGGCAAACCCAAACACCACTCCCATGGACCAGATCTCATCAGTCTCCGGCGTAACCACATAACTAGAGCTCTGGTCTCCAGACACCCACTCCTTCCTTCATTTCTTATTAAGAGTGCAGATTAAAGGGCTCTCAGTCCTTGCGGCACCGTCACGCTGCTCAGCCCCGGGCTCTCCCAGCACGCTCCCCATAGCAGACTGACTCTGCTCTCGCTCCTCTCCCAGCTCCAGCGGGGACCTGCCGGGGCCACCAGCCCCCTCCCAGCTCCCCTTTACCCCTTTTCCTCCAAAACAATTTTGCAGGGTTTCCCCGCAGCCCGGGGAAGGGGGAGCCCCTGTGCCGCCTCCCGCTCCCCCCCGGCCCCGCTCCGGGGCTGCCCCCGGCGCTGTCCCCGCGGGGCTCGGGGCGGCTCCCGGCGGCGGCTCGGCGAATCCCGTGGGCTCCCGGCGGAGGGGCCAAGCCCCCCTCCTGCTGCTTTTGCTCCCCCTTTTTCTTCCTCCTCCTCCTGCTGCTGCTGCTCCTGCTCCTCCTGCCGCCGCTGCCCGGCTCCGCTCCGCCTCGCCAGCCCCGAGCCGGGTGCCCCGGCCCTGCCGCTCCTCCCCGGCCTCCGCAGCCCCGGCCCGGCGGGCGGTGAGTCCTGAACTCCCCCGGGGGACTCGGGGTGGGCGCGGGGGGCTCGGAGCCGGGAGGATGCGCGGGGTCGTCCTCAGCGGGAGGGAATTGGGGGCGGCCGGTTCCGGAGGGCGGGGGCCCGGACCCTCCCGTCTGTCGCCCCCCCCGCCATGGGCTGTCCCCGCCTTTTGGGGGGAGCAGGCTCGGGGGGGCCGGGGACATCCTCCTCGGTGATCAGGGTCCTGCTTGGGGCAGCCCCTGTGCCGGGGTCTGCGCTTGGGGTATTCCCCCCAAAAAGGGGTGATGGGGGTCCTGCTGGGGGCATCCCCCCAGCACCTCGGGGACATCCCCAGGTCATCGCCCCCGTGTGCCCCGGGTCCTGCTCTGGGCACTGTCCTTGGAGCATCCTCCCAGGGGCTTGGGTGCAGGGGCTCAGCTGGGTGCACCCTGCCCAGCTGTGCAGGGCTTGGGGCATCGTCCCAGGGTGCTGGGGGACCACTTCCTTCCCCACGTGCCCAGCCCTGAGATCCCTGCCCAAGGGATGGAGCAAGCTGCCCTACTTCCAGATCTGAAGGACTGGGTGGGCTTGGGTGTCCCAAGAGCAGGAGCTGCTTCTGCAGCATTTCCAGAGCATGCCTCTTAGCTGAAACACCTCCTGGCTGGCAGAGCTGCCTGATGGTTGGGGTACAGACCCACGGAGAGGTCTGGGGTCTGCCCTTGGCAGCTGTGCTGCTTTTTGGCTCCCTGGCTGAGTACTGCCTTGGTGCCTCTGTAAAATGAGCATCTCCTGCCTCGTGCTACCACTTACAGAGCACTAAGTTTCCTGGGAAAAAGACAGCATTACAGTGCATTTATACGGCATGATGAACCACTTTTCTAATGCCAGCCCCCTAGGGAATATCTGACCATAGCCATACCTGTCTGGGCATTCATCTGTATGGAAACTCTGCAGCCTCTTTCCTGGCTAACACTGGGGCTGTCTTGCAGAAACCATTTAGACTGTCTAGACAAGTACGATGAAGAGCAGAGTGCCCAGAGCTGTGAATGATTAGAGCGTGGATCTCCCGGCAGCGTTCCGTTCGCTGTAGAGTGCTGATAGGTGGTGTGCTCTGCTTCTGGGTCACCTTTGGGTCTTTGGTTACTAAATGCACAGAAAATAACCAGCAGAACATGCAAGTCTGTTGCATGTGACAGCAAGGGAAGAAGAATGCAGCCACCCCTTCATCACACGTGCATAGGAGAAACATCACAGAGAGTTTAACCAGACTGAAATGTACAGAGAAAACCAAAGACCACCAAAACCGATGTATAAATGGGTGGGGAGGGGGAAGTGGGCAAAGGGTGCGTACCTTCCTCTGTCCTTCTGTAGGGTAGCACAGACAATTCATTAACATCTGTGTGGCTCTTAGAGATCCTTACATAGAAAGCACTAAAAAAAAAAGAAAAAAAAAAGTAGCATTATGTATGAGCACAGAATAAATAAAATCCTTAGGATAGAAGACAAACTATGGATAATGCATGTCCTTAATACATATTCATATGAAAGAGAGTGCATCAAAGGGAGCAGGCTGTAACACAGAACAAAATAAAGGGGGAAGCAGATGTGCAAGTGTTCTTAAATACTCTGCAAGCATCTGTCTCCATCTGAGGTAGTTACTGACCTTTACAAATCTGGTCTTTAATACTGCAAATCTTCCTGCATGTGGGTTGTCTGTCTGACTTGTCCAGCAGTCCAAGGGAAGTCACAAGGAAGATTCAGGTGAGGACGAACCTCCAGGGCTGAGCCCTGCAGCGATGGCACACCAAGCCCAGTCACCGCACGGCAGGTAGACTGTCCTCTCGTGTGAACCCCTGAAGGTTTCCACAGCTCTGGGAATGACTCATTTTCAGAGACACCACGCAAATCATCTGTTTCAGAGTCACAAGCATATTCTAGAGACATTACACATAAATATTATTGGGATACAGCAGCACATGAGGCCAGAAGGTTTTTATCTGACTGTGTGGATGGGAACACGCACAGATCTGACTCAGTGTTTTGTGGCCATTGATCGAAAAGGGAATGGAAGATGCTACAGCTCCTTGGGGGTGCAAGTGTGGGGGCTGAATCAGGCCCAGGGTGTATTTCCTCCCTGAGCAGAGGAAATCAATTCCGAGAGGTGCTCAGCATCCCAGCGTTCCCCCACAGCCCCCAGCTGCCCCTTTTCAGGTCTGAACCTGGCAAAGCAGATTGTTCTGACCTTGGCAGCTGAGCCTACTGGGTAGGCAATGCCTCAGGCTGTGCAAGCACTGTGCCCAGGTCCTTGAGGAAGGAGCAGGAACAGTGAGAGCATTATTTGTACCGGGGTTAAATAACTCAGGACATAACTCAGTGTCCTCTCTCTGTCCCATTGCATTGGGCTTTCTTACCCACGGAGTGTTCAAGAAACACCTTGCTATGCCTGCCAGCAACCATGGATAAAATTGCTTTCAGGTCATCTGTGTTGTACCGGGAAGGTGAGGATGCTCTGGGAGCAGCAGCAGCAGATACCAACTGCGCATCTCAGGAAAAGAGGAACTAGGGCACGTGCTGATAATTAGCTAACGCTCGTTCTGTTTGCTCTGGGCTCTTCCTTGCTGTTGACTGGCTATGAATCTTCTGCACTATCACTGCTTGTTTACAGTACAGCACCTAACTTCAGCAATTAATCAGTTTTAACAGTGTCTGCTAATGTCCCTCTGACATCCAAGCTAAATGAGTCTGTCTCTAAACACTGCACAACAGCTGAGAGGGGAAAAAACATAATGAACACAGCCTGCAGTGAGTACGAGAGCATCAGAGCCAGAAACGACTTCCAAGTTGGCTTAGAAAATAAACAACTTCAGAGTGACCAACTTGTATCCATATATAAAATATATTTACTTTTATAAATACATTATATCAATATATATCTATATAAATCTATACAATGAAACTTCTATATGATGAAGTTTCATAAAATACCAAAGAAATCCATTTTGAGCTGGGGGCCCTTTTCTGGGCCGTGTGACACTGATTCTCCACACACCAGAGCATCTCTATCTGGCCACACTGTCCCGAATGAACTCACACTGCATGGCATTTCCTTGGCTTTCGAGTATTACACTGCTACTGTCAGCCCCAAGTGCATCTATCCAAGCAAGCAATGTCAATATAATCGAGAATAAGTGACATATATGTGAATTACAAAAATAATAATTCATAGGTAATTTTCAATTACAGAGAATAATTTATAGGTGACTGATTTGCAAAGAGAATAATTTATGATTAACCCGAATTGCACATAAAAGCACATACAGGTTAGTGGAACACAGAGTAACTCTATCGGCTGCTCAGCTGTGACCTGTTAAAACTGGATTTTTGGGGCATTTATTGTACAAATACCCCCCATTACAAATCCTTGAAATTCCATAGTGAAAGGGTTTGTGGGATGTGTCCATTTGATCTGAAACCTCTGCAAGTTGCTCAAAGCCACACGTGTGGCCCCTGTTGTCCTTGGATAGCCGGCCTCGCTGTGTGCACCGCGAGCAGGACGGGCACCGCGGGGCTTCTGCAATACAAGCACCAGGAAAGGCTCTCCCAATGAGGGGCACCAAGGGGTTAAGTCCCAAAACCTTTGGGTTATGTGTGCCACCACTGCATGGCATGGATGTGGTACGGAATGATATGAGACAGGGGAATATCAGAAAAGGAGAATGCCTCTGTAAACTGGAGAGTCAATGGGACTCGATCAGCCAGGCTCCAGAGAAAGAAATATTCTGGCAGCAAGGCTGGCGAGGGGCAGTGCAGCACCTGTGTGTGCCCCACACACCTTAGTGGGACTCCCAGCAGAGGCTGCCTCCTTCTTGCCCTGTTAGGGACCCTGGGGGTGTCAGGAGGGCACAGACTCACTTCCTACTAAACAGATGGACATCAATCCTCCACAGGATCCAATAATAGGGTGCTCCTAATTTTGGAAAAAAAAATGAACGTTAGCAAATAGCTGCAAGTTGGAATAACAACGTTCAGATTGGAAATAGGAAAATTTTTTCCTAATGGTAAAAATAGAGAATGCCATGAGTGGACACGGTGCGTGTCTCCACTTGCAGCAGACCTTTAAATTGTTGTAATTCTGCTTAAAGGATATCTTCAAGTGCAGCTACAGGCCTTTTAAACAATAAGAGTTAATATTTCTCCTCAGGACTTGCTAATCAAGTCCTATAGCTTGTCATTGTCCCAGAGGTCAAATTAATTGCTTTTGCTTTAAAGACACAATACCTCCTTCCTACATTCCTGAAATGCATATGGATGCATTGGTGCTTCTACTTCTTCATCACTGCCTTAGCATCTCAAAACTGAGGGAAGAAGAATGCCCATCTGAGCTGCAGTGCCATTCCCTCCAGAAGGGCTGCACTGGAGTGTGACACAAGGCTTCCTCAACACAGGAGCTAAAAATGACAAAGCCCTTCCACACTACTTCAGTTAATGAAACACTACAGCCATACATTAGATCAAGCACAAATACCATCTACTACAGCTAGTGCTGGAAAACAGTCTCCTTTTTCAAATTGCTAAAGATGTCCATAAAATTTTTCTGAAACATTGATTTCCTCTAGTGAAGCATTTTAGAAATGCTTGTTAAATAGAAGTAATGGTGTTGGATTTGGCTAACGCAATGGGTTGCTGCTATTCTCTTGAAAGCAAAACCAGTGTCCATAAGAAGGCAGCACGTGGTGCTCCACACTGCCCATTGCCAGTGCATTCCTGCCCCTGAGCTTCCAAACCACCAAAGCGTCATCATGGACGTCCTTGGGCATGGTGGGTGCTCACAAAATGCCCGTGTTTGTAGCTGGGAATGTCTGGTGCAGCGTCAATGTCCCCTTTTAGGAAGCCCTGGGGAACAATGTATGTCCCAGAGCTCTGGGTATGCACTCTGCTCCATGAGAGAGCCTGGGGGAACACACACTAGGAGACTGCACTCATTGTATTCGTTATTGCATACGTCCAGTCCTTGCTACTTCCCATTTGGAAAAATCTATTCATTCTCTAACCAGCTCCTCCTCCCACATCCCCATGCTCTCACCAGGAAGCACTGGTGAAAGCAGCTCCTGCTTCTCAGAAACCTTTGACGAGATCACTCGCAACCTGGACTGAGCACAAAGCCTTGCCTGATTCCCTGGGGAGCAACAGGCAGGGAGTGGCTCACACATCCCCGGTGATTTCAGTATTGCTGATAGTGGAAGTTCTGTGTATGGCCAGACAAATGATGTTTGTATTTAACGCTTGTACAGGACAAGTGAAACCTTGGCACACTAAAGCCCAAGGCAAAACTCCTGATGACTTCAGTGAAGTCAGACTCTCCCTTCACCCTTTCAAATTTGGAAGCAAGCCAGAAGTGTAGAGATTCTGGTGACAAAGCGCAAAACCACCTCACATGTACTCTTCTTGCTGCTTGTGGAAACCAGAAGCAATGTGGCCATTTTTTGGGGCAATATGAAGCGGTAGCTGAGAAAGCATCACAGATTTTATTTCTAGACCCCCAGTGGATTAAGGCCCTTGTACGACTTCAGATCCTACTGTGCTGTCTGCTGTCAGGCTTTAATGCCAGCGAAACGCAAAGCTTACAAAAATAAAAGAAAACCGCTTACCTGCTCCCTCTCCTACGAGATATACCCTTAGCTCCAAAAAGGATCATACAAAATGAGTCTTTTTAAAGGACTGCTTACACATACAAGTCTCTTCCCAAGGGTTAGATGTAAAGAAGCTCAATATTAATTTTAATGGGCTGCCACATTTCTCTTACGGGGAAACTACCAGAGCCACCTCTGCGCAGCTGAGGAAAGCATTTGGCTCCTGTTGGTGCTCTTATTTCAATCCTGAATTCATTGCTGTGTTGCTGTCCTTGAGGGCAGCTGTCTGGCACTCACCTGAGAGCTGGGCTGCAGAGCTACATAAACTACAGACTTAACCCATTCCTCCCAAAAATATTTCACCTCTTCTTTTTTTCCCCCTCTCACTGCACAATGCTGTTACAACAGTGATGGTCAGCAGCTGGTACACGTGGTTATCCACCCAGAAAACTTTCCTGGTTTCTTCTAAACTAATATTAACTTGCCTGATACAAGGCAATACTTCTTCCCAGAAACCCTGTGCTTTGGTGCATACCTATCTGCATATTTTTTTCTGCTGTATGCAAGCGGAGCACTTACCTGTACCGAGCAGCTTTTCCCAAAGCACTGCTGCAAAATACTTGGGTTCTACTTGGTGTATCTCCTCTTCTTTCCTAGCAGGGACCTGTGAGAGCCCCAAGGAGTTTTTAGCCCAGGCAGACAGGAGCATCACCTTTCAACAATGTATGAGGGCTAGTACAGGCACAACACACGGGTATTGACCATGCTATTGGGACTTCAGGATGGAGCACAGATCAATAGACACATCCCACCACCTGATTTAATCCAGACCTCTGGTACCAATACTGGGGCTATGCATTCTTGAGCTCCATCTACTGGTTGTCCATCAACCTGTGACACGCACGCAGACGCACAGCATCCCCGGAACAGCCACTGTCACGTACACCTTCAGGGCAGCACTGAGCACAGCCCACCAGCTCCCTGTCAGACCCTACAGCTGGGAGCCTGGGGCAAACTGCTCTGAGAGCAGAGCTCAGCAGGCTCCCGGGTCGCTGACGGCTGCATCCTGCAGGCAGTGCCCGCGGGCCCCTCCGCGATGCTGCAGTGCAAACACGCGCAGGAGTTCAGCTTCGGGCCCCGGGCTCTGAAGGACGCGCTGATCTCCACCAACCCGGCCCTGCAGGAGCTCTACACCAAAGCTTTCTCCAGGGCGGAGAAGCTGTTCCTCTCCGAGGCCTACAACCCGCAGAGAACGCTCTTCTGCACGCTGCTCATCCGGACGGCTTTCGACTGGCTCCTCAGCCACCCCGATGCCCCCGAGGACTTTGAAACCTTCTATCATGCCATGCTGAGGAGGAAGCAGAGCTTCTGTCGCAAGCACATCTACCTGCAGCCTATAGGTAACGCTGGTGTCTCCACTGAGCCACCTGGATAGGCACGGGAGGGAGGGGGGTGCCAAACCCTGCTAACATCCTCCCCTCTTCCAAGGAGACAAGAAACACTTTGTACAAGCAAAGCTCAGTCTGTACGAGCAAGGGCTCTGCCACATCCCCAGTCCAGAGTCACGAGGCACGATGACAGCCATCAGCACAGCTCCCCAGTAAATATCATATGTGCCCTTGGGTGAGACTTGATATGAGTGTGTGTATGCATACATACATACAGATACATTCATACATATATATGTAGGTAAAACAGCGCTGGATAACAGCATTTTGGGAGCTCCAGCCCTGGCAGTGCATGAACAGCAAGCAGCCCCTTGGCCCCTGGGTAACCCTTCTGCACTGCCCATCTCAGAGATAGCCCTCCGAGCATGTCTGCTCTGCTTTGAGACCCTCTGAAAGAGTCCCCTCTTCTCCACACCCACACAACCATCTAGAGATGACTGCTCCATCCCAGAGTCAGCAGCTAACTTCAGAACAAGCCAGCCTGCCTCGTGGCCAGCCCCACAACAACCCCCAGCCCCACAACACCCCCCAGCCCTCCTGGTTCACACTGGCCTTGGGGCACTGATATTTGGGGCATTTCTCTCCCTAGACCTAACGGAAGGGTCTGCGGGGCCCTCGCTGCTGGATTCCCTCCAGAGCTGCGTTGAGTCCTTCTTCCTGGGGCTCCGTGTGAAGTGCCTTCCCTCCATCCCCATCTCGTCCATTCACTGCTGCTACCGCCACAGCCGGGACTCGGACCGGGTGCAGCTGCACGCAGGTGAGGGCCCGGGCGCGTGGTGACAGGGCCCTGGCATGGGCCCTCCCTGAGGAAATGCCTGACACAGCTCTTCATAGGGAGGGGATGAGGAAGGGAGGGAAAAGGGAGAAATCCTGTTCCCATGGAAAATCCATAACTCTAAGGCTGGAAACAGGAATAAAAAACAAAGTGACTTTCATCATGTTTTCCTCCACTGTTTGTATTTTTCAGCACCGTTCTGTTTAGATCCAGCACTGTAGATCTCATGTGGGCTGTGTTCTCCCACCTCCTGTCCAGAGCCAAAGTAAATCCACGGCCTGGGTGGTGCAGGTGGGGAATTCGTCAGCCTTTCATGTTGGGAAATCTGGGTTCAAGTGTCACACAGCTCTCCCCAGGAAGCGGTTCCATCAGCTGCCAAACTGGCAGGTAGCGTGGGCAGAGTGCTCGGCCTGGCCCCAGCACTGCAGCCATGGGGCTGCTCTACTGCAGCCATGGGGAAGTTCTGCTGCTCCCAGCTGCTCATTTCCTGGGGTCAGTGCTGGATTCATCCCCACCTCTGTCCCCAGCTCTGCTTGGCTTTAACACAGCGTCACTTCAAATTCAGGTCTGCTCATACACCGATGTGAGGGGTGGGCTGCACAGCTGCTGTTCTCCATCCAAGACACCGAGTCCTGCAGCTCTGCCTGGCTGGGGCTTGGTGGCTGCTCCTGCCCATTAGCAGGAAGAGCTCTGGCTCCTGCATGCCTTCCAAGGAGGCTTCATTTTAACATCCATCTCTTCTGCGTTTGTCCAGATGGGATCCTGAACTTCCTGAAGAACAACAAGCCCATGGATGCTCTGTGTGTCCTTGGACTCACCCTGCTCGACCTTTACCCATGTGAGACCTGGAGCTTCACGTTCAGCAAATTCCTGCCAGGACAAGGTGGGACATGTGTCCAATGATCTCCTAGCCCAGCATGTGGATAAGGCAGCACCGTACCAAAAAGCCTTCCCGGGGAGACTAGAACAGCCAAACCTTATCCTTAATTATTTTTCACTGCCTTAAGGAAGGAACTGGCTTTCTTCAACTTAAAATTAAGGGACTCAGGGCTCCTGATCCACAGACACTATTTTAGGCAAAGGTAACCAAGGCGCTGCAGACCTTGGAAATGTGTCTTGTTGCACCAGTACAGGTGTGCTAAACTGGGGGACGGTCACAAGCAGCGATGCCTAACTTCCATGCACCTCTCTTTACAGAAGTGGGAGTCTGCAGCTTTGCCAGATTTTCTGGGGATTTCCCCCAGGCCAGCTGTAGCAGCCTGAGCCCACGTGCACAGAAAGAACAGTTCAGTGAGGGCAGCAAGGAGAGCAGAGAGCGGACCTTGCCCTTCAGCGCCCAAGAGATGGTCCAGTGCTGTAAGGTAGGAGCAGCAGTCTCCTGCACCCCGTGTTTCTTGCAATATGAGGTTTAATAACTTCAGGCCTGGGCATAATCTGCCTCTCAGCCCAGAGACTCTTCTCGTGCACTCACGCAGTCCCGAGCAGTTTGCATCTCATTGGCTACGTAGACACCTCTTACTCCCATGCCACTGGAGCAAACTGCAGTACAGGACTTGCCTTATGGCCCAGCAACACTGAGACAACTGCGGTTTTCCCCTTCCCGACAGGTGACCTGCCATGAGATCTGCCACCTGATGGGCCTGGGGACGTGCCGCTGGCTGCAGTGCATCATGCAGGGCGCGCTGAGCCTGGACGAAGCCCTGCTGCGGCCCCTGGAGCCCTGCCCCATCTGCCTGCGCAAGCTGCAGTACGTCGTGGGCTTCAAGCTTGTCGAGCGCTACAGGGTGAGAGACACCGTGAGAAAGGATCCCCCGTTACTACCCCTTAACAAATGGAGAGGCTCAGATTCCTCTTTCCCACCCACGGAACTGCTAATGCCACATACAGACACAGGAGCAGTGCTAACCCCCCTGTAGCTCTAGGAAGGGTTTTTCTGCCTCTGATGTCCACAAAGCTGGGTTCAGCAGCCCAAGGGCTAGCGGCATATCTCCCCATTCTCACTGCACCCTGCCTCTCCTTGGTTATTATTTCTGTCTGGCAAGCACCATGTTCACAGACAGGATTTTCCACGGCTGCCTGTTCTGAAGTCTGGGGGCTATATTTGTAACGAGCTGAGTGCAGAATGAGAACGGGGACACTTCTAGCTGCATTCAGCCTGGAGTCAATGCACAGAAGCATGGCAGAGCACGTGGGGAAAATACGCGCGTGTGGTTTTGCTGCTTGCCTGCGTGTCTGCGTGGTGTCAGACCTTCTGTGGCCACGTGGTGCCTGCCTCTGCCTGACAGGAGCCCGAACTGCCCAGAACATCAGGGGAATAGGGTGGTTCATTTCAATGCCTGACCTGCCAGCATCCAGCTACTGCCTTCCAGAAGAGATCTGCTGTGTTAAGCTCCTCTAGAAACGCTTTTCCTTTACACCTGCAGTAAACACTGTGTTTGGCTCAACGTCCCCTGGCAGCAGCGAGCACAAACTTGCAGCAAGCCCTCACTTGCCAAACTTCGCATCTGCTTCCTTGACAATGACAGCTCCACTAGACGCAGTACGAGCCTGTGTGAGACCGCCGTGATAATCTCTGTAAGAGGCTTTGCTACTGCACTGGGAGAGGAGACAGACATGCCAGAGATTAATGCAATAGTTTACAACTCTGTGAATAGAGCAGAGAGCATCTGAAGACAACATCAAATCAGAAAACCAAGCTTGTTTTGGGAGATTGTGGCTGGCCAAGCACAAGCCTGCAGTCACATCTCCCTCTGGAGAAGGAGCAAAAATCCCCACCTGCCAGAGCAGACCCAGACGGTCGCAGTAAATACAGGAAATGCCAGACACAAAGCTGCTGCTCCCCAGGAGCAGGTAACGCTGCTAACGCCTGTGACTGAGAGGAGATTACAGGCAGAAAAGCACGTGGGACAGGAAACCAGTCCTTATGTAGGAGGATGAGCCCTTCCATTTATTTATCTGAGCTATACTCAGAAACACACTCCATTTTGCCAGCGCAGCTGTTTACTCCAGTACAAGCTGTCTTGAAATCTGAAAGCAAACCAATTCTCACTGCCTTCCCCCACCACAACCAACGCTTCCACCTGCTGCTTCTGCAGCATCCCAAGCTGTTCTGCACACGCTGCCTATAGCAGTTTGCAGCGTTTGCAAAGGCCACACTGAAACAGCAAACACCAACAAACCAACAAAAGGGGCTCAGGCTGCCCTTAGAGTTTGGACCAGCAGCACAGGACAACTGCATCCTCACCATGGATTATTAATGGCAGAATTGTGCTAAGTAGCAGTTGTGATTCTTTCCCAGATTTCCAGTCTTGGGAGTTTTAGGAGACATTACAAAATCATGGGCAGCTTCCAAATAGCTCTGCTGTCCCCTTCCCCAGTCTGACTCCTCTCGCAGCTTCTGGTGCCTTTGTTTTTCGCACCCAGGGGGAGGAAAGGGCTGTTGGAGGTGGGATGAGGCAGGAGAAGAGCTGTCCCTTCACAATTTTCCTTGCCCCAGAGGGAGGGGGAGGGCAGACCAGCTCAGCTCAAAGAGTCCATTTTATTCTCCTATGAAATTCTTCCCTGAGGCTTCATGCACAGACTGCAATGAAACAGGGCCGATCACTCCCACCCACTCAATTTGAGCTCTTTATCTTCTCTGTCATTTGCCTGAAGAGAGAGCAATAGAGGAGGAGGGGGGCAGGGAGACAGGGGATGCTCTGGCAGAAAGCGGTTCTGCAGGGCTTGAAGTTTTGTGCCCACTCCCCAGACATGACAGCACCAGGCTCACTGGTGCCCACACGGGCCTGGCAGTGACCAGCACGCAGGGGCCATAGCTCGAGTTAACGCTCTGTAGCTGCCACCGCTGCCTTTTCCAAAGCAGTTGCAGTGCTTTGTGTAAGTATCAGCTGGGAGCTGCAGAGAGCAAAGATGAGGAAATAGGCCACAGGGGTGTGAAAATGCTGAAAAACACACAAAAATGCCAACACATGCCAACAAGGCAGACAGGGAAATCACCTTTTATCCAGTGATGACTGAAGTAGTGATTCATTCCCCGAAGCAGAGATGTGCCAGAAGCAACCCGCTATATGCCCCGCTGTAGCATTTAATATTTAAAAAGGAAATTGTCTCAGACATTTTCCTTTCATTAATTCTTTCCTGGAGCCCAGCCTTCCAACTTGTGCAATTCAGCACAGAGGGGAAGAGCTATTCTTAGGAATACAGGGCACATTACCACAGGAGCTAACGGCACGATGAAACAAAACTCCTTACCACTGTCTCAGGAGCTTTTACAGTGACACAGCTTCCTCTAGGAAGGCACTGGTTTGGCTCTTAGCAGAGATCACGTGCAGGCACAGGGGAGTCAGTTTGTTCCATTTTCCACCTTCAACATTAGGACAGATTCAGCCCACATCTAAGGGGGCAGCTCTCCCACAGACACTGACCAGGAGATAAGAGAAGGCCCCTGCTTTGTAGAGTAACCATGAGTTGCCTGAACTCACCTTCTCCTTGCCACAACAACTGAAGCTGAGCTACCTGAGATGCCTAGGCTGACCTGAAAACATTGGGCAAGGCATACCCATTTTCTCTCGTTCTCTAAAATGAAATCTTTTCCCTTCCCATCACAGAAGCTCTACGCTTGGACACAGACCGTGTTGTCCACATGGCCAAGGCAAGAGTCAGCAGACCTGTCAGCCTCAGAGGACATCCTTCCGCTCAGCTCGGACTCCGGGATGTGCTGCGAGAACGACTCGGAGGCCGTGACCACTTTGTCTGAGCCGCTGACGCCGGACGCGTGCAGCCAGGCGCTCTCCATCGGGCAGGAGCTGGACCAGGACGAGCACTCGTGCTCGTTGGCAGAGGCACAGAGCCAGCCCCAGCTCGCTGGGCCCACACAGCCCACGGATGTCATTAAAGATTACGAGCTGTGGCTGGAGACGTGCATCGCTGCCCTGGAGAGGAACGTCTCGGAGGAGGAACTGGCTCAAGTAGACAAGGCTGTGGATGCTCTGGCCAGGTGGGAAATGTTCACAGGACAACTGCCTGCCATGAAGAAGGATCCGCCCTTTGCTAGGGACAACACCGGGCTACGGAAAGTCCTCGGAGACAAATTTTCCTCCTTGCGGAGGAAATTGAGTTCCAGAAAACTGACCAAAGGGGAATCGTCCCCTCATCGCTGGCGGTGGGAGGAAAACTAGCAAGGGGCTGCCTGAGGATGGGCCAGCTTTGCTCCCACAGCTTTGGCTGCATTGCTGCCCTGCCTCCAACCTCTCACCGCAAGCTGTTGCTGTCAGAGAGAGACAGGAACTCCCCCCAGGAATAAAAGGTGTTTCTTTTTTCTGAGATTGCTATATATATTTTTTTTTTATGTGATCTGTTCTTTGCTAAGGGTTTTTCCTGTGCTGGTCTAAGCTACAGCATGACTACAAACTCCCATCAACTCCTACACAGGCAACTTCATTTTCATGCTGTATTTCATTTGATCTGAAGTCAGCTGGGAAGAGGTCTATGCCGAACACTAAACGAGTTCACACAGAAGCTTGGGCCATCTGAACAAACAGATGCAAATTAAACCAGGGCAGCTCTCTTCCGTACACAGAGCTCCCCCCTACTTAGCATTTCTGTCTGAAGCACAGCTATTATTCCTCCCTCTCCAAAATGCTCATCTCTATTCCGGTCGCTGCTCCATGAGGCTGAGCACGGGAGCACAACTGAGGCCAAGGCCAGGGCTCCGAGCAGGGGGAGGTGGAGGAGGACGGGCACGGAGGCAGTGAGTCGAGCAGAGAGCTCCCCGGCAGCTCGTCTGCCACCAAGAGTTCGTTCTGTGACGGCTGCCTGTTGGCAGACACTCGGGATCTCCAGAGCTGCTGCACTTCAAAGCCAGGCGTGGAGCCGTGAGCTAGAAACCGCTCACATCCTCTGGACATTGGCACAGGAGAGAAAAATTTGGGGCAAAAAAGTTTTCACGCACACATTGATTATTAACTTCAAAGAGCACACACGCATTCCTCTCCTTGCTTTGAGAAGGCGAAACCCCAGCCCTCCTGCTCTTCTCCACTCCGTAAGTCACTCACTGGAGAGGAACGGGAGCCGTGGGGGCCCGGGAGCCGCCTCCCACCGGGGGCAGGCCGTGCCCCAGGGTATTTATAGCCGGGGCTCCAGGGCCCGGGGCTGTCGCTGTGTGAGCCCCACGCGCAGGCTGACCCCTTCTTCCCCGCTCACTCAGACGCAGCGCTGATAACGCTCCTGCAGCTCACAGGGACACGGCCACGCTTTGCATTTCTCCCTTCTAAAAATATCTTTGAATTAACAGCCACCCAGGACAGGCAAGCAGGCAGGTCCTGCTCAGCTGGGGGACAAGGGAGCTCCGAGCTTGCCCTGCACGAGGAGGGCATCGAATCCTACAGCGTCCGTGGGGCGAGAAGGGAGAGAGGACCTTGGAAGACATATGAGAAAACCCTGAGATTTACTTGCGAGTAAAAAAGTGTTTTGCAATGAACTTATCTGGACCCAGGACACACGAACAGCGTCGCTCCGCGGCGCACGCAGGCAGCGGGAGGCCGCGCTGTGCAGGCCGCTCCGGGCAGCGCTGCGCAGGCCGCGGCCCGGGCCCGGCGCTGCGGGGCCGCTGCTGCCGCCCTCTCCTGGCGGCCCGCGGGGCCCGGGCGCTCCCGGCCGCGGCGGCCGTCCTGCAGCAGCAATTCCCCAGCAAATCCTACCGGAATTACAGCTCCGTGCACTGCCCCGTGCTTACTCACGCGTTGCTTTAACAGATTTTCTATTTTAAGCAAGAGATTACTCTTCTTTTTTTTTTGTTCAGCTTTGCTCTTGATTCCATAGGAGGCACAAGGCTGAACTCTAGAACTTTCCCAAGGTACCGTACACTCAGGATGACAGCACTGCCTGAGGGAGGGAGAGCGCTTTCTGTCATAGCGAAGTCCAAAGACAACACAGAGAAGGGGTGGCACAAACAACTGCTGGCAGAAGTCACGGATGGGAAACTCCCTACGTGACAGGCAGACTCGGGTTAGCAAATTGTGAAAGCACAAAGCTGCTGGAGATGCTGCTTACTAATAAGATATTTTTGATGCTGTCAGTGACAGAACCAGCACTTACCAGCTCAGCTTGTCCAGAAGGAAGAAGTAAACAAGCACAGCAGCTCCGAGCTTCACCCACTGGCCAGGGCAGCTCAGCAGGGCCCGCAGGAGCAGTCACCGGGGGCTGAGGGCTTTTCCAATCTGCACCTGGGAACCTTTCTGCACACAGGCAATCTGCAGTTCACCTGCCCTTGTTTTCAGAGGTGCTGAGCACTGGAAACACACATCATCACCTGAAAGTGCTCAGGGAAAAAGGCAGCTATTGCCAAAAGCCCCTGATGAAGCTGAGGACACATTTCCAGTATTTAGTTTAAAAAAAAAAAAAGCAAAACCAAACAGCACTCCATGAAGTGTTTTAAACTGTGCACCTGCCAATGTAATTGATTAGGCGTTAGCAGTTCACACAAGAAACAACTGAGATTTACCACAAATATCTGCCAGATGGGACCTTTCAGACTACAAGCAATGAAAGGTTAATGGCATTCCTAAGAACTGGAGCTCAGTTCTGGCAGAATTAGTTGATGCCACGATGGCAATGCTATAAGACATGGATGCCGAGGGCTCTTCAAAGGTCAACAGTTCTACACTGCAGTACAAAGATACTCCAGCACACAAGCAAGTCCGAGATGGGACTGGCACTGGAAAAGCAGCAAGTACGGTTCCTATAGCTCTCATCAGACGCTGCACGGCAGAGGAGGAATCCCATCAGGGGATTCACAGGATTTCAAGCTCTTGCTGAGCTTAAAATACAGAAGTACAAATTCAATCTGTGTCTGCCTTTCCACTTCCCATCACTTGTAATGCCTAAAGCACGTACTGAAATGTTACAGATGAATGACTCGGAAGTTTAATCTAGGTTATGTTTCACCAGCCTTTGATTCCTCAACACATTCAGGAAGAATGACTCAGGCCAGAACTGGAGAGGTGGGAGATATGGAAAAATTACAGAAAAAGGTTTTATTGCGTGACAGCTATAGTTTCATGAAGTCCAAGCTGTAATTTATTTAAAAAAAAAAAAAAAAAAGCAGTTTTCTTGCAGAAAATTTTTCAAAGCAAAAAAGTCACTCCAGACTCTGTTGAAAGATGAAACCCATAAGGAGCAGGATAACAAGTCAAGTTTTAATAGATTTATAAAATTCATATATACAAAACAGTAAACTAAGTCACCAAAGCTATAAAATACACTTTTTACACATCACAATATAATTTTATCTAGTACACAGTTTTCATAAATTGAAACTATTACAGCAAGTAGCTGTTTCTATTGTGGATGCTGTTTTGGTGCTAGAAAGACACTTATGTGAGCAGTCTGGAACTGTGCTTTTATTTTATGCATTTTTTTTAATTTTTTATTTTTAACTTTTTAGTTTGTCACTGTATCTAAAGTACTTTCCTGTGAATTGTTAGAAAATTAAGGCTAAATTCAGGCCTTTCTTGCCCAATGTAGTGAACTGGTTTAAAAAAAGAATGATATTGCATAGTATGTGTGTTACAATGCATAGGCACCACAGAGCAAGTTAATTGCAGAATAAAAGGTAACATTAATTGGCTTCCTAGCTACATGATTGTGCCACAAGATAACTTGGTGTTTGTCAGTTTGCTTTCATACATATTGATTCCATAAACAAGACAACTCATCACAAGAGCAATAAATACTAGCTGTTTTGTTAAGTGAAGTCTCCAGAAATACTGCTTAACATGTATCATCAATTCAAGCTCATTACACATTCCAGATAACCTGTACACTGGAAAAACACTCATTATCCTAAAGACTGTTAATGGCATCAGTGTGAGCAGGAGTTTGAACACGTTGTCAAACCTAAATCCAACGAGCACGCTTTCCAAATCTTGTGAACCACCAAAAATCGTTCTTCTTCCACATCCCCCTCCTCCCTGCTATCTTCTTCGAGCTTCTGTGCCCTGCCACCTGCACACAAGCCCAGCACAAAAGGCTGACAGGAGGTACAAGCAGAGAAGCAGCGCAATTCAAAAATCTGTTACTTCCCTCATAAGAATCTCTCTTAGGCTCTACTTATGCAAAAATTTTGCTCTCCATCAATTGTAGTTTCTACTCCAATAATGGAAGCAGTATCTTATCTATCCATTCCCCTGAAATGCTTCTCCTGCTCTGGTATCTGCAAGAAAGGTTAAGAAGCTGTTAGAAAAGAGTAAGATGCGCTTTCTGGCCAGAGATCTGCAGATCATATTTTACCAGGAATTGAGTTTTAGCACCCAGTTATGAACAGATGGAGAGAGATTTACAATGGAAGGGTGTGCAGCTGGAGCGGGGCCAGCCTTGCCAGTCCGCTGCCGTTAATTCACAGCCAACTGCTCTCTGGGGTCACCCAAAGCTTTTGGGGTCAATGCAGATGGCATTTCTTTCCCATACAGTCAGTCTTCAAGCACCATCAGCTTTTGGGATCTGTGTAGGAAATACCTCCCCTCTCCTGCTCCCTTCCAACATACTTTGGCTTTTTAGCAGAATGCCTGCCTTGGAAGTCAGTGCCTCTCTTTTCTCTCTGACAACGATCATTTTCACATTGGACACAAGATACGACCTTTGGACATAAGCCAAGAGCTAGGCTGTGACAGAGTTTGTCAAGCCAGGCACAGAACCACTAGCACTGACAATCTAGTGCCCTCCATACTCCCCACCCAACAAGAAGACAAGCATATCAACACAGACACTTCAACAGCGCTTTCCAAATGCTGTTAGAAAGACAAAAGCTTTAAGACCCAAGCTCAACTGTCTAACTTGCAAGATGAGCAAAGAGAACATCACCTGGTTAGCAGGACAGCAGTTTCAGCTCCAAGTATCTTGGCTTTACTCATTTCCATCCATGTAAATAAATTAGTATCAAAACAAAAGTGCCCACTTCACAGCACAAAGCAGAGATCACCCCAGCTAATTACAAAACAAGTAATAGTAAGAAGCGCTAGGTTTTGTATTGCCTTGCCAATTACTTCCTCAGTAGGCTAGACAGTCCTCATCTGGGAGTACATGGAGTCAGTACCAGCTCAGCCCACAACTGGACCAGACTATGCCAGTCAGATTCCTGTCCCATAAAGGATGCCTCCTAGAAATCTGTTAAAAGCTCCATGTACAAGCAGAGATGTTTTATGGTTGCTGCTGAAACACCCTACCCACCACTTCCTGTGTTACAGAATTAATGAAGAGTGTACTGAGGTAAAGAGTTGGCAGTGCTATATTAAAACATCTAACTACACTGTGGTTTTTTTTATAATAGAAAAATGATTAGAAAAGAGGCTACTACTAAACCTATAGGAACCGATACAGGTCTCATGATGGGAGGTCAGTGTTTGGCTCACGTCAAGCTGCACTGTAGGGAGGTATACTGCATATCTCATTGTTATCTCAAGCTGGTATGGATCAAATTGTTTATCAACCCCAAAAGTACTCCTGAATATTTGATAACACATGCAAAGCTAAGTCAGGTGTCTAAGCCATGTGTTCAAGCTCACTACTCAAAATCAAAGGGGACTTCTGCAGAATTCCTGGAGTTCGGTACAGCAAAATAGGTTCTTCGGGAGAACTGAAAAGGTACATATACAGAAAAGACTGCAAAACAGCAAGTTTGTAACCAGAAAGCTGTCTAAAGAAGGCAAAGGGCATGCTTTCTAAAATGATATTCTGTGGTAGGTAGTTGTCTGTCACTAAAAAACTGCTAACTTCTTCAGTAGTTCCATGCCTTTTATTTTCTTTAATTCTGTTAATTCTTTGCAGGTTACACTGCCAGGAATACTGAACACCTCAGAGTGGGGAGCATTTCAGATAGGTTTAGTTATGGAAAACTGCCCATTTCAGCTACCTTAGTGAAATAAAATTTTAGCCTGCCACACACAGATGAGCTCTTTTTACACCATTTCACTACAGACGTGTCTTGTTTTTGTTTTAAATTAGTACACATTTCTCCTTGGCAGAGGTTCCAGCTTCAGTTAGCTCAGATAGCCTGTAAAAGTGAAACCTTTAGAAACTCCTTCATGCTTGTAACAGGACTAGTTCCAGGTTTGACTCAGCAATATATTCAGTTTTTAAAAATGCTATTAACACACCAAATAATCTATGCTGCCATATTAAATAGAATAAGATCAGTTCTTCATACGAAGCTAAAAGGATCTTTGAGTTGTAGTGTGAAGCCGAGTGGCCAGTAATTTAAACTTCATAATCAAGACTAGGAAATATTTGATTGCTTTGAAGTGATAACTGCCTACCAATTATCTCATTCCTACTCTTCCTTTTTATTTTCGATTTACTATGCCTTCTGGTATTGCCATTTAAGAACTGTTCAGAAAACGACAGCACTACAACTGAAGGAATGATACTGACACACACTATATTAACTCAAAACCAAATACAAAGTAGTGTTTGATGAAAGACACCCATGTAGTTAGTTTTTCTACTTAAATTACAACATTATGTAAGTCTCTCCTGCACACACATGCTGCAAGCACTTCCTCTCTTTGTCCTTACAAGAGAGGACCCACTTGCAACACTCCACCACTGGTCACTGACCTGTGGTATCAGAGGAGGAAAAGCATAAGACTTTTTTTTTTCTTCCTTTTTTTTTTTTTTTTTTTCCTTTTTTAAGGAGTTGTTCAAGGTCTCCATCTGATTATAATCCTGCCTGTGACCTATTTCCTGACTAGCAAATGAACAATAACCCTATAAAGTTAACCAAAAAAAAAAGTTCTCTCCAGCTGTGTTTACCTGCAAAGTTCTCCGGGATGTCACTTAAAATTTTTTCTCTTGCAAAAGGACTAAGCAACCAATCAAGCCTGTCCTGAGATGTTTGTACAACCTAAGCTACCTGTGTTCTGCTTTAGTAATAACTGATTTACCATAACATGATTTTCTGGCTTTATTATTTTACAACTTAGCTTGGAAAAAACAACAAACCCTCAGATGTGCAAGTAGCAGAGTCTGTATTTAGCAGAGAAAGAAATTTACCTGCCACCTGAAAAATAATCCTTTTCACTCCCAGTAAATCCTCTGCAATTTTGAGAAGTGCTTCACTTTTGCACGAATAGTCTCCTGATCTTGGGTTCCTGGTGTGAAACAACACTATCAAAGCAAAGTTGCACAGAAAACAGAGCCTACAGAGCCAAATGACTGACTTGCATCTGCAGACTATAGAGCATCATGCTTAGGCCTATTTTATCAAAAAAAAAAACAACAAAAAACAAAACAGGAAAGGCAATAATGGGCAGGAACTGAACAAATTGTTTCCCTAGAACTCCCATTTATTGTGCAAAACTGCTACATCATACAAAAAATTCACTAGCAAGACTGAAAGCTCAATATGAGATAACTCATGCTGTTTCTTTTCCAGGTGCAGATCAAGTTAATTAAAAGACATGTTGCACTATCAGCTCTGTTTACATAAGGTGACTACAGATACAAAAGTATAGATGACCATGAAGAGAAAAACAGTACAGGAAATTCCACACTATGCTTCCCAGCTAAAGCTACAGTAGACTTAAAACTGAGGTAATTATTGAGGAAAAAAATAGTGTTGAGAGAAGGCTTAACTCATTTGAGAAAAGCACAGTATTAGGAAGTTTAGTGAAAGAATAAAGCTCACAGCAAACTATGAAATAAAATCAAGTCAAACTACAAGTTGGGTCAGCCCGCAACTGCCTCCTCTGTTCCCAGTGTTTTGTGTGAAGTGGAAACTATCAGGAGCCCCAGGAAAAGTCTGAAAGTGTTGGAACAATCTTAGTCTTCAGCCAAACAAATGGGCTAGCTTACAGAAAGGAACCTTATATAAAAGTAAACTTATTTGCATCGCCCAGGGTTGCAACATTTACCTTTTCAAATGTAATAAACTTAAGAGTTTCTCCCATATGAATATAGTCATATGACATTTTTCCCCTTCAAGGCTAAAAAGGAATAAACATTTAAAAGACAGACTTGGTCCTGGCAAAAATAAGACTTGTTACGAGGAAGCTGATTCCTGTTTAAGTTTGCTTAAATTTAAATTGGATTTTCCTGTCTGCAACTTTTCACTGCTTCTTACCTCAATCCCGTGTTACGTAACACTGACATAGCCACGTCTCTTCCACTCTGAAGCCTGTGCAAAGAAAAACCAGAGACTGCTCCATTTGGAAACTACACAAAAATACTGATATGAACATCTGCAGGCTTCAGAGGGAAAGAAAGATTCCAGATTTTATCCAAATTAAAATCCTGTTCCGTTGTCCTTTCATGTGTTTTAGACCACATTTCCCATGGGATCACCAGCTGAAGTAAAACGTTGCTTGTTTTGACATGCCACTGCAGTCTCAATGGGAAAAAGAACTCCAGGGACTCTGCTGCCTTTGTACGGATACAAAAAGCCCTTAGGTTTTATTCTTGGACAAAAGCTATGACAAAAATTGCACAGTAAACTATCTGAAAGTTACCTAAAGAATAGCACTACAATGCCAAGATAAAAGGCAGGTGGTAAGGTTGTTCATGCATCTCGCTGCAATAGAAGAGATCTGATATGTCTGTACACAAAAAAGGCACCTGATAGTTACACAGATTGAGAGAGCTAGGAAATTAACAGTTCATATCAACATTTTTCATAGCTTCTTCCAATTTCGCCCAAAATGGGCAACTCCAACCTTGACTGTACTCAGAATGACATGCCCAGTACTGCTGGCTACAGATCCCATTAAGACACAGATTGAGGGCTAATTTTACAGCAAAGTCTTGCTGTCCAAATACATCAGTGCAGCTGTAAAACTGGGATCTCTAGAGCATTCAGTCTTCCTATACAGTCAGCTGTTGGCAACTAATCAAGCAGCTGCTGTACTACCAAAACCTTTGCATAAGAGTTTAACTAGCTTTCAAAGTTTTGAATATAGAGCCCTGTCACATGGGATACCGAACCTACTGCCAAACTGCAGCGTGACAACAGTGCTGGATTTCCATGAAGAACATCTCACTCGAGCAACATCTGTGCAGGTACAGGGTCAGGAGCTCTAGTACAGGCTGCTTCACCACGGAAATCAGTTTCCCCATGATTTAACACCTTTCACACATAGTGCAAAATAAACCCTTCTCCAGCAAGGCCTTAACTTCCCATCCAATTTACTCCAACATGGTTTTCCTTATACAGTTTTCAACTTAAGCTTCAGGAGACTCATGCAAAACCTTCAGACAAGAGCTGTGCATCCACCTTAATTAGTGGATTCCAGATCTGCGGCAAAACCGAACTGCACACAAGACCTAGTTATACTGCTAGGGTTAAGAACACAAGTTCCATGAACATTCTCCAGTACAGCTACCAATCTCATTACATTTAGGTTAGTTTGATCAATTCAGCACCTCCAAACTACAAAAAAAGGCAGATTGTATGACTAGTGTCTCTGAAAAAATAAGTAAATTCATTTAAAACAAAGTGTCTTCCATACATGGTTTGTCAGAGATTTTTTTGTTTTCTAAGAAGGCAGAAGGTGGTTGTGTTACTCAGCATTCCAAACTAGGTACAGAACCTACACGGCCATGTTTCAGTAGTGTTTCTAGTCCAAATGATTCAGTAGCTAACATCAACATTTGACTCCTTCGGCCTATAGCTCCTCTGTTTGGACTGGCTAGTTTACAGCATTCCTGAGCCAAGTAAGTAGCATGGGTCCTACACCACATGCAAGGGCCATAAAGAAAGGATAAAAACTTTGATCTAACCCTCCAGCAAATTTTAACAGGACAGGGACTGCTCTCCTTCACTGCAACATAATATCCTTCAGATTCTCTTGAAGGATGGTGTCCTTCACAGCATGAAACACAAAGCGGATGTTCTCAGTGTCTATGGCGGTGGTGAAGTGATGGAAGAGCGGCTTACTACGGTTCCTCCTCTTTCTGTCAAAGCACTGCACCAGGTAACGTTGAACATCTTCTAGCCTGTGAGGGTCGCCCTTGAAGTCCGAGAAATACTTCTTAATGCTGACAGTCTTTACCTTCTCTACAAGAAGATCCATCTTGTTGAGGAATAGGATAATAGAAACATTAAAGAAAAGCTTGTTATTGACTATTGTCTCAAAGATATTCATGGACTCCACAAGTCTATTTGTGCGCCTGTCTTCCATGAGAACCTGATCGTATTCACTGGAGGAGACCATAAACAAAATTGAAGTTATTCCATCAAAGCACTGGAACCACTTCTGACGCTGAGATCTCTGTCCACCTACATCCACCATCTTGAAAGGTATTTTTTTAATGATGAAATCATGCTCTACTATTCCCTTGGTGGCTTTTCTAGCCAGCAAAATATCTTGTTTGCTGGGGAAATAATTCTGTAAGAGAAACAAGAAGCGTGTCAAAAAAAATCCTTCAAAAAAGCTGGTTAATGTCAAAATATTGAATTTTTTCTGTTAACAAGAGCCCCTTTTTTTACTCTTTTTAATTACAAAGTGAAGAATGAATATTTAACTTCGAAATAATGGACTGCTATTTACCCCAATACATTGGTAAACAGCTACCAGGAGATCCTAAGATCTACGAGGATGAAAACTGAAGGACTAGCACTCCTGTTTTAATCCCTTAAGTATACCATTTTCAAGCTGAAGACTATCTTACCGTGAGGAAATTCTTAGCCACGGTGTTATTACCATTTAGGTACTGTTCTGTAAAGCAGATATCCAAAATGTCACTAAAAGGATTTTTTTAATTGAATTTTTCCACAGTTCATTACTCTCAGAGGGGATCTTGCAAGCTTTAGTGGAAATACTTTTTTCAGGTTCACAGTCCATGACCAGTGAGTACAGCAACATATTCTACTGCAGGATGTGGCCCAGGCCACACCATAAAGCAACTAGTTCTTCACAAGCTTAGCACTTTTACTGTTTAGGAAAAATCACCTTCCTTTTTTTTTCCAAGTCTCCTGACAGATGTTTTCATTACTGATTTTGAATCTTACAGCAGTAAATTTATTTGGTAAGGTTTCATTCTGCTGCTTTTAGTAGTACCAGCCATCAGATCACCATGAAGAGAAAAAGATCCAGAGACTACATAAGACAACTGACAAAAGAAAGTATTTGCATAAACGCAGCTTCCATAAACCATATTAATCTACCAGAAAACATTAATTAAATACTAAGCTTCAATTTCACAAGTCTGGAGTTCACTATTCCTAAAGAACTTTGATGAAGTTATTTAATACAACTTTTTATTACTGTTTTTAAGGCATTAACAATAGCACATCCAGGCTTTAACCCCTGAGCGCTTTTGGTTCAAAAAGAAGTTATGTCTTACCAGCTGACCGATCCGATCCAGGTTATCCAGGAAGTATTTCACTGATTCACCCTGTAGAAAAGGAAAGAGATGTGAAATCACAAATGGGAATTTGGGCAACGCCTTGTTATGCTTAAGGAGCTGCAACAACAGAAGTATCCCAAAGTTTAATTCACAAACTGCTGATAATGAACTGGAGCTGCTGTAGTATACTCTACTGTAAGTGAAGTAATATTTCTTCCAAATTTTCTCCTTAGGTTTTATTTCTTCTTAGTTTTCCCCCCCGCCTTGTACAATGAATGCAGTTAATTGACACTAGGTGGGAGTAAAAATGAACACCTTCATTAGAAACTCAAGTACTTTGCTTACAATTCCTAACAGTGCACAAAAGCATATCCTAGAGTGGTTGACATATCTTTAGAGAAGTAAAAAATTCAAGCCACTCACAATTTGTGATAACTTAAGCTAGACTTGCTGGCCAAAAAAATAAAAAGGAACATTCTGAAAGGATTTCTCCTCTATGGGTAGTTTCCCTTTTAGGCTCAAGGGTTTTATTAATGGATTTTCTGATCTTGTACAAAATCCCTTTGCAGTTGTGTTGAAAAGAATACAAGCATTATTTTTAAAAAATAGTTTTATGTGAAAACACGCTTTTTTTTAGAACAGTTTGCCTATACATTACGCTCAAATCAAGTGCCACTCAGCACTGAGAAAGCTGACAGTAGGTGCCCTTACCAAGTTACTAATTTAGGAGAACATTCTTAAAATATCATTTCACAAATTCCAACAGCAACATAATCCCATAAACCTAACATTCTTCTCCATACCATAGGCCTGAGACAGTGGAACAAAGTCATTCTGCTCTAGTACAACTTCAACAGATGCCAATACAACAATTCATTCTGAAGAATCAGAACGGACATCAGAGGATTCAACGTGCTGCACAAGTACCCACTTTCAGCATCAGGCATAGACAAAAAGGAGCTGTGACCTACCACTACTTTGCATTTAAAACTGGAGTTCTCTTTTCGTAATAGGGAATGTATATTTGCAAAAAGTTACCATGCATCACAAGAGATTTACAGCGGATCGCTAGCAGAAAAAAAAAAAAAAAGACTATTTCCAAGGGTGGGGGGAAGTTTCTGAAGAACAATTGCTCTAAGAGCTTCCTTACAATCATGAATTTTCATAAGGTGAAAGTAATTTCCTGTATTTTTTGGCACTCTTTGGGATCAGAAGAGATATCACAGACTGCATGAGTACGAAGAAAGGTCTTCCTGTACAGCATTAGTCATATTAGGAGATGGGAGAGCCCAAAAGAAAAAGGTCACTGAGGCAAAAAAAAAATAAATCAAAAAATAATCCTTCTCTATTGTGTTTTGTCCTACACAATGCTTTTACATGTGCAACAAGATGGCAAGCAGGCTGTCTCTGAGGCAGCTTGTTCCTTTTTTCTACCCAGCTCCTTGAAGAGGCCTTGCCTTGTTCCTATACCCTCCCACGCTGAGAACAGGAAACAGCTGTATGCACGTAAACTGCTGGGATACATAAGCAAGTTCACCTGATTTATGGCTTGTGCCTCCCGTTTCCTGCCTCTCACACCAATCAGTTGAGCAATTTGCACATTTATAATACAGTAAGAAAATAATCTAATTATTGAAAAAAATGGATGCTCATTTTTTCAGTGATTTAAAAACACTAGACTTCTCTAGTTTCCTATAAAGCCCTTCATAATGTTGTAATTAAGCCAAGTAATTCATTCTGGGAAATTTTGAGCAGTAATTACAAAATATTTGGATAGCTGGATAACCAGTCAGATTGTTGGAACAGGTGTGATCAACATATGAGGGGACTGACAGATCCGAAGATGCCTGAGTATTCTCTGCTAGCACAGAACTCAAAGATACTCAGTACTTAAGTCAAAATATCTGTTTCCAGTCAAAACAACAAAACCCCCAGGAGCTCCAGAGGGTTCAGAGTTAAGAATAGCTCAAAACATTAAAGCATACAAACCTGAAGGAGGGGAAAAAAACAAAACACACACTGAAAACTCCCTACTTTAAAAGATGATTCCCTGATTAAAGCTGTAACACAAGAATGTAGCAGTGTGGATTCAGTTCCTGCTCCAGAGGCTGATTGTGTAACCTTGCTCTGCACTTCAGTCTGATTCACAGCAAAGCTGCTTGCTTCTGCAGAGAGGGGCATGGGGGTGTGTTCTGGTTCACCAAGCAGGCAGCACCCAGCTGCAGGCAGCACCAGCTGACTTGAAGAATAACAAGTAGCTTACTGAAATGAGGAAAATAAGGAAACTCTGTGTGTCAGGACTGTTTTGTATTAATATTTTTAATTGCAACAACTGTATCAACTGAGCATTCACGCAACATTAATTGGATCTATAAGTTAAAGATATTTAGCTTCATATCAAGCTGTATTGAATGCTATTTCGAATTTCATCAATAATTTATTATTTATGCAAAGAACGCTTGTATGTGTTGGGAATTATATATACACTTTTAACAAATGTATGTATATAGAGCACACACACAGTGTGAGACTGCATCAAAGTACATTTTCTATTCAATGCAAATTAATCCTGAACCCAAAAATCTATCAGCTGCCCCTCACATGTTGAGCTGGTTTTCTCTTGAAGACATTGAAGAAAAGCAACTTGTTTTGGCCTTTTCAGCATAAATTTAGTGTTTCTCTGAAGTCACCTAGCTAGCAATCTCTGGTTCACTAGCATCATTTGCTACAGAAGCAGCAGCAAATAGGCTAACATTTGCAGTTAACTCAACCAACATTAAAGAGATCTTCATATGAATCAATAACTTCAATATTACTCACAGGCAGCAAAACAAATCAAGCAATCAGACCATTACTTACACTTTTTATGCTGTATTTTAATAAAAAATTAAATACAAACCAGCTAGCCTCTCCCCTCCCTTTTCCCGCTGTCTGCTGTCTTCCATCTATGCTCAGTGCTGCCTGGGACAGTGGGGGGAGGGAAGAATGCCCTCTGAGTTATGAATTTTACACAATTCAGATGCTCCTTTTTAGTACACAAGTGCACAGCACAGAGCATAAGCCCTGCTAAACTTCTTGCTCTCCACACAAGAGTTACCACAAACGCTCGGATGATTCACTCTCCCACTGCTAATCTCTTCTCCCTCTGCAGCACATATCCTCTGAGTAACAGTTCTGCCAACTGGGACCAAGCGAAGGAGTAGGAGATGCTGTTCCCATTGTTCAGCAGGATGAGTCACTGCACATCTGGGAACAGGGGGAATCGGGAAACAAACAGAAGGCCTAAAATGAGCCCACAAGTTCTACAGTGCAACATCACTACTGGATTTTATTTTACATTACTGCTTATTTTCTTCTAATTGCCTTATCTGCAGTATAGAGCTTGGTGAAGCCACAAAAAATAGTATATTTTGCTTAAAAAGAGACTGGTAGAGGAGAAAGGGAGAAATGAAAGCGTAGATGTATACTTTTGCTTCCTGGAATAGTGCTCTAAAGCTCTTCCTTTATATCCTAGACTACTGTGAACATGGCAAGTAAAATTCTCAAGGAGCAGAAGCTGCAAGATTAAGACGACACGTCTACTCCATCTACTTCTATATATTTTGTATCGTAAGAATGTAATCTTAGTATTAGCTCCAAATAATTATCTTAAAAATAACTAATTGAATTCAACTTCTCTGTGCCCTCAGGCTAGGTTCATAATACACAAGAGATCTCCTCAGTGAAATATTAGAGCAAATCTGGCATCACTCCCTTTGCCACTCATAGCCCCATTGGATAAAGCAAGCAAAAAACTTGGGCAGAATTCCCAAGTAGTTTTCATTTCATGAAAATGAATGCACAACAAGATTATATGTAGATTGCTTTAAAATACACATGGAAGCTCAGTAATAAGAAAAGTTCTGCAGGGCTAGGATTTATCAACTTGTCACTAACCTTCAACCAGTTTTCCAAAGTGGCAGATGGTTAGATCATAGATGGTAATGAAATGTCCTATTGTCCAGAGCTCATTTCAAACTTTTCCTTCTGAAAAGCAGTTCCTTTAAATTCTGAAAGACTTGAAAGCAGATCCTCTGTTCCAAATTGGCTTTTTTCCTTTCCTTGTCCCAAGGCCTTTTTGACATAATATTAATTTAGCCCTTCCTGACCATTCTGTCTCTAGCAGCTAAATTTAGAGTGGACAATTTAAGGTAGACCTGTCAGTCTTTGCTTGTTTCAGATGATGAATTAAACCACACAGGAAGGAAACGTTATACTTCAAGGAACATAATACAGATTTTAACAAGATTCCCACAAACACAGGGACGCAGAGAAAAACAGAAACTGTAACTGCTACAAACTGCATCTGACTGTGCAGATTGAAGCAACAGTCACTGCACTAAAAGACCAGTGGTGTTTGCATCGCATCCTGTATGTAGAGGTTGCAAAATGTTCAGCAGCAGCGCTGGGAAACAGAGAGGAAATCCAGGAGACCCCAGAAGAAAGTCTGGAAATCTCCCAGCCTTTAACCTCTGAGATCTTAAATACATGACCGCATGGTTTAACTCTTGGGTTGACTTGCGTGGAGCTGGGCTCGATGATCCTTGTGGGTCCCTTCCAATTTGGGATATTCTGTGATGATTAGAATGGTCTTGAAGCATTAGTACATAATTTCATCCAAAGCTGGTCTTTATATAAAGTACTGTTCCATCATGACTGATAAAGACACATACTAACAGAAAAGACAAAGCTAATTTGCAAGTAATATCTTTTTTCAGATAAATACTGAGATCTCATTTTTACACACTTCCTGGGATTTCGATCACCTGTTGATTGTAAGAGGTCTGAGTGTTCCAACTCCAGATGTTTAAGGGCGATAAATACAAAGCAGAGGCCCAAGGGAAGAGCAAGGTTGTTAACAGCAGTAGAACAAAACAACCAGGAGACAGACTCCCATTTGAAAATGCTGGAGACTGCTAGATCAGCCACTTCTTTGTGTGTTGAGATGAAAAAATCAAAACCTCATCAGCAAAGAGACGTAGGAAATGCTTTCTTGAGAGAGCCCTGCTGGCCATAACAAGCAGGTTAACACCCTGCACCACAGTCTGTATAATCACTGCAAGTGAGCATGCAGACACGTCTCCACTTTCCACACCCAGGTTTGGTCCAGAGCAGTTCTTTATAAATCCTGAAGAACCAGGTTTAAAGTTCTCACGAGGGGCAACTGTAACCAACCAACCCTGCTGATGAAGGAATACCTGCATGCTCTTTCAGCTGAGTACTCCTGAACCCGTACTTCTGCTCAGCCTCACTGCAACAGGGCATGAGTTAACCACAGCCCAAAGCGTGCTCCCTTCTCTACAGCAGTTGATGAATTTTAAAGTGCTATTTTCCAACGAGACAAGCGTGTCTGTACTTGCTCAGAACTCACTCAGAAGGATGCTGAAGTAACCTAAATTATCCTGAAATGTTACTGCCCATTCGACACCGTAATTCTCTTCTGCAGATATCATCTGCATCCTGTCTGGGCGCTCACACTTACTGACACAAGACAAACATTAATTTTTTCAATCACCAATTCCAAGGCATTATTTAAGCCATACAGAGTTGTAACTTCCAAATTTCTGTAACATTGCCTAACTTCCTCCTTAACAACAGTCTGAGCTGCTGGCTCCCATCCAGCAACTCCAGAGCTTATCCAAGTTGCTGCTATCTGTACCCTACAAATACACCAACTACAAAATGTATCATTTGATTCCAAGCTTATAAAAACTACCTCTTCTTTCTGCTGCATGGTCATACAGTGTAAGGATCAGATGTTAAAAGTTTGAAAATATTTTAAAAGTTCATTATTTGTCAGCTCAGTACAAACAGGCAATGCAAAAATCTGCTTGCCTGTCCAAGTCAGGATGGCTTTCTGTAAACTCATCCTGCTTTGATATATGACACAGCGGCCAAACTGTGTGCTTTACAGCATATGAAAAGCTATGTGGTCAAATATTTATTTCATTTTTCCCCAAGAAGCCTGAGCTAATCTGAGCTCTCACATCAGCAGTAAGAATTGAGGGTCCCTGTGGCTGAGTGAAGTTTTAGAAACACTTAACAGGAGCAGAGTTCTTTCTTCTGAAGGGCAACTCCTACATACTTCAGCTTTTTGCAGCAATTAAATATAGCACCTCTTTCTGGAAGTAGTGCAGGGAAAAAAAATCTCACATTTTTTCCCGAAAATTCTAGGTGTTTCTGCATCAACAGGATGTAGAGGAGATAGATTACTCGATAGTATGTTAACAATTCTGTCCGTTTGTCTCAAATATGCACACTAGTAAGAGTGCCTCAAGGAGGAAAGGAATTTTCTCTCGGAGTAAGGCAAGCTTATCCTACTCTCTGAGCATCAGGAGACATTAGCACAGATCCCTGCTCTGATTTTACTCCTGCTTACTCTCTTTGTCACTGCTACGCTTGCTTCGTGGACTTGCACCGAGAGGAAGAAAAGCAGGTGCAAATAGCAAAAAACCAGTACTGTCCACCCACAAAAAGATGCACAGAGCAATACAAAAGAGTTGAATTACTGCTCTTATTTTCTAATTCTAAAGAAATCCTTACCCAGACCTGCACATTATAGTGATTTAGCACTTCCTAGCCATCAGTGACTTGCAGCTAGCAAGACCCAGGGAATAGATACAAGGAGATATAGACCCAATTCATGGGGAAGGAACACAACAACAGCTGCCTGATGGCTGGATCCAACACCAGCGTGCCTGGCTCACACACTCACCCTGGCACGAGTGGACAACAGACCTAGCCCCGAGCATCCATGAAAGGATTCCTTCCAGTTTCCCTGCCAACTGCCTAAGTGAATGCATTGTGTGGAGCTGCCGCAAGAACCCTTTCATCTCAGACACTGGAGGTTCTCCATGAAGAACTAACACATGCCAGCTCAACTTCTCATTCTAAGCACAGGCAGCTCCAATACACAAGGGAAGGCGACTGAAAGCAGCATACTTGCCACAGTTAAAAGAAAGTCCTGAGCTGCAACTGAATAGATGGATCCAACTTCCTGGTCAATGACGGGCAAATTATCCCATTTATTCTCAGTGGGCAGCTGCCAGGCAAAAATGGGCATTTCCAGTGAATGGAGAGTTTAAAGCAACTCGGTGTCTCTACAAACCATCAAGAACGATGCACAATCCCATCAGGTGACCCCAGTCCCGTGCTTTGTTTTCAGCAGCTCAGTATGCAAGCCTGAACCTCGCTTTGTTTACAGAAGACATCTGCAGGACTAGAAAAGACACTGACAAAAATATTACCTTATGGATTAACCTAGTCAGCAGAGCTGGCTATCTGATCGAGACTAAATCAGAAGTTTACTAGCGAGTTTCCCTTTCAAATCTCATCAGATAAAGGGATGGGAAATAAATATCTTAGATCTTGTGGGCTGAAAAAACAGCTAACACCAGCCATGAGAGAATGTTGAGCTTGGACTTTTCCATGGCAGGCAGCCAGCTGGAAAGCTGAGCAACTTGAATGCATTTACAACAGGAATAACCTTTAGTATCTCACAGAACAGAGCTTCCTACTCCACTTCTCCACCAAAGCATTAGTTGTAAGGTGCCCTAATGCTCCACTTGTTGCATAAACATCAGCTCAGGCATGTTTTACTGAATTTTTTCTATGTTTGTTGTTAAGGTAATTAAAAGGATTGGAAAGAGTCATTTATCCTACACTTTTTTTTTTTTTAAGAAAACTTTATAAAGATTTTCTCATTTTGTCTGTTTGTGTACAGCCAATGCAATGCCCATTGAAGTGATGATCTTGAAAGATTCAGAAAGCTGCTCAGTACTTCATTCTGTTTTTCACCAGAAATGTAAAATGCAAGTTACATTTTAGTTACACTTAGGTGTGCTACTTGACAGTTTGTTTCCCCTAAAAACATGGATGTAGATGGGAAAGTGCAAAAAAATATTCCACTGTGCTTACATTATTCTGAAGTTGTATGCCATGCCCATTACCTCAGCTCTCAGCAGGCTCAACCACACAGAACACAGGACTTGCAAGTCTTTGGGGGATTCCTCCCAAACCAATTAACTGAGTCTGTATTTTCAGAAATCAATTACCATGGAAACAAATAACCTCCCCTTTTTCAATAAAAGTGATGTTTGTTAATTTTAAGAGACTGACCAATGTGGAACTACAAAATTTACCTTTTTGCCTGCTTGCTTTCCCAATGACTCCTCTAATCAGCAGAAGTGCGTTCTGTATACCAGCTTTCTCTCGATACTGAGAAGCTACTCACAATCTCATGTTCACCCACTTACACAGTTTGGTATCGTTTTCTACTAACTCTGACCCTTACACATACCTGTAAAACTCTTAGATCGCTAGTGATCCTCCTCACGTCATTTGCCACGAACATCTATTCCATTAGTTCACAGCTGTTCTTTGGGTTTCATCCAGCAAGTGACTGTCCTCCCAATAGCCCCATCTCTCCTGCTCCAGTACCAGCTCCAACACCACGTGTTGATTCCAGGAGATGAGGGATACTGAATCAGCCCCTGATGATCTGAAGTAGGCTTCAGTTTCCATTCACAATGTACTTACATTTTCTCTGTGATCTGATTTATGGTGACCTCAAAACACTATTTCTTTACATCCAGCCATGACATACCCATTATTAAAATTCCCCCCGCCTCAGGTGAAGGTTTTTATGGTGGGAGAAGAGGAAGCTCTTCCAAATGTGCACTTCAACCTTCACACTATTGATATTTCACTAAGAGGATTTCAAGTAACTTAATTTTCATTACAAAACTTGTTCTCCTTTTTAGAATATTCAGGATCACCTTTCCCTGCATTTTTCACTTCATCCTACTGCACAAAGTCACAGAACAAATTTCACATATGAAATCCAAGTTGGAACAAGCTTACCTGAGCCGAAACCTACAGCTGTTCAAGTGTTGATTCGCTTAAGGATCAAACATCCTTGAGTGAAGGCTCACAATGTGAGGTGGGATTGGTAGCTGCATGAACAATAGCTGTATCAACTGCTAAATCTATCTAATTTTCATGTACATCTGCATCTGAATCCTTTGACAGTCCTTAAACTACAACCATGAAGCTCAGGCTTATTAGAAATCACTAAGGGGCTCTTCCTCCATCATATGGAAGACTTGTGTCAAATGGAAAGCTTTATTCAACCTGAAATGCATAAATGCATCTACTTTATGAAAATCAAGCACTATAAGGATATTAAAAACAAATCTCAAGTAAATTGCTAATAATTGAAATAAGTGACTTGGAATAAGTGACTTGCCTTCCATCCTTAAGGCCTGATTTACATGTGTAAATTAATCAAGCCACAGTGCAAACTGAAGTAGATTTAACAATCTTCTACAAGCTGCTGAGCAAACTGGCCTATTGAAACAAATCCTGATTAAAGCCCTGGTCACATCCTACTGAACTGCCTACACTGAAGGTGCCCAGCCATGTGGTAGTCATCTGAACTCCGTGCAGCCCAGAATGCATGTGCTGGACCAGGAGAAAGATGACTGAAAAAGAGAACATAGTGGGTTCTTCTTTTGCCTCCTGCCCCATAAATACACACCTAACATCTTTATTAATTCAGTACTGTACTCTGACAAGACTGAAACTAGATAGATCAAAGTCTTACATGCACAGAATTCAGGGAGAATTAAATGGGAGAAAGAGTTCCATCAATAAACCACCATTTTTTTCCAGTTTGTGATTTTACTGAGTTTTCCCAAAGTAGAATTAAGTGCATATCATGGAAAGCAAGTAATACTAAGAGGCTTTGGGGGTGGGGTAAAGAGCAGACCTTCTAAGGACAAACACCAACAGTTTGTTCAGGAGTAAAGCCAAGTGAAGCACAAGTCTGCCACAGTCTGAACTGCAGGAATCTGTGTTGTATACAGAGGAGACATTTGAAAGGTGTCAATAAATTACTTCTCAGAGCAACATGTTTTCCACTTTCTCAAACAGAAAATCTTGCATGATGTTTCCAAGAAGGTTTTTCCCCTCCCCCAAATACTAAGTCAATAATAGAGCAAATTATGTTCACTCCACAGAGCTGCTTTAAGTATAGCTGCAAACTAGTGAGAGGAGATCATGCTGCCTTCTGCCTTTGTAATAGACAGCTTTCCCAGCTCACACAGGTTCAGAGAAAGGGGAATAGTAGTGAACTAAACTTACTCTTCTCCTCTTAGAAGACAACAGCTCTGCTCCTTCAATATGTTCAATTCTCAGCTGGTCAGTTTGTGGCAGTGTGGAACCTCCAGATTTCCTGGAGCAGTACCATGTTCAGATGCATCCTTAGGTTACTAAACGTATATATGAAAACCTCCACTGTTGCACAGCTCTAATTTCACATACATTCAAAAATCGCAAGTCAAATATTGTGTTTCTTTCCCTCTGCAATCAGTGCACGTGGAACAGAACCATGACTTTGAATGTTACACAAATACTTGGGATACACCGACAACTTGGAGCACAAACATTTGTAAAAAACTAAACAGCATCCTTGTGGAACAGACATCTTGTTTTAGCACCAGGAAAGACTTATGAAGGAAAGGAACAATTGTCTGGATGAAACATCAGCACAGAAAGACACTGCCATCATTCCCTGGAAGCATCACGTTAGGGTGACTCGTGCTCAGGTTTGATGCCAGCTGCTTGCTCCTTCCTCAGTGCCACAGCATGTCACCACCTCAGCTGTGCATACAATCAGTGCCTCAGATCAGCCTGCCCATTTACAGCACAGCTTCCAATAAAGTTATGCCAACATAAACAGGAACACAGTGCAGGGCAGAACTCCCTAAACCACCATTTCCTATCGCTCACCATGACTACTGTCACAGAGCTACAGCCCAAGTTAAGCTCAAACCTTGCATGACACACTCAATGTTTGAAGTACAGCAGGATTGGTAGGGGGAGTAGGAAGAGGGGAAGATAACAGCAGGAAAGTAGTTAAGCTAAAGTTAGTCTTTACAAGAAGTCATTACAAAAGGATCAGGGTTTGGATAGCTGGCACAAATACAACAGAGCAGGTTATCAGTGCCTGATGATCCCACCTGCATTTCCCCCTGCAGCTTTCTAGCAGGTCCTATCTTTTGAAGGGTATAGGCTTATTCAATGCAACTTGTCACACTGGCAGTGAAATAAGAACAACTTAAATATCTGTTCTCTGTTTTAAGAAGTATAAAAATCCAGGATCTATGCCAGTGAGACTTGCTCATGAAAACGGACCTAGTTTTTCATGCATCATTTATTTGTTCATCTGTGCTTGCTACTCGCTATTGTAAGCTACGTAGGACCAAGAAACCAGGAAACTCAGGAAAGCTTTAAAGCACTCATTAACCATTATCCTATTAAATTCAGTGGCCCCATTGAAAAATCCAAGTCTTAACCTCTTACTCATTTTTCCTTCCAGAGAACATTTTTAGAGCAATTTGGAAAGCTGCTAAAGTCACCCTTGTTCTCTGTCCTGATTTTAGGTGGAAAGGATTGGGGGGAGGTCCAGTACCAACATGAAAGAAAGCAGATTTATTACAGAACATACAGATGAGCTGCAAAAAGCTGTCCTTAGAACTGGAACTTTAAGTGCATCTTCAGCAGTGCTCCTCATAGTGCACAGTGAGCCATGTCAGGGCGATGGGCTTACAGAAAATTACTCATTTCTTCTTTTGTTGAGCCTCCCCCGGCCTCAGTCTGACTCCCAAAACCAGCTGTAGGGGCAGAAAAGCACTATTATAGCACATAGGAAGCAGCAGGAGCCCTCTTTTCTTTTACAGAGCTATACGATCCCTGCTGGATCCAGAAGAACCGCAAGTGGCTTTAATACACCAAAACCATTGAAAACCCGCGTCATGGGAGCACAAACTCAGAGCCTCCATTTCAGCTAGATCTTTGAGATAGAAGGATTGAATCTCATCTGACAACCAAGCCCTTCCAGAAACAATACTCTGCAATTGGTTTTAAACTCCAATGTAAACAATTATCAACATACACACCCCTGTATAACACACATACTTTGTCACAATTAGAATAAGTCACTGTGTCCTCACACACTAACATAGTTTCAAACTATACATATGCTCTTTACTCTCCAGATTCCACCAAGTTTCAGTAGTACCTGTTCATTAGACTCCCCCAGTCACACAAAGAGAACACCTTTAAACGTGCTTAACTTGCTCAGACTTCTGGAATATGTTCTCATTACTGGGAACCTCTACAGTCTCGCTCATTGCTGATCCTGAAGTCTCCTGAATTCTTGAAACCCATTAGAAACCTTCTAAAGGTGGACACTAAAACAGCACAATCAAAAGCTCAGGCCAACTCAATGGGTTGGATTTGTCTCTGCCCAGAATTTTCCTGTACACTGGGAAGGGATAAAGCGATTACTCCAGCGTTTTCTAGCTGCAGTTGGGTACTGGCTCAGACAGCCTGCACTGAAAGTTTCCTTCCTTGTTTCTCACAGCATGTGCCAGCATTTCTTGATGGGAATGCAAAGATTAATTACAGCTGTACTTGCTCTGAACAAATCCTTATATTCAATACAGTCCTGCAAGACTTAGAGTAGCGCTAATTAGGACTTAGAACAACAATTCCACACAGACAGACATACTAAGTATTTTTTCTAATTATTTTATACATAATAAAATCAAAGCTTCTTTCTAGAAGCAGGGTGGCATTTATTATCAAGAGCTGAGAGCCAGAAGAACTTTGCCAGTGTAAGAATTAGATTTTGTGTTTCAGTGCTATTGCTGAAGGTAAGACGTCAAATTAGAACCACTACCACACACAAAGAGGCAAGGATGAGCACAGTATTTATTCTGTAAGTCTTTTGGGACACCCAGGCCGTTCTAATGGGCCCAAGAAATGAGAGGTAAAAACAAAAGTTTATCCTCAATAAAACACACAAGTAAAAATAAACCTTCTAACTACAAAAACTGTAAATCACCACGTAAGATGCAAATTACACTAAAGCATATTCGACATGGGAGCTGTATCTATGAAGTTGTTTCTCTCATTCACCTTAACCACACCAAAAATACAGTCAAGATTTACTGGCATCCAAGGGCCAAAAGCAAAAGCTCCCGCAGACAGGATTACACAGTGCCATACAATTACCAGGCTTTTTAATCTACCTCCAAAACCTAAAAGGTACTAAGTAGGACCACACAAAGTCTAAATTTCAACCTTTTGGTACCCAGACAGCAGGGTATTAATGAAGTGTGTGAATACACTGTACGTTTTACAGACCTCAGAGGTGATTTTGCCTCATGTTTTTGACCTTTAAAAAGGAGAGAAAAAAAGATGGAAGACTGTAGAGTGCCAGGAACCCACCAGACAGTACTAGAGTACAGCACAGGCCTTTTTCTTAATTTCATTCAGCGCCTGTCTCAGTTCCCATATGGTAGGCATATCAATTTCTTGTTACCCATTCTTATTTATTATGTATGATCTGCTTGTTACTTTTCAAGTTATCCTCTCGATTCCATGCAGGCTCCATTTCATCCAGCTGCTCTATTTTGTCACAACCTAAGGCCAGGAACAATTAATGTCAGCAATCTTTTGATTTTTTCACAGAGCATTCCATACAAAAGACTATGATCCTTGCTTGAGACTTCTGGTAGGTAACAGAAAATTACAACTTACTGTATTATATAACACTTCTCCATGTGCATTGTTTTGAAAACATCATTCATGACCTTTCTGGTTCTTTCTCTCCAATAGCAGAAGCTGTTTAAGAACAGCTCATAACAGCTTTACACATCACACGGCTTTCTATAGATGGTTCAGCTTGAGTAAATGGCTTCTCTCAATAAGAAGATACTGTACAAGTGGAATTTCCAGGAATTCAAAGCGATTGAAAGCGTGAAATTACTTATGACCTTTGATTCCAGCCTACTTTAAATGCAAGTTCTTCTCACCTCTTGCTCAGTGGCACTCATAGCAGTACTGACATTACCAAGTGAAGCACGCCTTGCTTGAGGTGACAGACAGCGTGTTATGGAGGCATCCTCAACTCTGCCTCTTGCTCCAGCTTAGTCCTCAGTTTGAACCTCCCTGGTTGTCAAAACACATCAGCACTGGTACAGCCAAACATCGTGCTGCTCAAGGAGCTCTTCTGGTGGCAGCAAGCCTCTTAGCATCTCATTGAAACATTCCTTTTTATAACAGTGCAAATGTAACAGCAGACTATTTCATTCCCATAGCTGCAAACTGACAAACTATACACAGAGCACTCGCCAGTACCCACAGTCTTGTGCAAGGGCTCCCAGCTGTATTTTGCATTGTTACCTCTCAATTTTTAATAAAACTCAAACTAGAGCTCACTAACTCTCTTTTCCTTCAACAAAATGCCACTTTTGTTTGAGAGTTCTTGCTTGAGACTTTGATGTGAAAAAAAAAATTCCTATTTGGTCTTAGAAACAAGGATTAGAAGCCAGGGACTCGAACTGCTAATCCTACCTACTACAGACCAGCCACAATGCTTTGCAGTATCATACTTAAACAAGCAATTAACTTCTGCTATGTAAAGATGGGTCAAACTACATAACATGACCGCAAACATTTGAGGTCTTGGAATTAGAGGACAGAACCAGAACTAAGAATTTACATCTGGACCTCTGGTACTTAACTGCCACATGACAGGCACAAAGCCTGGTTCAGGCATTTAACTGAAGAGAAACATCTACATAGTTCTCCCTGCTGTGAGTCCAGAACAGGATATTATTCAAGCTGTATGAAGCTGGCAAGGTGATGATCCTTTAAGTCATTATGACATCTTATGTCAGATTAAACCTGTTTCAGAATTCCAACATAACTAAGATAACAGAATCTTACTGTAATTTAACAACAAACAAGTGGCAAGTTTAAGTGAAAGCTTCCGTTACACAGCACTATCACTCCTTCAGTGTAATATATCCCCAAACATCCAGAGAATGGAGAAATGATATAAAAGAAAGGCATTTTCCAGAGTCTTCCCACATCCAAGGCTTCAGAGTCTCAGCATTTGAAGTATTACTGGAAGTGTTCCATACAATTCCCTGAGCAGAGATCTAAAAATAACTACGGACACAGTAGTAAGTTTTCATCTGTATTTGCAGGCCCCTTACCTCCCTCTCAGGAACCACTACTTCCCATTTGTGCTGACTTTCAAAAGGATCTCAGAAATGGTTTCACGAGTGTAGGAAACATCAATAATAATTACATTTAAATTGATACTCTAGTGATGGATCATGAGTATATCCTGTATGTTAAGAGTAACTGCATTAAAATGGATGCCTTTTGCAGCCTCCTCGCATGGCCACATGCTTTTCTGTACGAGGGGTGGGTGTCTGTGAACACAAGTCAGAAACTAGTCTGGCTGCATGTGAATAAATGGGCACAGTTGCCTTAACTGCAAATAGGCTTTGAGTTCAGAGTAAATAGCCCCAACAACCCTGAAGGGACCAGAAGATAATTTGTACCACTGGAGAAGTTGAAGAGCTCTTTAAATACAAAGTTATAGACTAGAAAGACTTGGTATTTGAAGGGAATGAACAAGAGTAATTCACTTAAAGATATTGCTTTGACTAAGAGTATCTAGGATACTCTCCAGAGACAAAAACAGTATGTATGTTTAAAGACCCCAATCTGGTAAAAATGATGTCAGTTTTACTTTAACAAAGCACTGAAACCAGATGATTGCCTTTACAAATTTGCTCAATTTCAGCATAAGCTCTGTAATAGCGCTAGCACACAATGTGCAGCTGGTTTTGACCATGATTTAAGCATCACCTCATTGCATGAGGAGTCCTATTTGGCCCATCTGGATCCACAGTGATAGAAAGTACACAGTGTTGCAAGGAGTCAGAGAAGTAGCTGACCTCCCTTCAGTTTGCGTGCTGATTCTGGACACATTAAAACAAGAAGTGAATGGCTTCTCACATTTTAATATAGGCACTTGAACTCCTAAGTATACTCAAATACTTATTCTAGGCTCAAACTGAATTAGGTCCCTCCCTTCCAGCAAAAGCATACATGCAATCCCAATTCCCTTTCTATGAGGGAGCCATTCAAAATAGAATTTGTCTCCACCTGCTGGGAAGGAAGAATTAACATCCAGTTGCCCATACCACCACAGGCAACCTCAAAAGATCAAATGTTACAGGACATTTTCAGACACATGATAAATGTATTCCTTTCTAACATACAGACAGAAAATAGGGTAGGATAATGAGGGCAAGGGAGAAGAGAGAAGAATCACATACTGATTACAAAGGAATTCCTATTCTCCTAGTTAAAAAGGAGGACAGAGACATGACAATGTAACAAACATACAATGAAGCTTTTGTCCCCAAACTACTTGGCTTGCATACAAGGGACAGAGGAACTTGAGTCGGTGGGGACAGTCTGGGGAGGGGGAGGAAGAGAGGCTGACTTTTGTGAAAAGAAAGTGAAATTGGTAAGTCTGCTTTAAGAAAGACAGGAAAAAAAAACACAGAAAAGCACCCTGCTATTGTAGAATCCACCCACTCATTTCTGAAAGGCTCAAAGACCCAGACAGGGATTTACAGCCAGCAGTTCTAGGCACTGAATATGAAGCTGAAAACACTCAAGTGCCTGGAGGCAGCTTCTGTGGTCCCAAAGAAGCAGCTTTCAGATTGTACGAGGTTATGGTTAGAGCCATTTTCTTTCAACAAGTTTCCTGCTGCTGAGTCAGCCCTTACGCTCAGCACTACAGGCCATAGGAAGACACCTGTATGCTGCAATTTTCAGCTGCTGTTAACCAACCAAAATGTTTTATTTTGTATTTTTAAGCAAAGTTACACAACTTCCTGGAGAAATAAAGTACAAAAGCAGACCAATATAATCCTCTGGCTTAGAAGCCAGGACAGCATTGACTGGAGAAGTAATGACTGGAGCCAAAGTAATAACAATAAAATGAGGTGATGTTCAGTCGACTCTAAAACCATTGTGGAAAAAAACATGAGAGTTGAACAAGGTCATCACTTCAAACATTGTCCAGAAATATTCAGAGAGATCACGGTAATGTAAAGCTTTAAACTCGAGATTTTAAAACTAGGATAAGGATAATAAATACAGCTCAAACCAAGCATATTCCGTTGAATAGCTTACTTCAAATAATAAAGGGATTGCTGATACAGAGGTTCTCTTTAGTCTTAGTTAAAATCAGTTCAGAAAAGAACTATTTTCTCCAAGTTCACTAAATCTGGCTTTTATTTATTTACAGGAATCTGTTTCCAGGGAGAACTTAAACTAAATTAAGGTATGGGTTTATACATACTATATGTAACTATAAATAAGGCATCCCCTCAAACTCTGTTTTCTGTAAGAAGTTAAGCAGTTTTAAACTTTCTTAAAACAAACAAACAAAACCTGGACTGCTTCTAATCCTCGTGTAATTGGGCAGGCAGACCTTTGCTGGATCCAGAAGCAAGGCAAGGAAAGAGGTGCAAGTTATTAAGATCTCATGAACTTATTTAAGTGATCAAACTAAAAGTGGCGTTTGTATCCTTGAGAACAACCTATTACATTAAAAAATCTTAAACGTAACAACTGTGGGTTTTTATTTAGAATTGAGGCGTTTTATAATCCAGTGATGCAGCCTGCAAAGTAAAGTAATTGCACTTGGGAATTTCGAGATGTTACTGCCATGGGTGCATGAAGCAGGACTGAGCCACAGTGCTCTGTCGTACACTACCTCTCTGCATTGAGAGGTTCACAGCTCTGGTGCTGCAGCAGCTGCAGTTGCCCTAGTAACGCTAAGCGGGTCACATGAATGCCATCCAAAGAGACGGACCATACAACTACACTGTGATGCTGAGGATGAGGAGATATTAAATGATCCCTTGCATGCCTGTATGCTTCGTTTTTGTGGAGCTTTTTTATTTTTAGGTATTTCCTGTTTAATCCTGCTCTCAAAGCCAGAGAATGCAGAGGTAGGCCTACTAGTCTTGGAATGCTATTTATTCAACAAACTAGACTTTCCCCCACCCCAGTTTGATGGGATTTTATTGCTAACCACTATAGGGATGAACATCCCACATGATCCCAATCTGAATTTCTCCTTAAAAACAAAACCTTTGCTTGATCGTAATGCTTCCCAGAAAAAAAAAAAAATTATATAGGCTCCTGATGCAATTATTGCTCATTATACTGGATTCTGTTAGTAGTTGTCTCGTGTTAAATGCAAGTCCCCTGTGGCATGAACTATCTTTTTATTCCTCATTTGAACACAGCAGAACAGCAATGGCTTAGTCTGTTTCCACAGACGCTAGGAATTAGGAAATGATCTACCTTCTCCCCACTGCACATCCTTCCCCCCATTCCCAGTGCTATAACATGAAAGTTATTAACATTTTTAGCCTAAGCAAACAAAACTTTTCCTATTATCCTGTGATAATTTTACCTGGTCATTTTATTTATTCTTTAGCCATTCTCAAGATACTTCAGAGAGATTTCAAAGATAGGCAAGACTCAAACAAGCATCTTATTAGTGGAGACACACAAGTTATCTAAGGTCTGCAGCTTGAGTTTAGCTACACTATTAAACACTACAGAAACCACATAAAGTAGCAGCATGAGATAATAGACAAGGAGAATTTCACTGTGAATTTCTCTAGTTTTTCTACAGTCACATTGACTATAGAATTGTCTTCCTTTGTAAGAGTCTAAGGGAGACTACACAAATTTGTGTATCTAACCTCCAATTAGAAGACATTCATAACATATCCAGGAATGAAGAATTTCACTCTTAGTTGTCTTTAAGAAAAGCTCAGTTCAGTCTGTGGACTGGAAACAAAGAATTCTATCTACAGATTATACCATTATCAATACTCTAAAACCATAAAGATACATTTATTAGGAAAAAGAAAATCATCCAGTGTCATCTTGAAAGAACTAGCAACAGAGACACTAAGTCGCAAGGATCAGCACCTTGTTTCACTGAACAGAGAAGGGGAAAAGATCTCCATCCTGGGCCCAGGAATAAAAAGGAGTGGATTATGAACAGCTATCAGAAACATATTCCACACCATAAGTGCAGTTATTCTGGTGCTAGAGCATGAAAACCTAATAACAAGACAGCAAGAAAGATAGCACATTTTTCAAGCTCACTGTCATCTTCCACTTGCTTATCCAAATTTCACTTGCAGACGTCAGGATGAAAAGAAACAGTCAAACAGCAGCAGCCAGAATGGGTGGTGCATTCACTTCAAAAGATCTGCATGCAGGAATAGTTTGCCAGTATCAATACAGTGCAAGCTGGCAGGACTGGAAAGTTACAAATTAAGTGTGCCTTCATCAGTGACCTACTATGAACAGAACTACTGAGCTGCTAAAATATTTTTAGTTCAACCAATTCCTGCCTTTTTTGGTTCCTCTTGCTCTTCCAGTTTATCCAGTCGTGCACTTTTCCACTCCCTCTTACTGCCATGTAGTTTTTCAAGTTTGGCTCCAATTACCACTTGCTCCTGCTGCTGAAGTGTTCAGATTTACAGCGTAACTCCAAACAGCTCACATGATGGCTAAAGCCTGCACGTAGCAAGCAATCTTTCAACCGAGGAGATATTTATACAGCAGGGAACATTTTCCCCCCTCCCGCCATGGAAATGGCTGTACTCACCAGCTGGTACTCGCTCCGACGGCTGAAGGCTTCCTTGATTCCTGAATCCCTCCACAGGGCACCCAGTGCAGGTACATACAGCTGGAACGTGGCAGGCTCGATGGGCATTCCAGCTTTGTTTTCGAAAGCCATCAAAAACATTCCATGTTTCTCATTCTCTGTGTACTGCCAAGGGATCCCCAGTTTGTCCCGTGCATCAACCAGAACCCTGCAGCCCTGAAGAAGGATTCAGATAAGAAGGTCAGTGATAAAGAGATTAAAGCACAAAAAATCACGGACTCAGAGGTGCTTGAATTTCAGGGGGTTTTTTGGACGCTGTTCTGGTGAGACTGAACTCAGAAGGGATCATGAGCATTGTTTATTGTAACATCTCCACCAGAAACAAGATAGAGCAAGCTTGCTCAGATAAGCAAACTAGCCACAATGTATTTCTTCACATGGAAACAAAATATTAGCAGCAGAACAAAGACTATAACCAACAGATTAAAAATAGAAGTATGCACCAAATGCATAAGAAAAGCGGCTGGGAACTAGCTAAGTTTCTTATTCACAGCAAAAAGCCAAACAGATGAGGTTAAATAACTTTGAAACTTCAGCCTTGAATCAAACTACACCTGTTCTTAGTGGCTTCAGATGGGCAACAGTTATTTCGCAGTAGTAAGAACCATTTTAATAATGGATAAATCTTAACAGCAGCGTAGCATCTCAAGTACCATCTAATTCACAAGCAAGATCTGTGGGTTATATTAAACAACCACTTGTTGTGCTGATCTCCTGGTGTAAGAATTTATGAGAATAAAATAAAAAACAGCAGAACTGAAGTTGTTTCTACAGCTATACATAAGAACATTCACATCATTGGGACTGATTTTTTTTTTTAATGCTTTAAGCTATCAGATGGCAAGCATATTTTCCTCAATGCTCGAACCTTTCATGTCTCCCATCCCTTAACAGCACAGCAAAACAGGAGCAGTAACTTTTCCAACAGAAATTAAGACAGGATAGGGAAACATGAAGCACCTTAGTTTGAGTGTCACAGAGAGGAGCTCAGGATGAAGCATCTCGGTTGTCATTGGTGCGAGTGCTCCTGAAGTGCAGCCACCCAGAAATGTAAACACTTGATTCTCAAGTGATTGTTACTTTCTTTTTATGAAGTAGAGAATAAATCTTGACAATACCATAAAAAGACTAAAACTGAATACATTTATGAACCCCTGGTGTAAGTTCCAGACATACCTGCCCAGTAACTCTGCTGGACAGACCAACAGCTGACTCTCATTGCTAGTTACAGAATTTACCACTTTGTTAGCAGAAGTCCTTGGATTTGCTTTATTTGAATGATGTCAACAAATGTAAGCCAGAAGGAAAAAAGCAGCATGTACAAGGCTCTCTGGATGGCAGATGCCCACACTACATCTGACATTGCTGCAAACTGACCACCTGCACAGAATGCCACCTGGGGGAAGCTCAAAGCTGGGGTCAGTTCCCCCCACCCCCAGCTGAGCATTTCACAATTAATGTCTTCCAAACCATTGTGGTAACCAGGACTGAGTGGAACACTGCTATTTCCAGATGCTCAACAGCAGGTTTGTTTCTGTGTGGGGAGCAGTTGTGTTTATGGACACAAACAGTTAATTGGGCTCTGCCAGCACGGGGCTCAGCTCTGACCTCTCACCAGCTCCAGCTCCCTGTAGCCATCCCAGCTCAGCCCCAGCTTTTCCATCCTCAGCCTTCAGATGGATTTAACCCTCATCAGCCCACGGCTACCGCAGTCCCCTAAGGGCATCTCGAGCAAACGATGGCAAGAACGCTCAGTTCCCATTAGACGAAGTGGTATTTGGACTTCAGACTCAATGCCTTTCCCCATACTGCCTCTCTGCCTTTTACTGCTCCCACCGGAGATGTGCAGGATCCCTAGAGATTGTTGTTAAGGAAAGTTTCATCATTTGTTTGGAGAAAACCACAGAACAGAATTTCAATCACGGGTGTAGAGACCGCTCCAGTCCCAGAATAGCCACTTATCTGCTGGCTGCAGCTCCTTGGCAAGGCAGGTTTGAACATCCCAAGAGAAGGAACCAAACTCCAATCTCCCAGCCCCTGTGTGAGCACATTAACTACCATGAGGTTACGCGTGGGGAGCGCGCAGCATCAGTTCTTGCCTGGCCTGCTGCAGGGGGAGGAACGGCTGCCAGCACGTCACTTGCAGAGCCTGGCCTGGGGCGAGCTGGCAGCCAGCTGTAGGGAAGTCCTGACAGAACATGGATGCATGTAGAAACACACAGAAGGTCAATTTTAAACACAGAAGGAAGAACGTCAGAGATAGGAAACAAGTTAGCAGGAACGCTGTCCTATGGATACCCACAGGAACGGCACCTCTCAAAGTCAGAATGTGCAGAACACACCTGCTTTAAGGTATACACCTAAAACACATCATGAGTAGAAGACTGACATAAAAGCAGAATAGCCAGTGCTTCCTCCCCCCAGCTCTTAGTAGTTAAAAATATTTGCGACTGAACAAGATCCCCAGTAACACAGAACTAAACCCAAGATTTCTGCATCTTTGCAAAATTGTAAATGCTACAGGCAGATGTCAGAAAGATAAAGAGAAGCAAAGCTCCACAATTAGATCTCATGTGTGGCTCCTCTCTCATTTCTGAGAGGGCAGTACACTGCTTGATGCTGCCACGAGCACTGGATAGTCCTTGCCCCAACAGTCTGGGATAGAAGCTGCCAAAGGAAAGGCTTCCACACCTCTTTTCCTCCAAAAAGACCATGGCAGGAGATAGCCAGTGCCCCTTCTCCAGGTGAAGCTGCTTAGAGGCTTATACACACTGCTGATGCCTTCAAGTAAACATCTCATTTAGGAGGCAGAAAAGCTAGGAATTCTAACTAAATTCAATTTACTGTAAAACAGAATAGCGTAGTTTATTTAAAGAATGTCTATCAAAGCTGAATTTGGATTCATATCACCAATAAAAACCAGCAAGCCTTATTGCAAATGCACCCGTGAGTTCTGACAGTACCACACTGTTTCCATTGCAGTGCCCATCCCATCTCACAGAAAGTCTTCCAACACTATGACAGCTTTCCTGATTTTCTACTACTAAAGAAACTACCAATTCACTCTCTCATTCATAGGACTAAGTATTGTCAACTAGAAGGTTAGAGAGAAGAAATAGGGAAGTTCTCTGTTCTATTCCTTTCCAAGCAATTTTGGACACATTTGAGTCACTGTATAAATCCCTGGCACGCACACAACATGAATGGAGATGGGGCAGAACAAAAACACGGGCAACAGAGGTGCGACATGACCTGTCTCTTGAAGCATCTTGCACAGAAGGAGATACTGAAGAGATAACAAAATCCACAGCTTTGACAGAAGGATAACTAAGGCATGACATATCCAAAATCTATAGAGACTACAAACTATTTAGAGAAATGGAANTTTTTTTTTTTTTTTACCCCCTTCATTGCACAAGGATTTGTGGTACAGCAACACAGCTGGGTTCAACTACAAGGAGGGTTTTCTCCTATACACTCCATAATGAGACTAACTTGGTCACAGAGGATGCTGGCCAAAAGCACAAATGGGCTCAAAGAGCAACCAAGACAAACTGGCAGAAGAAAGGCCCAAAAAGGATTATTGGATTACATTCCAGATGCAGCTCCTGGCTCAAGAAGTTTCCGAAACCAAAGTCTGGAAGAGAAGACCCAAGTATCACATTGCCCTGTTCCTGTACCCATTTTTATTTTCACGTCAGAGACAAAACACTGCAGCCCTGGTGGGGTGGAGCACAGCTGTCAGGCACCGAGCAGAGCGTCTGCTGCTCCCCAGCAGCACAAAGGCTTCATGAGCATTTGTGGAGTGGGACCAGCTAAAATCTACTTTTCCTCCTTCACTTCTGAAAGTGCTCGAGCTTTGGAAAAAACAATAAAGTTTGTCTTACATTTTATTTATTTATTAGAAAGGTTATCACCAGCTAATTTCACTGGAAGCCAGTGACGCTTGCCAATACATGAAAACTGCTGCAGTATTTCAGCATCAGCTTGACTGAGGAACACCTTACATCAGTAGTTATTAGTACTTAAATACTCATCTTTTAAATTATTCACCTATTACAGTACTCGAAGGCTTAGTTCTCCTGAAAATCCCACCCTTCTGCCAGGTGGACCAACTCCATGCCGGGTGAAGGCGGCACAGCAGAGCACCAGGCACCCAACACCAGCAGGAGGGCTGGTTTGCTTGTGCCCAAACCCACAGCCAGGCAACCCATGGATCCCATCATTCCAGTTGAGGGTCTAGGGATAACCTGCAAAGTAACCAGAGCTGGTATACAAGTAGAGAAGTCTTCTGCACTGGATTTTCTCCAAATCACTTCCTGGAAGGGAGTACGAAATGACAAACACAGTAACTGCTACACATGAAATGCTGCAGCAGATGCTTTTTAAGTTTTTACTATTGGATACACTGTTCAACCTCACACCAAAGCCCTCTATGCGCAGCAACTGTATCACTTAGAGAAATTGTGTTACAAGTGAAACCATGGTCGCTGCTTAATACTGTATCAGCAGACTCCAAATCACAGCTAATAGGCAGTGTGTCCTTCCCTACGGCTTCACACCAGCATTAACACCGCAGGCAACAGGGAGATCGAAACGTTTTTCCTACTGTGTGCTCCTCCTCCTTGTTGCTGACAAGGAACTGGTGATGTCTGAGGACCACAATTCACAGCAACCAGCACAGAGCTGAGCTAATGCCAAGGGGAGAGCTCCCACCCTGGTATAATATTTCTGCTGCACCTGATATTTCTGATTATTATAGAATATTTCTGATGCAGCTGCATGAGCCCAGAGCAGGCCGGGAAGGCTGCCCCAAAAATCTGCAGAGCTTTGTGAGTGCCAGCACAAGAGAAAGCAGAGCCACAGGGCCGGAGATGGGCTGGCCTTTTCAGCAGCACTGCTTACTGGCAAATAAAGACGATAAAATGTAACCTATGTGTATTTTTAGAAAACAGCTCTTTACATTCTAAAAGAAGACATTTTCAAATACAAGTTTTAAAAATAAAGTTGGCAGGGTTTGGAAAGATACTCACACGCACTTTTTTTTATTGCTACCTAGAGCACTGGGATGAAGGTGAACTGCTACTAACAAAGTTAATGGCAAGACCATCAGATTTGTACAGCACACTCTCATAAAGGCATTAATGGTGTTTTTATTTGCTCTGTGTCCTTGGAACTTTATATCCAAACAGCAGCAGAGAACCCAACGCTACTAAGGAGGAGGCTTCACGTTCCTGAGCAGCCACCTAACAGCCAAGCACCATCAAAGGGGCAGCCTCCCTGGTTCCACCCTCCCCTGTCTGATGGCTTTGCCATTGCCCTGAGCCCACAAACCCATGGGGTGAGCAGACACCAGCCCAACCACTCACCCAGCAAGTGCTCCCCACTGCCTCCCATCAGGATGGCTCCCATAAGCCAGACACACGCAGGGCAGGGGAGGCAGCAGCAGCAGGCAGCCAACAGGAGAGCACAGCAGCTGTGCGTACATCTTCAGCACCTACCCCAGCAGCACCCAGGTGAGAGCAGGGTAAGTAGCAAGGATCATCTGCCTTCCAGCCCAACACAGAAATGAAAAACGTGAACAAAGGGAAGTGCCATTTACTTAGTTCACAGAAACACAAACGTCAGGAAACATTTGGATTAAAGACTGAATCTCTGAACTGGGAGCAGTGATGTCTGCTTGTCTGGCAACTCTGAAAAGAGTCCTTGTCTTTGACTAAATCCAGCAAAATGATGACAAATGCAGAAGAAAAAGCACTCTTGATGAAAGCCTGACTTGCAACTAGGCACAAAGTAGTGAGACGACTAACGTCGGAGGCTGCAACTAGTGCAGGGCCATAAGAAACGTTCCAAGGCAGCGCTTCCAGAACTACAGCACCAGGTTTCTCCTTCTCCTGAGACCATGGCACCAGGCTGCAGTTCACACTTTCAGTGGGGCTGAAGCAGCAGCTGAGTTCCAGAAGCATCCCCATGGGATTTTGCAAGAGCTCGTCACACTGTCCCACACGCAGACTGCCCCAGCACCCAGATGTGCTGAGACAGCAGCGAGGGGTCCCCACCCAGCAGGGCAGGGGCCTCGCCACGAGCACAAGCTGTGCTCGCCCCACGGGGAGGGAAAACCACGCGAGGGAAGGAAACTCACATGGGAACTCTACAGCCAATGGCTCCTAGCTTTTCCTGTCTGTAATTCGTATTGACTTTTTTAATATAACGTGTGTTAGTTTGCCTTTGCTCTGAAGTCTTCTTGTAAACATTTCCAGTAGCAGAATTTGGAAATTTCTTCACCAATACTGTTTCCAAGTGAACTATAAAAATATATGCATACTGAAACAACCAAATATAACGCAAGCTCCCAAATTTAGTCATTCTAAGTGACTTAAGTTTTGTCTGGAAAACATCAAAGTATGTGTCTGCAGTCTCCAGGGACAACTCATGTTCTGCAAGACTAATGGCTGCATCACAAGAGCACTGAAAGCTCTGTTTTGGAGCAACAATGAATATTTATCCTTACTACCGACCATTACCCCTCTCCACTGCCCACCCCAATGAAGACAGATTGCTCTCTCTGAGCCCAACCAAGACACCCTAAAATGTGAAGAGACCACCAGAGCTGATGGAATTTAGATTTAAGAAACACAAAATACATGAAGCAGAAATCAAGCGTTTCATTGACCAAATGGACCTGGAACAAAAAGACCAAGAAGACTCTTAACTGCTGGGTGTTTATTTTTCCATCATTTGGTGAATATTATTCTTCATATTAAAATAACCACCAAACAGTAAAAGCTCAGAGCAAAGATAATCAGATTTAAATACCAGTTCTAACACGGAGCTTTAGCACTTGGATGTGACATTTAATGGAACAGCTCCTCATTAGCTACAGTTCCTGCAGTGTATTCTCCTTGACATTCCTTTACAAGATGCTGTCCCAGTGGACAGGAGAGGGGACTGTCCTGCAATGAACTGCTCATGTACCACCAGATTCTCACCCCAAAGTAACACACAGTGCCGTGAACACCCCCTCCTAACGAGCTACCAAATTCATTTATCTGCAAACCCAAGGAATCGTGGAGTTAAGTCAATTTAAAGAGCTATAAGAATTCACACAATGGAAAGGCAGTCCTCCTGCATTTGCAGGCTGCTAGAAGAAATATGCTTGCATTATAAATGCAATATTCTCTCCCCTTCTCAGAATTCATACGTGACCGAAACCAGCAAATTGCAAGCAAAAAAGAAAATTACACATGGCAAAATGGTAAATTTACTCAGTGACTGTAAACACCACATCGATCCACTCACACCTGAAACAATGAAGTAACAGCAGTCCAGGTTTTAGTTGCAGAAGTCCAAAGTTCTTCTTGAAATGGACTCCAGCATAGGCTGCTCGTTCTGTCCCATTCCTCAAACTTGAGCCATTGAGGAGAAATGCTCTCAGGTTTGGCCCACACACTGCAGCCACGTTCAGAAGTCCCAAAGTCTATCCTCAGGGAGCTTCCACGTTCAAGATCTTGGGTTGTTTTCCCCATGCAGAGCCTACAAGTGAAGTCACACACCGTGTCCTGAGCAGTCCCTTCTGCAGTCCTGGGCAGCCAGTCGTCATGATTCAGACAACAAGAAACACTCTCAGAGGTACTGAAGCCTTGAGCTGGCCTTCCCCACTTGAACATAGGAACTAACAAAATCACACACACAAAAAAAATCTCAACAGATTATGCTTCAGGCTTTTAAAAATTGACTTTCCCCCTGCCCTTCAGATTGGGATCTCCCAGGCGTGCGGCTGCAAGTCCCACTCGGGTGCTTGCGGATTAATTATTTTCTTATGCAGCTAAGCTGGGTGTTTTCAAGCAGCGTGATATTCTCATACTTGAAACAAAAACAACATTTAGACAAGGAACATCAGAGCCATGATTCATCGAGTCCCTAAGCTCTTCCACTGTTATCAAAGGAAGTAAATAGAGTAGTAAGGCCACCCCATCTGTTTTGGAGGGTATAAAAAGCTTACTCCCCCAGTTACAGCTGGAAGGCACCAAGATGCTCCTGTGATGACAAGGGCCACTTCTCACATCTGAAGCTCATGGCACACAAAGGTTTCTGAGTTGCTCTGTCCACTCAGAGCTGCCCCAGGACCTCCCCTTGTCCCGGGGCTGTGCTGGGCCATGCAGCCTCCATGTATTCATACCACAGCATTAACACTGCTGCTTTTCACTCCCATCATCAAAAAGCTCCAAAAAGTTACTTTGAAACTTAGCCTCGATTAACAAGCAAAACCCCAGTTAACCGATGACTATTTACCTTCAACCAAAGCAAAACTAATGTATTTGAAGACTACCCCACAAATGCCAGAAAAAGCTAGCAAGGCCCTGAACTATCACCTGTACTAAATGGAAAAGTAAATGCTGTATCATAGGTTTACTTAGTTTCAGCATTTTGTTTCTAACTAGCGTTTCCCAATGTGGGGGGATGAGAAATAGAACAGGGATTGGAAAGAACTCAATATCAGCGATCTATCAGAAAAAGCAAGAAGCTGACAACTCAAAATAAAGTGGAAGCTGACACTCATGTCAATGCTTAGCACCATTTCTTTCAGAAAGGTTTCGGGCTCTGTTCTCCAAACCAGTTCCTTCAGTTCCCAGAAGCTGCACAGGCTGCCTAACGCCCTGCAATAAGCACTTCAGAAATATCAAGTGCTGCTGAGAGAATAGTAATCCTCTCTCCTCCAGAGCGAAGTTCAGTCACGGTTGGAAAACGAAAATTGACCATTTAATCCCAGAGATTTACACTGCATTTCTAACTCAGATCTCAGTGCTGCACAAGCTTAACAGAACCATTATTTGACAGTGCTGAGAACTGAATGCAAAAAGGGGTAGGGCTGCTGCAGCTGTACACCACAGTGTCAAATAGATTTATATGCCATTCTACACGACCGCTTTCATTTCATGTTGCCCACATATTGCATTATAAGGATTCATCCTTCCTTTTAAGTTCGGTACGCGGTGATCTCCGCTCCATTTGGCGTTAATGGACGAGCGTTCTGGTCTGAACTTCCTGAAACGGGAAATAACTCGTAGTCTAAACACCATTACAGAAAGAATGGCAATCAGATTCACTTGACAATTTACATTGTCAAAGAAGCAAAATTAGTTTACTTGAAACATTTTATGGTTTTTCACAGGAAAAAAAAAGCAATTCAAGTTTTATACAGCTGCCCTAAATTAAATTTCCCTGACAACATCACTGTTTCAAAAGCCCTGCAAGTCCATTTTGGTATATGACTTCTTTCTGATGGCTATGGCCTGGTTTCACTGCATTATCAGCTTTCTTTCAGATGGACAAAAGGCAAACAGAACACCTACTGCCTTCTCCAGTCTCAGACCTCCCCATCAGAAAACACCCACTTTGCCTTCTGCCTGCTTTTTCCATAGTAGCTATTCCCAAGCCATTCCCCAAAACCGTGGGCGAAGAATAAACTGCATTCTTACGTAATAATCACCTCTGCCATCCAGAGAAATAAGAAAAAAAAAGGAGGAGTTGAACAGCTGCAGGAGATGTTGCTAACCTAACACTCCCAATTCACGGTCTGCAAGGCCCAAATGGTCTTTCATTAAACCATATTAACACCCTTTAAAATACTTCCAAACTTTACTTTGATGATTAGGAGGCTTAAAAACAAGTTTGGCTGACAACAGTCCATGGAGTGTTGTAAGCACTGGTCTAGAAATCACAACACCAGACTGCTACCTTGAGGAGCTGGATTCTGCTCCAAGTCCAGCACATTTGCCCAAAGCCATCCAGCAGAGAAGTGCTTCAAGGGCGTCGCTCAGTTTCCCTACCAGAAGCTGATGGGGACACTTAACTTTCCTTTCCTAAGCACGCTGAACTCCGCTGCTGAACGCTCTGTATCTTCTGTATATATAAAGTATTACAACATTTTACCATAGCTAGTATTGCTTATACAATTCAAAGAAGAAAGAGTCTCACGAAGTTCTGTTTTCACAAGTCTCTTCCTTAAAAGCCTCTGACAGCACCAAAAGAAATCGAGTCCTGTAAGAAGGGGCTTCTTAGTTCCAGGTGTGTAGCTAAAAACTTGTAACCATCTTTTTGCTCACCTAATTTCAGTGGAAGAAAGGTTTCTAAATTTCAACTTTCTTGCAGTTACTGGGCTGCTAGTACACCAAATGTCCTGTAATACGTGTACGTGCATACGTAACACACTGCATGCTCCCCAAAACGGGCTAAAGAAGTAAAGGAAAAGAAAATGAGTCAAGAGTTTTCCTGTTCAGTAGCAGAAGCTCCTGACGAAATAGTGGAATTCTTAAAACCAAGGATCATTGTGTGCGTGCAGTTAAGTGCGTATAAAGCTTCTATTCAAAACAAATCCGAGCGTTCAGAAGTAACTATTTTATCTTTAACTTACACAGCTCCCTTTGCTCAAGTTTTCTATGAAATATCAGGCTCACAAACCCACATCTGTATGAGAACAGAGTCAAGTCTCACAGAAGCAGCACAGGCAGGGGAGCAGCTGTTCTTTCAGAGAGCTTAGGAAGATGAAGAGAGAGACATCAAGTGAGCTCTTTATGCATCTTCCATGATTCTCTGAAATATGAGAACTTCTACCTGCATGGGGCATCAAAGCCCATTCCCCTGAAATTTGTTAAGGATGATTTCCCTCAACAGTCTGTAGAACAGGGGCTCTACTCGCAGGCTCTCCCAGCAGCCTTTTATTCTCCAGCCCCTGAAGAAACAAACCACCACCAGCACCACAGAACCTGCACAAGCACTGAACAAAACTCCTTCAGAAAGCAACCAAACCAGCGTTACTTCAGCCTCAGCACTGTGCAGGCTGACATCCCACAGCGCCCAGCTTCCATGACCCACATCCCCCAGGTCTGAGTACGAACCCATAACAGCCACTTAGAGCACAACGCACACATTCTCAGCCCGTCTCGAGGCACACAGCATGGAAATTCCTCCTCACTTCTCCACACGCTGAAGCTCCTCCAGTTCCGACTCAGAGGATGCTCTCATCGTGTTTTTCCCAGAGCTCAGGCCACACCTATATCCTCCTCTCTCCGCGTTTCCACAAAGCTTTCCTCAATCCCCTTCGCTGCGGGGTTCCCTTCGAGCCTTTTTGTCACCGAGGCCTTCCGCACCCGCCGGGCGGCCGCACAAAGGCCCCCGCCCCGCCGGCACCTGCGAGGCCGGGCCCGACCCCACGGGGCACCGCCGCCCCCACAGCCGCTGCGGGGGAGGGGAGGAGAGGGGGGGGCGGCCCCCGGCGCTCACCTTGAGGATGTTCTCGTAGATGGTGGCCCGGAACTCCAGCAGCGCCTTCTGGTCGAACTCGCGGCCGTGGATGATGCGCATCTGCTTGAGGAAGGTGGACTTGCCGCTCTCCCCGGCGCCCAGCAGCAGGATCTTGACAAGCCGCCTCACGGCGCGCCGCTCCCGGGCCAGCATCGCGTCGATCTCCCGGCTCCGCCGCCGCGCCTCCCGCTCCGCATCGCGGCTGCGCTCCTTCCCCTCCCGCCGCGGCTGCTCCCCGCGGCCCGCGGCCTCG